>VZTY01016404.1:204371-251415 GCA_013400935.1 Turnix velox | reverse complement strand
TCCTTCTGTGAAGACATTCAAAAGCTGCCTGGATTGCCTTCCTGTGTGACCTGATCTAGGTGTTTCTGCTCTGGCAGGGGGATTGGACTTGATCACACAAAGTCCCTTCCATCCAGTCCATGACATTCTGTGATTTCTGTAAATAGAAATGTTGCAAAATACTGCTCTGAAAGAATACTGTCNGCTCTTCTCACTGACCTCCAATGAGAGGACAGGGGCAGTGGGTGCAAGGAAGTTCTACAGAAATATAATAAAAAGCTTTTTCACTGTGAGGGTGTCAGAACACTGTAACAGGCTGCCCAGAGAGGTTGTGAAGTCTCCTTCTGTGAAGACATTCAAAAGCTGCCTGGATTGCCTTCCTGTATGACCTGATCTAGGTGTTTCTGCTCTGGCAGGGGGATTGGACTTGATCACACAAAGCCCCATCGAGACTGCCCATGACATTCTGTGATTTCTGTAAATAGAAATGTTGCAAAATACTGCTCTGAAAGAATACAGTCTTCCTTTTTATTCTTTTTTTTTTTTTTAGCTAAAGCTCCAAACAAGCCTATTCAAGTAGTCTATGTACCTTCTCACTTGTTTCACATGTTGTTTGAATTATTCAAGGTAGGTTGCACTCAGTAACATTTGGAAGAGGACTGTGAACTTAATTTACAGAAATTGAGATTCTTTTTTCAAGTGTTATTTTGTTTTTTCTTAAGGTTATTAAGTAGGTGAAGAGTGTTTGAAGCTGTTAAAAGCTAGGCTTTACAGTCCTCTTATGCCCTTGTGAACTTTAATTTTGTGTTTTCTCCCTCTTCCTTCTGTCCTTTTGTAGCTGATTAAAACAGTAATGATAGCCTGCCTTTGTGATAATGATATATCCATTACCTTGCAATTTTCATAAGCTTGCTTCTTTATTATATATTTGAGGACTGCTTAGGATCAGTGTCTTGTTTAATGTGAAAACAGCCTGTATGTCTTTGTATAGTGTAAATTACATGCTTTGTTTTGTTTTTATTTGTGTTCTCTGAATAATTGAGTCAACAGTGAAAGTGAAATATGGGAGATGTGTTCCATCATTTCAAATAAGACAGGTGATCTCTAGGTGGTGCAATTGAACACCAGATATTGAAGGGTGAAATGCAGTTGATCAGAGAGAAACTTTTCCTCAATAATGGTATTTTGTGGTTGATTTCTGAAGATTATGAAATATGTTAATTTAAATCTTCCTTTATATTGTCGTTTGGAACATTAGTTCTAAGACAGAACAGGTGAGAATTTGTATTCTACTTGTAAGTATGTTTTGGTACAAGTAATGAAAAACAGTGTGAAATAACATTAGCTTGTGACAAACTAACTGGCAATGAAAACTGTTAATAGATATGATAAAATCAGAGTGATAAATGGTAATTAAATTATATGATCTAGGCTGCAAAAAATAAAGCTCGTTCTCTATGATGGGCATTACTATTGTGATGCAAGGAGGAGGTGAAGGGTGTTGTCATTTCTTTAAATAAAATTGCTTAATTTCACACAAAAATTTCCTACTTTGTTCTCTGACTCGGTGTTGGATAGATATTAGTGTGTGTAATGGAGTTCTGATGTAAAAATATGCCTAGGTTTGAAAGCACTTCTTGAATTTGTTTTAATTATGGCTTTTTTTTTCCTATGTAAAAATGTAGGCCAAGCTATCTAAATACATAATCTAAATATCGAATCTAAAATAAATGCTAATTCCAAACTGTCACAAAAAACATACCTGGTAAAGTTAGAGTCAAAGACACTGTTCTTTCTTGTATCTTTAGAATTCAATGAGAGCTACAGTAGAATTACATGAAGGTAAAAAAGAAGGCTATCCATCGATCAAAACCTTAGTCACTTTGGGAAAAGAAGATCTATCTATTAAGGTAAATGCATAAAATAACATGCAGCTTACAAACCTTCTCTTTTTAGAGTAGTATGGCATGCAGTTTTAAAAGGCAAATTAACTATTGTATCACTTCTAACGTGTACTTCATATTCATTAGAATTAAGTATTTTCACTTGGAAGCAACCTACAAAGATAATCTAGTTCAACTGCCTGACCAAAAGTTAAAGCATGTTATTGAGGGCATTGTCAAAATGCCTTTTAAATAAGCACTGATGGGATTAGGGTAGACACCACCCCTCTAGGAAGCCTGTTCCAGTATTGGAACACCCTTTTGGAAAAGAAATGCTTCCTAATCCCCAGTCAAAACCTCTCCAGACTGGTGCTGCTTTGGACCATTCTAACCTGTTCTGGCACTGGATAACAAGGAATAGAGATCAGCACCTCCCTCTCCACTTCCCCTCCTTTTCTCCAAAATAGGTTAACTCAAGGTCCTTTGCCTGTCCTCTAATTCTAAAGTAATTTACATAATGCTGTTTGAGATTTACAGGCTTATTTTGGGAAGGAAATGTTTATACCTCTGACTTTTCATTCCACAGATAAGTGATAAAGGTGGAGGTGTACCGTTAAGAAAAATAGACAGATTGTTTAACTACATGTACTCAACAGCACCCAGGCCTAGCTTGGAACCCTCAAGAGCAGTGCCTTTGGTAAGCAATTGCAGTATGTCTTTAAATGTCCCCTTGCACTGCTCTAGCTGTATGTTTTCCTTCCCTTCAATCAGATTTTGCCATTGAAGAAATTGTTTATTGTTAGCAATTCTGTGCAAGTAAAATACGTCAGGAGTAAATGGGGTCTGTTATCACCACTTAGTCTTTGAAACAGAAAATTGCTTTTCTTTGTCTTGACATTATATTGTTGGAAACAAGCATATCTGCATAAGTACAATGTTTTCACAGGTTAATGGATAGGATTTTTAGTGGTGTATTACTGAGAAGGTGGATAACCTAATGAACTCCTCTCTGTGTAAATTGCTGTTTACCTAAGATTCCTATAATTAATGTGTCAGAAAGGTGAGCCACATTGTCAGAATTCCAGCACTAGAGAAACACCTCCTGGCAATGCACAAGCTCATGTTAAACTTTGGAAATTATTTTTAAGTTATGGACTGTGAAAGTACATTAAAAAGTATTCCTCAACATGGATGGAATGTGAACACTTTTAGGATATTCCTGTTCAATTTGACTTATTTTGTGTGATACTGCTTTCTGTGATACTCCTTTCTGAGATGCATCAGGGTCAGATTTTAAACAAACCAAAATTTTGCTATAGTCTTTTCCAAGCAGGGAATTATTTCAGTGTTGAATGGATAGATTGTTTGAGCAAGCATGATTAAAAAAATTATTATAACTAAATGACTTTATTAAATTGCACAACACTTGCAATCACTGTGATAAAAATAATACACTTCTGTTCATTTGACTAGCTTTCAGTAAGTGGATTAATACACTGTTTGCTTGCTTCTTCTTGTCTTTATTCTCTGTTGCTTCTGATGCAGTTCTTTGTCTTCAAGCACACCAAGAAAATATTGATTGTTTGAGAAATACATTTTCCCTATTTAGAAATGCTCTCATCTACCATATTAAGTGATTTTTATTTTTTTCTGCTGGTACTTCTGTGCTTGAGTTTCCTTTAGTCAGCCTATAAAATGTCATGCTGCGAGTATGTGGCTATTTCTGATATAATTAATAGTGAACTGAGGGGGGAAACAGTTCAGAGGTGGTTCAGAGCTAATACATTTCTTTTTATATTTTTAGCAGAAAGTCTTTATGGTACTGTTGTAACCCACATTTTGTAGCATTGTGGTGTAGCATGTCATTGTGTTCTATTGTTTTCACTAGTGTTTGTATGCCACTGCCATAGGTGTAAAACCAAGTCCTGTACATGCATTGACTCCATATTAATTTTTCACAGTTAAGACTGCAACACATCTTGGTTTTGCATTTCAGACAATAATGTGTCTTTTTCATAGTAGATCTTATTAGGAATGATAGGGAACAGGCTTTTTTGTGGCAGGAATGGTAGATTCTTTCTTGATTCATGATCTGCCTTTGTTCTGTCTCACTTTTGATCAGCAATTTTACTGTATCAGTATTTCTTGAACTTGTTCTTAATATAGACATGCACCTTGATTACAAGTTGTATTCACTATTATAATGATTTCTCTTTCTTTGTGTTTCTCTGATTGTAAAATGTGTTCCATTTAGGGTTGACACTGTTCTTTCTTCTCCCTACCTCCATGCCTCTTTATCAACGCATTCCTGTGTTTATTTCCATATCTTCAAGACCACTTACTTTGATTCTGTGGCATTTATGTTTAGTTTTCTTCTACTGTAGCCCCTTTCATGGCATTGCTTTATTCTTCAGCTGTATGTCACCATGGTCAGACCTGCAAAGTCTCTCCCTCTTGTCAGCCTGGCAGCTTTTTCCCTGTGAGCCTGCCATGATTGAATATTGAAGAGAATAGTTCAGCTCTGTTGTTTCTATGTGTGTGCAGAAAGAAAAAGTCAAAAACTGACTCTGTGGCATAAATTCACATGAAAAGGAAAAATTACTTTAGCAGTAAAGCTTGACATGTTATGTGTTGTGACCCAGATCCAGTTATGAAAACAGTTACATTGTAACCTTTGTGTCAGTCTGGAAATAAAAATCATTGAGCAGAAAAGTTCTGCATAAATCATCTTTGAAGTCCATCTAGAAGGAATGTTTTTTTATTGCTTAGGACCAAAGACTTAAGAGCTGAAGTGGTCCAAGAGGCCTGTGCCTGTCTCATTCTTGACTTTGTATTAATAAACTAAATTGCAGTGCAGTGTAAATAGATTTATTTTTTTGTTCTAACTCTCACTCCCATTGATATGTGTTCCCCTGTCTAGTTTATAAAACATTCATGGACTCAAAATGGAAGAGAGGGGTCTTTTTGATTGGTAAAAATTCTTTGTGTCATTGCAAATGTTCTTTAAAAACTACTGAGAAACCTTGTTACCATGGTAGCATTTGGATTCCAGCAGGTCTTGCACTCATCTATACTGCTATTCACATAGTGGAAATATAAAAAACATATGGTAATGTTTGAAGTTAATTAGGTTTTCTTAGAGAATTTGATTATTCTCTCTTTCTGGCAGCTTTTGTTTATAGTGGGAGGAACATGGTTTAAATTGGATTTAATTAGACTTGTTGACACTGATAACACAGAAATTAATAATTTACTATGTGTATGACGCATGTTGTAATAGCATACTGTAGCATTTTAATGAGAAAGTGACTCTATAAAGCTTTCTCAAGGCAAATGTGTCATCATTGACTATATTCTATCCTCAAAATAGTTGTCAAGTGTAAACTTAGGTAATAATCACTTTTTGTTAATACTCTTTTGCCAAATAGACCTTTTACAACGTCTTGTCTTAGCAAGGTACTCATCTGGATTTTGTCTTTGTATTTCTTATAAGTTCTCTGGTTCTGGGAAGTATCCAGGAAATAATGTAGAGAAGAGACTGATGGGAAAATTTTGGAAGATATAATTATAAAATAATGACGTGGGGCTAGCACAGAGTATAAGAAAAATTTCCTGGAAAGAGAGTAGGAGGCAAATAGAAGATGGTCAAGGGTATTAAGAAGGCATAATTCTGTAGAGAGGGAAGTATAATAGGTTTTCAGGATTGCTTGTTACTGCCCTTAACCTGTTGCTGGGAGTAGATGCTATCTACAGTTTGCCTTTTGATTGCTGTGCTTTTTAATTTCTGTAGTTTATTTATTGTCCAGAAAAAGACGCAAGTCAACTTCAGGAAGTTCTTTTTAATTTTTAAAAAACTTACAGCTTTTAGATATTAAGAAAGAAATTAATCTAGTTTCTAGCTTAGGTGTTTAATAGTAATGCAAGTGTGTCTAATGGAACTCTTAAATAATTAAGTTTTTAAAGTACACTGTTTGAAAAAGTTCTGTTCTAACTGTGCAAATGGACACTGCTGACTATGACAAGGGGTATGAGTAGAATGCCAGAAATGTTATCTTTGGCATTTGTTTCTCCATTGTACTCAGCTGAACTGTTACAGTCATCAGTGGGAGTAACTCAGTAAGTTATTAACCTGCTTATTATAAGTTTATGCAAATCTAATATTTGTGTGTCTCCTGTTTTATGAATGATTGATCTGTTGCATTTTCCTTTTGTTCATCAGTTGGTTTTCCTTTTGCTTTCTTGATTTTGTAGGCTGGGTTTGGCTACGGCTTGCCAATTTCTCGACTGTATGCTAGGTACTTTCAAGGTGACCTTAAACTCTACTCAATGGAAGGCGTTGGTTCAGATGCTGTAATTTATTTGAAGGTATGAATTTCACCTTTTTATAAACCAGTACTGGAGAGCAGTTTGTGGTAGCTTATAGCAGGCTGAATAAATTAACTTCCTCTCATTCCACTCTTCAATTTGTTTTCAAGTTTGTAATTTCTATCATCATTATATTTTATCTGTATCAGTTGAACAGAATCCATCATTAATACTGAATTTTCAAAGTATTGCACAATGAGAGAGAAATTTAGTTGGTATTTTCTAATTTTGAAAGTTTTTACTTTTGTGTGATAGATTGTGCAGACCGTGTTGACCTTTTTTTGGGACATCCCAGGCTTCCCTGGGGCTTAAGGCTGGAACATAATGCAGCATATATAGCTCATATGGAGGTCATGGTATTGTCACTGTGCCCTGCTGTATGTAGGAAGCCTGTTGTGGAATCCTGTGTAAACTTTGGTTTCTGATGTGTTTAATCTTGTGAGGAAGGGGGGGGAAATGTGTTGTTTCTCAGAGGAAAAAGGCACACTAAGGGACTGAACCAAGTCAGTCCTCACAGATGAGTGTGCTGACAGGGTCTGAGTTTGTTGGAAAAGTGGTTTAAGTACATTACAGCCTAATGCCAGTGACAAATCTTCCTAAAATGTTTGTAGTCAGAACTCTTTTCTTGCTACTTTTATGTGGTGTTATTTTCTTTTAGCTTTGACTGTCACTAGTCTTTTGACTGCAGCTAGAATAATTAGTCAAAGCCAAAGCATTTTCAAAATAGTGTTGTGACTTGTAGTGCTTGGATAATTGAGATACTTGTTCACTACAGTCGTTGTTACTGTACAACTCTCAAAATAGTCGTCTTGTTCCTGATAACTCTGATGGTATCTTACCACTGTTTTTTGTTTTTCAATAGGCTCTTTCAAGTGAATCATTTGAAAGACTTCCTGTTTTTAATAAGTCAGCATGGCGACACTACAAGACCACACCCGAAGCAGATGACTGGAGCAATCCTAGCAGTGAACCAAGAGATGCTTCTAACTCTGAAGCTAACCGATAACTTGCCACCTTTTGTCTCTGTTGGAGATGAACTCTGCATTCAGTATAAAGTCTCTGCTTTGTTCCAAATTCCTTCAAACCACAATAGCTAATTACTTCCAAATAAAGACCTAATCAGGACGTTGAAAAACAGTAAGAACAAAGTGATGATTGGGACTTTAAAGGAAGGTACTAAGCACGTTTGGTATGTGAATCCCATCTACTTCACCAGAATATGCTTGGTTGCTTCAGTCATGCATTGACAAAAGGGATTGCACTGTGATTGCACTTAAAAATGCAACGTTGTAACGAAAAGATACTATTTCAAATGGCCAATTTTAATTTCAACGTTAGGATTGGCGGGATGTGTAGAATTTCTTTAAATGGTGAATAGTATCTTGCACAGCAATATAGTATAAGAAAAAAATTCTCATGTAGTTAAACATATGCTTTGAAAAATCCACTCTCTGCTACATTTTTATATTGCACAGTATCACCTCTTACACAAAATCCCTTTGAGCTCTTCAGATATTATATCTAAGGAGCTTGCAAATGCATAGTGCTATAAAGGGTTGTGCAGCTTTAAATTTATGCTTTCTCCAAATTCCCAAAGCTGTCTACCAAGTGCATACAAAAATTACCTTGTTCTAGGACAGTGGGATTTCTACTTCTTGGTATGCACTATGATGATTTTATTGACATGCAGACACCAAAATGCATTTCTTTGTTTTCCTTGTTTTGAGGAAAGATCATAAGTAATTAGATAATTTCTCCATACAAGAAATTCTGTCAATAATGGGAGCGGGGGGGTAATTAATTTTCATGTTTCTTGCCTGTCATTTTTGGAAGGGGCTGTGGAGAGGAGAAAAATGCTGAACGGCCAGACAGCCAGTCATACAAAGATACTTGCCTTAAGAGTGTTGGTTGCTTGGAACCTGATTAGTTTAAAACCTGTAAATAGTTTGCAAAGTTATTTATATATTCAATGTCTGACTATAGTCTGGAAATCTGAATTTGTAGTGTATATAAAGATGTTGTACACCAGCTTTTGGAAAGCGTTTTTGGTCTAAATGCATGAAACTGGAAATACAGAAACGGGAGGCACAAAACATAGCTGGAAACCAACTTAAGCTAAAAAAAAGTCAAGAGATAAAAAAGCTAAGTACCCTTCAATTCATTATAAGGGTTACTGCTGAGTTTTAGGAAACTGTTTTTCACCAAGTCTTTGCCAAACAATGTTTTTGGTACTATGATGTTTCAGAAAAAGTAGTCAAGTTTAGAATCATAGTAGTGATATCCTAGCCATGGGAGTAAAGTAAATGAGTTGTAAGGAGCTTTACACCCTCAGTTTCTCTTGGGTATTTTGATATTTTTGAAAGATACTGCAGATTTTAGCTTGGAAAAATGAAATTTGACGACTAAAATTGAGGGGGAACTGTCTCTTCTGTCCTCCCAATATTTATTTATTTTTATAGAAAGCCACTCTGTTAGGTAAACAGGGAAATGCTGATAAATTCATAGATATTTCTAAAAAATAATCTTTCTTTGACATGATGATAGTATTTTGCACTTACATAGTATGTTGCATCAAGGGATTACGAAGTGTTTTGAGCAATAAGCTGCATATAGCCCCATTTCTGACAAGTTGGACACCATACTTTGCGAACCCTTGCTCTTATCTGTTGCAATCAGCTCAAGAATTCATAGATAAATAGCAGATGAGTTTGATGGGCTTGAGGTTCTGTGGCTTTGCTACACTGTGCAATTAAGTCTCATTGGAGCACTAGGGTTTTTTTGCCATGATCTCATTTGTACCCCTTCCTCTGGAATGCTGCCTTTCTGTTGAGAGGCAGAGATGCCAGGACAGTATTAGATGGTGAATGGTCCCCTTCTGAGCCTGAGCTGATGGAGGCATCCTCTCCTGATTCCAAACAGGACTTGCTTGACCCTGATTAAGGGATCTTTACATGGCACATTAAGGGTGTAATGCCTGGGGCCTCCAGAGCAGTGATTTCCCAAAACTGCAGGTGCTGCTGCAGAGAAGGCATATTGCTAGGGAAGTGATAGAGCTGTGCTGCTGAGGTGAAATCAGTGTAATGGCTTGACTGAAGCAGCAATTGGAAGTCCCATCTAATAAAATTTAATCACTTCACTTCTGCCTTCACCCATAATTTATGACTGTGGAATAGAAGGTAAAGACATTGTGGTTGATGCTATAGTATATTAGTAATTTAATTTCTTTATTCACAAAAACAACTGGCTGACTTTCAGGACTGAAGTACTCTAGTACTTGAACACTGAGGTCTCTTGAAAGGCTCCTATTTCCAAGAACTCTGAGTCCATACAAACAGAACAGGAAGACAGTGCACAAGGAATGCATTTTCCTTCCATTTCCCTAGGTCTGTACGTGGGCATTATTGTCAACGTGAGCAAGAAGTAACTTTTCTCCTATCCAACCTTGTGTTAGGCAACCAGGAGGAGTGCTTTAGAGGAGATTCCAGGTATGCTGTAAATGTTCTTCCCTCATTGTCCTCATGCTGTGTTTCTACATAGCGGTGTTAGTCTGGAAATTGTTTTAGGAAGCAGTAGCATCAGACCTTTAATTAGAGAGTTTTCAAATGGAAGTGCTTGAAAAATAAGGGTGGATGAGTTTTTTTTAGTATGGCTTGTTTAACTACAGATACTGAACTTTTTTCTGTTACTTCTACCTTTGATTAGAGTCTATTATAAACATCTGGTTTAGTATCTTGGGGCTGTTAATTCCAAACTTTCTGATGATCTTAAAGTGTTGTGGTTTGGTTTTTTTTTAAGGGAGTTCAGATGTATGGTTTGCCAATGTTATTGCTACCACCTTGTCTTGAGTTAGACGACACGCAAATAGGAAAAAACCAACATGACTTTTTCAGCAAAAATGATTCCTAGCTTGTATTTAGTGATTAAGAGAAACAACCTTAGCAAAAGTTGTTTGCTCCTTGATACCTTCTGGGAAATTTCTAATCAACTTCTATATGTCATAGTGTAATTAACAGTTGAACTTTTTTGTCTGCTGTGCATTTTTCCGATGTGTGTGTCTTTGAATACAATCTATTCATCCCTTGTCTAGTTAATATTAATAGAGACTGAAGTCTCTCCAAATCATGTGTATATTTATGCTTCCTTCTTTTCTAGGTATTATTTTGAGGCTTACAAAGGGGTCTTTCAGAGTCACTACCTGATGAGAAATATCCAGAAGATACTGAAATGTTTCTTTTACAATTCAGATGCACAGTCTTTTCTTCTGTACTTTACTGTGGTGACCTAGGAGAGTACTAAGCATGTCCATTGACACATGCTCGATGAATATGGGTATTAATTGTAGTGCTGTTTGAAAACTCTAGCTATTTTTTGGCTATGTAAACTACATTTGATGCTCCAACAGGATAACATGCTTTTCTTCATCTCTCTACAGTGACATGTAGAATTTGCTTTAGAACAGCTGTCCACTTTCTCCAAGAAGTGAGCAGGAGTAATTTTTCAGTGTAGTTCAATCTCCCATTCACCTCCACCCCAACTTAGTGCCTAGGGTGAAATCTTGACCTAATTGACATGGAAGACATTCCCCCCCCCCAGCCCTCACTTTTAATAAGCACTTCTATATCCCTGTGTGGTCTTGGTTGGTGAAATGATTTTGTAGAAAAGAGCCTGAATATCTTTGTTAGTATTTATCTCTTGAGGATAACCATGTCTGATTTGTGTCGTGTTCAGTTTCCTTCCATGTTTTCTCAGGTGCCATTTAGACATTGTGGTTTCCAGTAGCTCTTTGTTGTCTATTCCTGCAATACTCACCTGCCTATGAATTAATATATATTAACATGATTTTGCAGAACTTGAGAGAATATGATGGCAAATGACAGAGCGATGTATTACTGAGTTAAAAGGTGAGTTTATTCTCAAATGAAGAATACGGTTTTAAATTGTGTAGCAACTTCAGGGCTTCTTGCACAAGTGTAATCCCACTTCAGTGAATCTGTTCTCAGGATCAGGACTTTAAACTGTGGACGTTAATTTGAAGCAGTGAAGATTCATGTGGCTGAAGTGACTTACTAGTTAAAACTAAATAAGAAAATTTTCAACTTCATGTGCTTTAATTGCAATATTATGTTGCCTTAAAAGATCTTGGAAATTGGCATAGAGATCTTTTTATGTAGCATCAGTAGTATTGATGTGTTACATTTGTAACACTGTCCAACTAGTATTAATTGCTTGATTAAAAGTTTTTCTTTGAAACAAATACTGCTGAGAGGTGCCAGATTGACAATCCTTTAAAATTCATACCCTGTGTGTGTCTATAGATGGTGCCAGGGCCTGTTACCAAGCGAGTGGCTCTCTGCCCTCAGCAATTCAGCAAGGACTCTTTTTAAGCCAGGCATTGGCTGGCTGATTCGTGCTATCTCTGCTGAACCACTAAGAGCTTGCTGAGCTTGCATTGAGGCTCATGGTGGGAGTTCCTGACTGGAGTGGGTATCAAGTGAATTTGTTCCCAACATCGATTATGGGATAGAACTGTTACTGGTGATCTGGCATCTAGGAGGAGAAGCGGTCTGGTGTTGCCTTTCCTCTGAGGTGGCATCATTTGAATCAACTGAACCTATAATGGAGGAGTGGGAAGTTAATTTTTTTCTTGAGATTATTTGGTGATGTTTTAAAAATTATTTTCGAGTCTTCTGTAACTTGTGTTGGAATTGTTTCTGGTCCCATACCCGTGTACATAGTTTGTGTATACTCTTATTTTCCTTTTTTCTTTCCATTGCTGACAAATAAAAATGAGTAAAAACTACTATGGTGACATTTTAAAGGGGCTGATTTGGTTTCACACACTTTATAGCTTATTTTGTGGTTTGACTTGTTTTATTACAAAGCAGTTTGAAATCTTCTATGTATATACACACTTGATTGTTTCCTTTTCTTGAAATTCATAAATGAGCAGGCCCCTGTAAATCTTTCTTATTTTCAGGAGGAAGCTTCAAACATACTAGTTTGCAGGGTCACCTGTTGATGCATGTTTTGTTATTAGATACTTTTTGAAGGACAGCTTTCTAACTACCTTTTTGTGGTTGTGCTAGTTTGCACCAGCTTGCTCCAAGGTGGTGTGGTTGCACAAGTCCTTCACACGTAGGAGCCATCCTCACAGAATTAAGGCAGTATGTGCGACTCTTGCCCTCTTTCTGTGAACATCTCCTTTGCCCGTTCTGCTTTGCTCTTTATTCTTTTGATGAGAAGTGTCTTTGTAGGCATAAAAATACTTGGTTGTAATCCTTGATGCTGGGGAAGACTGACAAAGCGTAGTTGACTGTACATTCAGGTAAAGGAACCTGTGTTTTTGTATTTTTCTGTCATAGTTTTGTGGTGGGTTTTATCTCTAGATGTTGGTGGACTTAAAGGTTAATTTTTAACAGCTGGGAAACAATATTCTTTCCTTCTTTATTTTCAGGTGTCTCAGTCTGTTGTCATTGTGATGTGGTATGCCTGAAAGCTGCCTTTTGTGTTACACACTAAGTCAAATGGCCACATCCTCTGGTATACTGTGCAAGTTTATGAGCTTTACAAAATACTTAATGCAAGTAGCCATTTGTGATGGGCTGAGTGTGTTGTCAGCTATGCTTTATTACAGTATATTTTAATACATTTTGTCTTGCTGTTACATTGTGCATTTATAGATGGTGAATGTTAGCTTGCTAAACACCCTTTTCTACAGTAAGAGACTTCTAAGAGATTTTTAATGGTGTGTGAAAATGTTTTATTGAGGTACTTGATTTGCAGCCCTGAGCGCTCAAGTATTTAACTCAACTTTTTGTTTCTGGATGAAGAGTTGGTTAAAACCTGCAAAAAGATCACCCCAAGGTGCTTCCCCACAGATACAGTTTTGTTCAGTTAAAGGGTCAAGTCAATTCTGTGGATGGCATGGCAGCATCAGAGTGCTTTTCGTGGTGGTTAACTCTTATTTAGCCTCTGTCTAGTATTTCTCGATGTTTTTAATGACAGATTGACTTGAATTCTCAGAAAACTGGGAATCCAGAGGTGTCAGAATAGCGTGCTTGACCTCATGGTATTATCTTTTCTTCCATAAAAGGTGAAGACGCTGAGTTTGTGAGTGTTTTCTGGCAGTTCTCAGTGTTCTCTGTGTCTGAGACAAGTACATGCTGTGGGATGGTTTGAAGAAAAGGTACTTGGAGGGAGGCAGGGGAAAGAAACCCCACACATCTCAAAATTTGCTAGTTTTTTGATTTGGAATCAGCTATTTTGGGAGAGTATCTTATTAGTTCTTGTATTGAATATACCATACTCAGTTTTCTGTTTAATTTGTGCATAGTATATCTCCTTCCCTTTTGAAGTATGCAAAGTGTGAAAGAAATGTTTGGGCTGAAGAAATATATTGGCCACAGGTAACTGCTGGGGTAGGAAAATTCCAGCCTTTTCTTTCTTTGAGGAGCTGGTTTTAAGGTGGGACCCTGCTGCATGCTGCTGGGTGATCCAGCAGAGTGAATTACCACAGGAAGAGCCTCAGTTGTTTCTGGAGTCTCAGTCCCATGTTCTCCAATTAGCACAGCAAAGATGCATTTTCAAAGGCTTTCAGCTATTTTTATGTTGCTCTGAATCTGTCTCTTCTCACTCAGGCAGAGCTGTGAGGCACTGTGGCCTTGATTTCCAGTTGAGTTAGAAATGCTCCTCTTCCTTACGCCAGGAAAGTGGTTTTGGTGTGGAAAGAGAAGGTCAGAAAATACCTGTGTGTGCCTGCTTGAGGAACATGCATTGTATTTTGAGAGGAGAAATACCTCTCTTCAAAATAAGCTGAGCTGAGGGGTTTTAGGTAGCCTGCTCCCTGAAAGTGCCTCTACAGAAGAGGCAAAGCCCTTGGTTTGTTTTCTGGTTCATTTTCAACTGAACCAGATTTTAGGAAGAGGTGAGAGGTCTTCTGTGCCAGGCTTGAGTGTGACTCCTGCTTAATTATGTACCATCACATAGCACTCTCCAGCTTGTCAGTACTGCTCTGTGCTATTCTAAATATTTTCTTTCTTACAAGAGTTATGTCCCTATAATATTTGGTATTATTTTTTGGTAAGCACAGAATTATAGTCTGGGAGTTTCTGAATGTTTGATTTACCTTTCATGGGCCTTTTGAATGAAATCATCCCTGTGAGTGAGCTTACATAAAGTTGTATTTTGTGCCAAAACACAAAATGGAAGAATTTAAAAATGAAGAAGCAGAAATGATTTTCTACAGTACATATCAGACATTCTACTTTTTTTTTTTTATATGAACTTGGATAAATTTACAGGGAGGACTTTCCAACTGCCTCCATTCACCGTCTTCGTGAGTGTTTTGAAAGTTTCTGTGGTGCAATGAAATACCAGTTACAAAATCAAAATGCTACAGGATTTAAAGTTTACTCCAAGCCTGTCTAACTCAGGGACATTTGTTTGCAGTGGAGGGAGAAGGTCCCACACACTGCTGCATAACATAGCTGCGAAGTCCTTAGTCCCTCCTGCTGGCTCAGCTCTACTTTACCAGAGTCCACACTAACAATAAGTACATATTTTAAATAAAAAAATCTTTTCTACAGCTGCTGCAGCAACAATTTCTTTCTTACAGAAAGGACAATGGAAAGAGCACAGCAGGAAGATTCTTAGCTGAAGGAGGAGTAAAGTCCAAAGGCTAGTGTCAGGAGGCATCCCTGTGGCTAGTGTTTGCTGCTGTGGTTCTACAGAAACATGTGAGAGCTGCAAGCCACCTTGGTGCACACACAGGATTGTGGCTGCCACCGCTGCGGGGGACAGCCTTCAGAAGCAGGACCAGGATGAGACTGCAAAAACGCTGCCTCTTTCTTCCACATTAGAAGTAAGAATTAAAATGGCAGCTCCTGATTCCACTGTGCTGGGGCAGAGGGTTAGGGAGGGCTCAGACTTGGCTGGGCTGGCATCTCCCTGCCTTTCGCTTGCAGTCAGAAGCACATGAGTGAAGGAAGGGAGAGAAGTGATCCCCTCAGAGCCCATGGAAGCAGCAGGATTTGGGACAGGTTACACAAGCTCCTGTAGTGGCATTTTGGGGCTGTACAGCCCTGGGGTACAAAAGACAGGGATAATAAGCACTGTGCTGTCAGTGGGGGCTATGCCAGGCCCCCGATGTTCCTGTGGCCAAAGGTGCCATAAATGAAGGTGAGAAGCAACACTGTCTGTTTTATGCTGTTTATTTTTCACGTGGAGCTTGGCTGATAAATAGGACTGAATTAAAGCAATGCTCATGAAAATTAAAACCCAACCATGACTCAGAAGTGCAAAATTGCCCTCTACATGTCCAGAGGCAATGAGGTTCTGGTTTGCTGGAGACAGCACATAGGATTTTGGCGTCTGTACCAGCAGGGTGAAAGCTTCAGCTTATTGATGTCTGAAATGTGAAAGGATGTCTGGTACAGTGTATGGCTTTGTCTCTGGACAAGCCACCGGTGACTTCCAAGAAACGCTTTCTGTTTGAAGAGGCCACTGGTGGGGTTTTTTTTGTTTCTCCAGTTTCTATTTACAAGTTGTGGTGCTGTCTTCCACTCAAACCACTGAACAAGGGCTGCTGAGCGCAAGGAAATGGAAACAAAAATCCAAGCAGTATAAGCCAAGAACAAAAACCTGCCCCCCCCTCCACTGCATTTGGACGTGGCTCATTGAATGAACAGCACCAGTAGAGAGCAGACGGTTCTGGTGGTGGAGTGGTGGTTTGTGATGGGAAGACTTAAGACTTGCAAAGGATCAGAAAAACTTAACAAGTGCAACCCAGGTATGAAATTACAGTAACAGGTTGCCTAAGGCTGAGAAAGGTCTTAGTTGCATCGTGCTGTGGGGTGCACAGCTGGCAGCAGCAGCTGGACTAGCTGTGGCTTCTCCCTTTGCACTTTCTAGTGAGAGCAGTAGTCCACCCTGTTCATCTTTTTCCAGCTCTGTGAAGGAGGAACCAACTTGACTCCAGGGGACAAAGCATGCCACAAGGTATTATGCATTCAGTTTTGTGGTGGTAGGAGAAGTGTCTGGAAGAGCATTCCCAAAGAAAAATCAGTTGCCCCATAGTGGGAAATAGATGATGGCTGTAAGGAGTCAGCAGAGCACAGGGCTAATTTGGTGCCTGATACAAGAGTCTGTAATTTACCTGCCTGGTGAAGTATCTGGAAGGGAAGGAGTAGCAGGGGTTTACCTATTGGACCATTTGGGAGTGGTGGCTTTGGGGGGAACTGCTGCCAGCCAGGCACGACCACCTTGTGAGGGCATCTTCCTTCAGCTCTTTCTCAAGTGGACTGCTCCGAGCCTTCCTTCTCTTGCTGTTACCTCTGCTGCCTTTGCTGGGGACCAGCAAAGTGCTGCCTGGTGCCTTCTCATGCTGAGCTGTGTCCCCTGCTGGGTTTGCAGCTCCAGGCAGCAGTGGTGCAGTGGCAATTACGTGGCTGCTGTAACTCCCTGCACACACTGCTCAAGGTCTGTGCCCAGCCGGATGTCAGTGGGACAGGCAGGTGCCATCAGCCTTTACCTTTACCTTGGTGGCCTGGCACTCGAGAGCCACCAATGTACTTTGCCAGGCAAGCCTGGGAGCAAAATCACATCATCCCTTCAAAGTGATACCAGCTGGGTGTTCCTTGTAGGTTTCTGGACCATGGGCTAAGGCAGCCCTGAGGTGGGGGGTCCCCCTGCTCAGAGATCCCGCATGCCTGCAGCCACCTCATGAAGTGTCCCCTGAGGGATCATGCACTGGGGGAAGGATATCAGTTGGTGCATTGAAGGGAGGGGACTGCTGCCTTTTTCTGTCTTCCTTGTGGGACTATGCAGGAGTCATGGATGAAGAAAATCCCCATGCCTAATCCCATTTAAAAGCTTTCCATTGTTTTTTTTATTTTTTCCTTCAGCTTTTTCTTCACATTAGGGTACAGGAACAGCCTTGGGGCCCCTGCAGGAGCAGGGTGCCTGTGAGAACACATCTTGTTTGGAGAAATTTGTTTAACCAGATGAGTAGCAGGTGAGGCTAGCAGCACACTGGTGTCTTCCTTTGGCGATTCAGGATCCCACGTGTTTTCTAGAATTCACCAGTAAAAATCCTCAGTGACTCCGAAGTATCAATTTCCCTACAACATCACATTCCAGCTAGGGCTGTCTCTTTGCCCACTTTCTTGCCACCAAAGTGCAAAGCCAGGGGAGGGTTTTGGGTAGCTGTTCAGGCACCGGGAACACTGAGAGCAACTTGATAAAGCAAATACAGCCTGACTCTTTACATACGCCCTGTACAGAGGCCCCGTTAACAAGCAGCATTCCATAGCTTGAGAATATTAAGTGGGGTTCCAGCAGCAAAACTGAAGAGCTCTCAGTTTCGTTGGCATGGTTTGGGGTCTGGGGCAGATTTCATTCAAAAAGGGGAAAAAAAAAAAAAGGTAAAATTTTCTCATTTCTGAATGTATTTGCTGCAGCAATGCCATTCCTTCAGGTGCCAGAAGAGCTCATGGTCAGCAAGGGTCCACTGCAAGTGCATGTTCTCCATCTGCAGGCCACAGCCATCGCTTGTCTGTGTGTAGGGTCCAGATCAGGAACAGAGTGGGCTCCTCCTGCCAGTTCCCCCAGTGCAGAGCTCCTCACTGGCCTGGCCCCAGCAGCCATAAGCAGCAACAACAACATGGAGAGTAGCTCACACAAAGGTGTCTGTTTTTCTGTCCCCAGAACCACATCTGGAGAGGAGCTCTGCCAGCCAGGCCCTCCCAGCACCACCAGACAGTGGGAGTGGGACAAGCTCTTCCTGAGATCTTGTTTGCTTGTGCTCCAGGCAGTTCTCAGAAATCTTCTCCTGGAGCACGTTCCCTGCTGTCAGAGATACCCCTGATGTTCCTCACGCTTCTCATCCAGTGGTTGAGTTCATAGCTTGTTCTTCTGTCTCGTGGGTTTAAAAAAATATATCTTTATTTTACTTTTCGTCCTCGTCTCCCTCACTCATGCTGCTGAGGGAGGCAGAGGCAGCTTTTGGAGAAGAGGGAGGGGAGGCTTTATTGAAGACCCAGGGTGGAGATGGAGAGCGGGATGGAGAGCGGCCTCGTGTGGGACTGCTGTTGGGGCTCTGTCGGGGAGAAAAAGCCTGGAGCATTCGGCCGCTTCGTTCCTGGAACATTTGCTTCTGCAAAAGCAAAGTGAAAAGATGCCCTTTGAGTAAAGCACTGAGGGGAAGGTAGGACTGCAGACAGACAGGGGCTGCTCTGGGCTGTGCCTCTGCCCTGGGGAGAAGGCAAGGAGATGGAGGATGAACTCATGAAGTGTGGCCAGTCCAGCTCACACATGGCCTTTGTGCTCACAATAAGCTGTTTCTTACATGAGAAGAGTTTGCCTCAGATCATGCAACCCTAGTGTGAGAGCACTGTGTGTATTATGCTAAGCCATTTCAGGGAAATTCCCTTTGGATTCTATGTGTTGGTCACGCTCTGTCTCAAAAGGTCCATTTTCTGACTGAACTCATGATGTTTCTTGTTCCCAGGACCTTCTCCTTCCAGCGTGCTTAGGTGGGCCACCCATCTCCTCAGCTCACTCAGCTTCCCAAGCCTGCACAGCCTTTTCTCATCCTTCCCTTCACAAGGGCAGAAGCCCAGCACCTGCCAAAACTGGCAGCAGCTCCCCCAAGCACCCTGGAGCTTGCACCACTCAAACCCTTAAACTGGGAGGGGGGGATGGGAATGTTAGGACTCGGTGTCTTTGCTGAAAAGAGAAACACATGCGGGATCTATGTTCTGCTTTGGCCTTTATTGTCTTTTTGACTTTGTAAAGCTGAGTGGAGACCACAGTTTCAGTCTGCTACACTACGGCATGTGCCACTACTTGCTAGAGCCTGCGTTGTCTTTCGTGAGGCTGCTGAGCTGGGTGAGAGGCGATCTGGCATGTAATGTACTGCTGCTGCAGGCTTCCTGTGGAAAATGCCTGATCTGAGTTCCCTGTGGCTCCTTCTGGGGATGGGGAACGAGAAGTCTCAGTCTGGGCTGAAGTACTGCAGGTCGGTTCATCGGTGATGCTCGGCTGGAACAGAAGAACCAGCCCAGACAAAGCTAAGTTGGTGCCCAGGTCTGAGAGCGAACAAAATCCTTGTGCAGAATGTGTCCCAGGTTTGCCTGCTCGGGCAGCTGCACTCCTCAGCTTGAGCTTGCAGTTTCTTCCTCCTTTCCTTTCCCCCTGCAGCTCTGCTCTGTGATGACCTTCCTCTCAGCCAAGGAGCACATGGCTGCCCATCCTGCTCTTTCTCATCCCTCTCTGAAACTCAGTATTCCCTGACAGTGGATGGGCAGATGCACCAGGCTTTCCTACCACATTTCTGGCATCTGCTAATCCTAGGGGTTGTTAACCAGTGAGCAAAAATATCAAAATTAGCTATTCCTCTGTGAGCTCTCAAGCCCAGTCTCTAGCTCTATCATACTGGCCTTTATTAATTTAAAACACCTTGGATATTGCTGCAGTGCAGAATGAGAGAACAGGAGCAGTTTCTGTCCACCCTTAACCCATGCTCTCATGCATGAAGGCACCCGGTGCATCACCCACACTACTGCTACATCCAAAATAGTCAAGACTTCCTAAAAATCTCAATAGTTAGCAGATGGTGGTTGCTTCTGATAGATGATGCCAGGAAACATTCAGATAGGGGGGGAAGGTTTCTGCTGCTGAGAGTTTGGAGGATGTCTCCAGAGCTGGCAAAGCCCCAGAGCCTGTTGAAGTTCAGTGGCAGGAATGCTAACCCTTTTTTTTAGACCAGAAATTGAGGTTCTGCTGTCTTTAGTCTGTTCTATGCTCTCACTGAAGATAACGCACCACCCCACCCCCACAAAAACCCCAAAATAGTTTGACTTCCTCCTGCCCTTGCTGCTTCACCAGCCACTTCAAAAAGCTCTGTGACATTGTGCTGCTTCATGGTGGTGTGGTGCCAGTGCTGGGGGAGTTCCACAATGCCCTGGTTGGCTGGCATCCCATGTGGCAAGAGGTACTTGACTGTTCCTTGGGCCAAGGACGAGAAGGAGAACCCTACCCTCCTGCTGAGGCCCACAACTGGGCTGCAGGGCACCTGCTTCAGCAAAGAGTTTGTTGCTGAAACAAGCTGATGCATCCGCACCCTCAGCCTGACCAGTCCAAATTGCCTCCTGTGCTAGTGCTTTAGCCACCAGGTTGTTGGCTAAAACCACAGCTGCAGTAAGAGGAGAAGGAGGCAATGACAGTGTAATTCATCTTCCCCCTCCAGCAGTTTGTAGGTCATGCCCTTCACCAGCAATGGTTTCCTAACTGGGAGGGGTGCTCCTCAGGCTGTTGGGTAGAGTGGAATTCTAGAATTCTTCTGAAGACGTAGAATCATAGAATGGTTTGGGCTGGAAGGGACCTTAAAGATCGTCTGAGTCCAACCCCTGACTCTTAGGTGCATTTCCAGATCTCTTCCTCCCATCATCACTGTGTCCCATGCCAGGAGACATAGGGACCAGTGACAGTGTGCAGGACAAGGCTGGGAGCCGTCTTACTCTAATGGTTTCCTTGGAGCATTAGATACGGCCAGATGGGCTCCAGACCTTTACCAGAGGTAGGAGAAGAATTTCAAAGCATTGACTCCAGCAAATTGACATGCACCAAATCAGGTTTGGGAAATAACACTTCACTTTTGTCACAAGTGCTTCTGGGCAAAACCATTTTACCTAATTCTGAATGTTACTGCTTACATGTTCATGTGCTTTAGCTTTACAAAACAAGTGCCAGTTGGGCTTTGGGGTGGGCTGCAGCTTTCTGCTGACTTTGCTGACGTCTAGGCTGCAGAAAGACACATGGTGTGACCTAAGCATTCACCCTGGCTTCTAGTTGCAGCCTGTAATATTTGTCTGAGGTGATGCAGCTGTTTTCTACTTCAGCCATCTCTGACTTCCTCTGTGCACCAGCTAGAAGGAAACAGTCCCGTCAGAGGGACAGCCCAACATCCCTCAGAGGGAGACTGGCATGGAGTCCCTGCACTGTCAGCCTTGCTTTCTCAGGGGCAGCTGCCTGCTCCTCTGTTTCTGAGAAGAGGCAAGATAAGCCTTTCTGCCTTCTTCATCTGTGGAGCCACAGCTCTACAATTAGGGCTGCACTAGAGAGTGGTTCTCTCCCAAGCCAGGAGAGAAGTTTCATGCCACATTAAATTGTTGTTTCTGACACCTCTGTGACTCTCTCACAGAAAAAAAAAATGCATGGAGGGGATTGCACAGGTGGGCAAGGCTGGCAATGGATTACAGACATCTTGACATTTGGAAAGTGACATTTTGACCTTTCTCAAAAATAGGCAGGTTTTTTTGCAAGGTACACAGCCCTTACTTTTAGAAAATTGATGCTAGCATAAAGCGTATTATAATAATTATTTGTGAAATAATAACAGCATATTAATGGCATGCAAATTACTGATCTAGGAATCTAGCATGCCCGTAATGATTCTCATACTTTTAATGTCAACATTAAAAGCAACATTTAACTAACAGTGATAAGGCAAATTAATGTTAATAACAGTTTTGACACTAATAGCAAGTTATCGTTATTTTAAAAGTCTTTCCTGTTGCAAGGCTCAAACTGATTTAAAAAAAAAAGCCACAACACCTCCCAGCTCACTGTCACTGCTGCTTTTCCTACTACACTGCAAGGAGATTTCACTCTTGGACTTAGCAAAGGTCTCTCTGTGTGTACTAGATTTTCTTTTGCTGTGTGGTTGGGGCACTAACTCAGTAAATGGGTCCATCTCTACTTCTCCTTCCAACCCTGAGAACCTTTTCAGAGCAGTTTTTCTCACATTCTGTAAATTTTTTAACAGCCAAAAGTTTTTTTAAAAGTCATCATTGGGCTGTGTTGAGTAAGTAGATCCAAGGAATGAAATCAAGGCTTTGAAACTCTTTTCCTCTCTGCATGCAGTCAAACCCATCTGCTTTGTTAGCAATGGTTTCATTTATTCGGCGCCTACAGCCACAGGGTCATCCCATGTGGGGAACACTGGCCAAGCACTGCAGAGTAACTTACAGAGGGAGCATTCTTGGTGTGGATGTGGACAGTGCAGATAAACCTGGGCTTTTTATTAGAAAAATTTAACATCTTCCCCTTCCTGAGGCAGATATCACTAATGAACAGACTGCTAATTAAGCTGTTTATCTTTATGGCTGGGACTGGTGTTATTCAGAGAGCACCTGCTTTTGCATGGGGCACATGTAGCTGTAAGCAAACTGTAAAGACACAGTTTCTGTTCTGAAGCCTTCACAGCCTAATTTTAGGCTTTTCTCCACTGCCTGAAAAGGCACCTCTGAAGCATCCTGCTGCTCTGTGGGATTGTTTGTCTAGCTCTTCCCCTGCTCCCCTCAGTTCACCCTGCCGTACTTGCTGCTCTGCTCCCTACTTGTGTTTCCCTGAACCCAGCAAAAGCTTTGCAACTAGAGCAGCCCCCACAAAAAGATGGCTCTGCTGCAGGGTCTGGCTGGAGCTGGTTGGAAAATGACTGTGGCCCCATGGGAAGGTGTGAGAAAGTCTGCTCAAACAAATGGTAATTTGAGCAAAGAAAATTAAGCTTTGCTACTGGTTTCAATGTAGCAAAGGGCCATAATACAAGAAAGCAAGATAGCTTGTGAAGCTATCAAAAGCAAAAGATGAGAGGGAAGGACTCTCTCGGGGTTCTGAAGTGTCACCAAGTCCCTGCTCACTCAGTGCATGACTTTGATTTGAGCAGGAAAGGCCCTGGGGTTTCTCCCTAGAAGGATTCTCTTCTCAACTGCATTCCCAAGGCATCTGAGGATCTTAAGTAAGTGTACCCTGTGGAGCCAACAGGTAGCAAAAAGAAGCTTCAGAAGTGCTTCACTTCAGCCTGAACCTTTCCTGCAGTCAGATGGAACCTGGACACTCAACATGTAAAATCATAGAATCATAGAATAGTTTGGGTTGGAAGGGACCTTAAGGATCATGTAGTTTCAACACCCCTGTCATGGGGTGTCCCAGTAGACCAGGTTGCCTCATGCAGCCTGCAAATAATTTCCTGGAACTTGAAAAAATACTGATTTAGAGTTAGAAAACTGTCACCTTCTACTGCTGAGTGCAGAGCATGAAGAGAATTACTAGAAAACATTTCAGAGTCACTGTTTCCTTCCCTCCAGTGTGTGTAATTCCTCTCCAGTATCTCTGTGGTCTCATTCAGCACTAATAGGGAGGACTGACTGTATTAACCTGTTTGCTTGTGTTTGTCTGTTATGCAGCTCTCCTGAATGCAATATCATGTTCAGCACTGCATCTTCCCTAAAGACAGAAATTATCTCAAAAGAAGCAACAGCAGGAGGTGGGAAATCCTCCCGCTGCAGTATTGGCATGCAGGTTTGGCACTATCCTACTGTGCTGGCTTTCAAAACAAAGACTGCAGCAAAAGAACCTGCTCTAAATCTGTGTTAAATAAAAAACTACTCAGACACCCTGGGATGGCAGAATACCTACCCATGCTCCGTCAGGTCCAAACAGCTCTAAAAAGTTGCCAATAAATTCCCTGGACTTTTCTTCCCATTTCTGAATGAGGTCATGGCTTTTCTCTTCCACCTTGTAAACAAATTCTTTCGATTTTTCCTCCACATTCTTGACTTTTTCTTTCATTTTATCCACTTGGTTTTGAAAGCGATATTTCTTCTCCTGTTTCAAAAGAGCAGACAGATTAATATGCAGAGGCTCGGAAATAATTAGCCACTGACAGCAAAGAAAAAAATTTGCATTAATGTATCATCATACATATGGCCTTGGCTACCTATTGCCCCATTATTTTTAGAAATGCAAATTTAACATTTGTGGAATGAAGTGCAGAAGGAACATATTGCAAAGACAATCTCATGTGATTATTAATCCACTACACGAATCTTTCCATATTTTCAAGTTGAGTGCACTTTGAAAATTATAAGAATCTTGTGAAAGATACAAGAGAGGCATTAAAGAGCTCACACCTAAGCAAAAGACAAATCTCCCTGGATCTGCCACCAAACACAGCCCACCGCTGACTTGCCAGCTGGGATGATAACTGGACCCAAAGCATCCCTTAGGTTGAATTTTTGCAAAGCAGAAGGAAAATTCTCCTCATCTCCAAGTTTCTGGGTGCAAGAGAAAAATGTGTGTAGGCTAGTGGCTAGTGGCCAGCAGACTTGATAAAAAAGAGAGCAAATTCCTAATTGCAAAGTCACACAGAGGGACAGAGAAGGTAATGTTAGGAGGTTAACTTCACATCAAGCTTCTAAACTACTTCAGGGCTAAAAGTATTTTGTCCTAAAATGCTTCTGTGCACCGCAAACTTATAGGACACACAGCCAATTCATGCTGTGCCCTTGCTCTGAGAAGCACAGACCTCTGTAATCTCTTAATGTCCTGTGATCTTCATTTTAATGGGCACTTGAGTTTACTTTTAAAACAAATACTGTTTATTGCTGAGGTGACTTTTATTCATGAATCACTAGAAGAACTGTCTTTCAGGACACAGGGCTAAACAAAATCCTCAAGGTTCAAAGAAATTTTTCATCTGACTGATGACCAAGCTTTTCTTATAACAAGGAACCAACTGCTTTTCTGTCTTGTGGGAAAATCTTGTGGATTTTTTTTTTTATTATGAAACACAACGAGCCTCTGGTACGAATTAGTATTTCTGCATTTGAATAACTATAAGATAAATAACCAAATGCCAGGAGGAACTTGAGGGTACATCAGTGTCTTGTGACTGGGGGGAGTATACCTTATGCAACAGCATCTTAACCTCAGAGCCTCTAAAGGACAAATCTGAGAACTCCCGAGGCATCCAGCATGCTTTAATTTAATGGATATTAGTAACAGTGATTCTTCTGAGTGGAGAACTTACAAGAATGGGTTTTTAAGAGATTCTGTAGAAGACTGGAAAAAAAGAACAGTGAAATAAATATTTGTGCCCTGTGATCTGCAATTTATCTGCCAGACTTCAAATTAAGAAATGAGTAAACAAAACCCTCATGAAATGGTACACTACAGTCTTTCACAAGGGGGTTTCCCACCTAGTTCTACTGAAAGAGGGGTAAGTCCTCCTTAGAGCCAGTCTCACCACAGGGAAGATTTCAGTGTATCTTGAAGCCTTAAGTTAAGACTTGAAACAGAAAATTAGGGAAAGTAAACTCATTTTTTGTTAAACATTTACTTTGTGCAGTAAGAAGCAGTTCTGTATGTGGGAACTGAGAAATTCGAGGTGCCATCTTTTCCTGAGCCATCCTTCCAAATAGTGCTTGTCCTGCCTGTTGTGGCTTCTGATCTCTTTAGTATCACTGGTGTATGAGGTTCCTAACCCATCCTTGTCTTTTAAAAACTATTTTAGCCTCTAGCAATCTCACTGCTCAGCTGGTTGAGTTTTAGTTGTTATTCTGTAATTGACAATGTCTGCATATAAAAATCTTTGCTTTCTGTGCTGCCTTCTCACAACAGAAACAGAGAATTATATCTTTGTGGATAAGCAGAGGTGGGGCAGGGAATTCCTTCCTAGTGCATCATTAAGTCACAGCATGAAAGTGTAAGATGGAAATGGAGCTACTAATTAGTAGGAGCCATTAAAACTATTCTCAATTTAATAGTTCCTTTCAAATAAAGTTTTTCCTAGCCATTTTAAAAGCAGGAGGAGAAAAAATCCCTTTTTTAACCTTTACATTTGGTGTCCTAGGAGAGTTTCAGGAGGAGATGGGTGTACTTACATTTATAAAACTAACATTCAGCTCTTTGGCGGTGTATCCTCGTTGGAGGTTGCGCCGGGCGTACACATCATAGTCCCGGACAATCCTTGTGATGATATCTGATGTGGAGATACCTTCAGTTCTCTGCGTTGGTACAAACATCCCTGAGCAAAGTGGGAAAAGAAAGCCCGCTGAGAAAGCACGGCAGGACCAGGCACTGCGGCAGGTAGCTGAGGAGGAACACAAAAATGCCTGACCAAGGTAAGAGACTCACAATTCTGCTTGTCCTATTCTCAGATATTTCCTGCTGCTCCTTTGTGAGCTTAGGGAAGGCACTAGATTGCTGTACTGCTCATTTTTTCTTGAATCTTCAGAAAGGCTAAAAACTTGCCCTCTTCACATTGTCAGCTGAGATAAAGAAGCTATTAGACTGGTGAGAGCACCTGAGCCAGGAAGGCAAACCTTCACAGTTGTGACAATTCACTGAGCAGTTCTTCCCATTAGCTTAGCCCTTGTCTAATGTTGTGTAAAGGAGCAGAGGGTTGGCTCTGCTCTGCTCGAGTAAAACAGAGCAGCCTCTGGGCTCAGCCAAAGGGAGGAAACACCTTCAAGTAATAGATGTGTTACAATAAAACAGCCTGGAGGTGCTTGTAACAGGAAGATGAAGCATAATGCTAGCGTGAAGAAATGACATTATCAGTCTCCACACATCCCCTTTCACATCCCTCAAGCTATGTCAGTGGCCACAGAACCACTCTTCCTGCTCTGGCAGATCCATCTCTAATAAAACCAGTCATTTATTAACCTGAGTAATATTAATTGCTCATCAAAACAGGATCACTTGAGCTGTTAAAACAAGTCACAAAGGCAACAAATAGTAACAAAGTGCTAGCATACCTTGGTTTAATAGTTATTTGCAACTACAAAAAATTACTACTATCAGTTATACATAATTGCAACACTGAGCTGCTGATGAGTGGTCACTGTGAGACAAGATTTGCAAAAAAAAAAAAAAAAAAGTAGTGCTTTGTAGTGCTTTGTCTCAAAAGGGTGCTACAGCTACTGGCAAATTAATCTTCATGTGTTCACTTGAAGTAGGCAGGCACTGCCAGCTCATTTCACAGGGTTAGAAAAGATGTGGAGAAGGAATCAAGCAGCTTAGCAGCCTCTTGTCATTAAATGCCATGTGTTATTTTTTTTCTTTCTGATCTCTAATTAATAGTCTGGTAAAGAACAGATTATTTCAGTCACGAGCAGAGAGGTTTCCCTAATCGTGCTTTTCAGGCTCGCAGCCGTCACTCAGCAAACTATTTTTGGAAATGGTAAAACCCACTTTGAGCCAGAAGCTTTTATAAATGGGAGCTACAAGAATACATGAACAAAATCCAAACCCTGCCCTTGCGAAGTTTTCAAGTAGATGTACAAACCCGTGTGAGAACATTACCTTTAGCAACAGATTTTGCTTTTGTATGCTTCATATGTTGGACTGATTCATGTTTTCCAAACCAATTGTTCACAGATAGGCAGAGGTTTAGTCAGTGCATTGTCCATATGCTTTCCCACCCATTGAAGGCAGCTGGGAAATGAAAACCTATGGGAATCTACATAAGGAACTCCACATTTCCCATCTGCTTCTCTGCTCCCCAGCAACCTGACATGGGAAAATGGGAGTTCTGGAACTAAGAAAAATGCACAATAGCATCTACACCATTATTATTTAAACAAAACCCCCTAGGAGAATGGTGAAATTCATTATCATAATGACAGTGTTCTGGAGCATTAGAAATATTACAGCACTAGCTCTCAAAACTCCTCACAATTAAGATAACATTATTCCCAGCTTACAAATAACAAAATTCAGCTACTTAAGACTGAAGTCACTTCTCTAGCATCCTAAAGCAATTGACACGGTACAGACCACAAATGCCTGAAGCTGTAAGTCCATACTCTATTCTGCAAAGTTTGATTTTCTCATTGGGACAGATGCATACTGCACCCCTGCCCAGCAACAGCAGAGAAAGATGTGCCAGGTTTGGGCAGTCTCCAGCTTGGTCTGGTAGTGATGCAGTGACACCAAGAGCTTCTATCATGTTGTTCTGTGCACTCATTACCTTAGAGAAGAAAAGCAAAACAGCTGCCTGTCCAGCAAGTATGCTGTGTCCCTCCCTGGTGACCTGTGCTTACCAGAGGTACCTCTGTTCCACTGCCTGGTGGAGGAAGCTGCTGCTGGCATTGAAACCACAGAACAGCAGTTCCCAAAGGAGGGTCTGATGCCACAGTGAGGCTTGCAAGTAGAAAAAGATCAAGAACTGCTGCTATAAAAAGCTTATTCTTTCAGCTCCAGTCAATACCTAGTCTACTGCTGTCACTGTATAGCTTAAGAAGGTCATTTTGCATGGCAAACTACCATCAGGCAGATTCACCCTGGAATTTTTTTAAGCCTCTGATATAGATGTTTATGTAGACCAGGAAGAGGATGGATTCATGGGGGTTCAAAGCAGCACCTCCAGGAGGAAGACTGTTTCATGGAGGTTCAAATCAGCACCTCCAGGGAGCAGGGGAAAAAAAGGGCATGATCAGTTCCTCCTCCTGCACCCTTCACTGGGTTAGGATAGCCGCTGCTGGCAAACAGTGGCTCAACTATCTCCTCAGATTCAATTCAGCTTCCTTGAAATCAGGAAATACAAACACCTGATGACTTTAGCATGTTCATGTTCAATATCATAAGTTTGTCAACCAAACTGCTAAACAGTCACAGCAAATTAATTACTCCAGTGCTGATTTAAAACCTCCATCAGAGTAGTTAAAAGAACCCTTGATGTATATCAGAAGGGGATCCTAATGACTCCCAAAGGCAGCCTCTGCTTGCCTATATTCAGGACTGGACTGTGTCAAGGATTCATCAGTTTACAGTTAGCATCAAACCATCAAGCTCATTTTCATTCATTCAATACTCTAAGTTTAAACTTGTTTTAAAACCCCAGATGAGGCTTTCTCATGACAGATCTGAATGGTTTCCTGGGCGTTATGGCAGGAATTCAGCCAAGGACATCCCTTGTGGTTTTACAAAGAGAATCTTCCTGCTGAACTCAGCCGTACTTACTGTTAGGGAGTGAGAGAATGTGATATTACATCTACTACTTCTCTCCCAGCAGTTGTGGTCAAAATGAAGTGAAACAATTTGAGCAGAGGCTCAATAAAGGACAGTGCTATAAATGTAAAGTTGCCCTTACCTGCCTCCTTTATGTGTTTGTATACATCATCCGAGCCAGCGGAGGAGTACGGGATATCATCGTGGGCTACAAAGTCAATCTGCCAGTGAACAGAAGAAGAATCACATGCCACCATCACTGAATTTTGGTTCAGTGGGGGGGGTCGTTGTGGAGGATCGCCTCTTTTCTTGACTTCAGCTGATTTGCTTTTGACATTCTCATCCTAAAGCCATCACCTAGAATATTGCACTAGATTTAGGCCTACAACCACTGTGTTGTAATGATCAGTTTATGAAAGAACAGCGAGCTTGTCCCAGAAGCACTGCCATTAACACATTGCTTTGACTGGCTCTGTGTGATATTCTGTAGAAAACCTAAAATACTCATTCCTGCTTTTGCTGCTACTGGAAGAGCTAAGTCAAGTAGCAAAGCTTTGGCTTTCAAAATCATGGAGACAGAATTATTGATTCTGCCTCCTTATGGCTGTACAAATACATAAATATGTATATATATATATGTTAATACATACATGGTATTGTTGTGCTTTCCATTCATCACTAAGTGATATGAACCCTAAAATACAACCTAGTTAAATATACTTTTGTTTAAATATATATGTATAGCAAAACAGTCAGTAGCACGTAAGAAATTCTGTCCTGCCTTTTAGCAGACATGAAGTTTTTACATATTTCTAGCCAAGAATAAGAACTATGCCTTTAATTCAGAACTTTAACAGGGCTGTAGTTACTATGTGATAACTTGATGGCTCATGATCTCCTTTGCTGAAATTCCATTTGTGAAATTATCTCAGCATCTTGAGGAAAAAAAGGCAAGACAAATATAAAGTTTTCTGACAAAAATGGAGGCAAGCAATGCCATGTATTTGATTTGGGTGACTGGAATGAACTGAATTAAATACTTTGCTCCAGCTAATAGAATTTCACAGATGTTATTTATTGTCAACTGTCAGTCTACAAAGGAGAAAGGAGGGATATAGGGAGGAATGTACCTTATGTTTTTCAAGGAACTCAGGTGTCAGTGTCCAGGGAGCATCTCTGATGACCTCATCCACATATCGACAGTGTCTGAGGGCCTCATATCGCTCAGTTTCATTCATCACAGTGAAGCCTTTGAATTTATGCGTTAAATCATCACTGCAAACTAAAATATATGGAAGCATCAACAAAATGTCTCCACACTCAGTAGAATCAGCAAGACCAGCAGTTTATTATTTCCCAGTAACTCCATTAAGCATCTAAGGGTTCTGCTCGGGGTTGGTGGGTGCAACCACAGTGAGATTCTTCTGAAAGATCCTTCCCTTTCTGGAGTTGCAGCCAGAGCCCAAGTGAGATACTGTAGGACATCTCAAGCAATACTACATGAATGTGTTGAGGCAACTGCAGCAGGTTGCTGAAGGTCATGTACAGCTGAGTTTCAAAAGAGGGAGTCCCCTCAGTCTTTCTGGGCCTCCTCTTCCCACTTTTTTGTTCTTACGTAAACAAGGCTCTAAAGGATGAATTTGCCAACAAAATTCTAAATCACAGGAGAACAGTTTCTCACTAAATAAACACTGCTGGAGAACAAGTCATGTCAGATTTCACAGGAATCTGTCTCTGAGATTAACTCAGAGTTTGGTAGGTTTCATAGGAAGAGGAATAAGACTTGTGCAATATTGAGATGGGAAAATGCAGAAGGAAACTGTGTAAAGAACTGGAGGTAGATGCAGAATGAGCAAGCCCAGAAATGCTGCATCTTCAACTCTGAATGTACCAATACTTTGTCACACTGCTTTTAAAAGGAGCAGAAGGAACACCCACATCACCAGAGGACCATAAAAGCTAGGTATTATCTTTCTACACTGATAGTGTTACATAAAACACAGTAGCCTGTCCCTACAACTGTGACTTTCCAATATTCTAGCTATGATAGCCATTTGATGCCCTAGATGGGATAATGTGATACCCATTTATAGCTGGATAGACAGTGGTTGTCCTTCACCACAGGTCAAACCTGTGCCTTCGGATCTCACTTGTATGTGACACCAGGACAAAAAGTAAATGTACCTGACAAATGAAAAATGCAAGGTTATTAATACTGCAGAGAAGTATGAGAGTATACCTACAGCTGCTGCTTCTTTTTAATTTGAAAAAATGGTTGATGATTGAGAAAAGTGCTGGCAAAGATGATTCTTTCTTGAAATTTAAAATGGATAGTCTTGCTGTGATGGTCATTAAGGACCTTTAAAGCAGGAATAATAGAGGAAGGTTTAGATAGCCCTAGAGTTTGGGCAAAACTTAATGCCAGAAAATAATATACATATGAATTTCACACAGAAAAACACTCCTCTATCCTATTATGTCATTTTTTGATGCCTGCTGATAAGAAATTTAATGGAGATCAAAGCATTTTCAATAGAAAGATCCCTCCTGAGACTGTATTTATATTTATTTACAGCTTTTATGTCATCTCAGAGCTAACCTCTCCTGGATGAAAAGGTCTACTAAAACTATTGGAAAATAGTTATTTGTGTTTGAATTCCATAGAAAGGTTTGATTTCATTTCTAGATTACTGCTTTTTCATGCACAGTGTAGACACAATATCTTTGCATTGCCTTTTGATTCTGTCATCCTACTCTAATGACTGATTTGGGAAGGTATAAATATCTACTAAAAAAAAATTTCTTAGCTCCAAATAATTGTCTTCATGACAAGAAGTAAAAGGGTTGTGTTGCCCACAAAGGCACGTAACACTGGTGATTTTGCAGCACAAATTGCATGTGGGTGTGGAATGGTGCCCAGTTTTCAAACGTGCTAAGATGCAGAGTGCCTTACTGGGAAGAGGTGCTGATGAGTGCTGGCTGCTTTGTCCTTCACACCAAAAATAAGGGTAAAGTGAAGCCATGCCATGAATTTCAAAGAGCCAGGTTTTAGCCCCAGTGCTCCTTCCCTGATCTAGAACACTTGTTTAAAAGGTTATGTAGGTTTGCAACAAAACCTACCTAACTTGAGGTTTGTTTTTTTTTTAAGCTTTCAGCCTTCACCCCCACTAGCAGCTCCTACAAGCTATCTGACTCAGCTGGCAAACAAGAAAATGTTTCCTTCGTAACAAAAGTGTGTCTCATTTTCCTCCTGGGAAGCTGCATGGGAATTGCCACAATTCATAAACTTGGAGTAAAAACAAAAAGTGTGTTTATAAGGAGATTTTTGCTTTTTTGCTTGTCTCCCTCCTTCAAATGATTTGAGAGAAAGGTGTACAATAAAGCATCCTATAAAGTGCCTGAATGTTGCATTCACATTCACTTTATTATCACTGCTGAAGCATTTGAGCAGTCGAATGCTGCTGTGACATGTTTACGTGAGGCACATCTCAGCCTCAAAGGTGTAGAGAAAGTGGAACCAAAATCCATGTCTATGAGGCCTCATGAGGGCAGGGCTTGCACAGCCAGGGAGGAGGACACAGCCATCCTCATGTGCCTCCTCAGGCACATACCAACTGCTGAACAGCTGCTAGCCAGCCACAAGGCAAAAAAGAAATTCATGAAAACAAAAAAAAGAAAAAAAAAAAAGAAAGTAACTTGCCTGTGGATGCTTGTGAGCTGAAAACTACCTTCAAATCATGACCTACATTTGGCATGCCGATAACTTAGCTTCTCTGAAGATGCTGATGGCTGAGTCTGCACACACAGTACTGACCTGGCAGCCAGGGGACGTGGGCTGTGCCTGGCTGGTAAAGGGACCAAGCAGCCAGAAATAAATGAGCGGTTGATCTCATTCACTCATCTCCATCTCTGAACAATTTTGAGCGACTAACTGGAAAAGGTAAATTATTCATATGGAGCTATTCTAAGCCCAGAGTAATGCAGGCACCTGCTTTAAGTAGAATGAGAATTGTGACTGTGCTGCCGAGGGCAGAATTTGTCTTTTACTTTAATTGATGCAATTGTAAGATGTAATTCAAGGCAAATCACCTATAGAAAGCCCACAGAGTGAAAGCAGCATTCAAAGTCGCAGTGTATAAACAGCTGGGGGTGCAAGCACAGCAATAACTCGTGATACTGAAGCACAGAAGGAAAAATGCAGTGCAATAAATAATTTGGATCTTACCTCCTACTAGTAAGTAGCTATTTGGGAAGAGGGTTTTGGCTTGCATAAGAGCTCTAGCATGGCCAGAGTGGAAGAGGTCAAATATCCCATCTGCATACACTCTGACAGGTCTGTCAACTGTGGAAAAAAAAACACGACAGTGATTTTTCAGACCCAAAACAATTTGCATTTAATTCTTACCGGATAGGATTTCACTTCCTAATCAGATGACTGTGAAGATTAAACCTCAGTTCTGGTGTTCAAAATGCACCAGGAATGAACTCACTGTGTTTTATCCTGTTCATTACTTGTTCTTCTCTGTACTCTGTTTTCTCTCAGACTTTGCCTATTTATTATCATCCATCATCACCGTATTCTAATTTAGCAAAAATGTCATCTTCCTGCTTCATTCGGAGTTCTACCATATGTCTTATTCTNTGTCCCTGCCTATGGCAGGGGGGTTGGAACTTGATGATCTTTAAGGTCCCTTCCAACCCAAACTATTCTATGATTCTATGATTCTATCCTGTTCATTACTTGTTCTTCTCTGTACTCTGTTTTCTCTCAGACTTTGCCTATTTATTATCATCCATCATCACCGTATTCTAATTTAGCAAAAATGTCATCTTCCTGCTTCATTCGGAGTTCTACCATATGTCTTATTCTTTTCCCACTGCCTCTCTAGCCATTTCTGCTTTCTGAGTTTTTTTCAGTTTCTCCTTATTTTTTTCTTATCATTATCTCAATTTTCCTCCTCTGTGACTTCCCCTTACCACTGTAAAAATGTATTTCTCACCTTTCCCAAATAAACCTTCCTTTTTTTCTATCCTTCCCCAAAGTTTTTCCCTCTAATGAGCCTATCATTGTTTTTTCTCACCATCTTCCTGCTATCACCTTTATAAGTCTTCGTACATCTTCAGCAGCAGCCTCCAGATAGAAAAAAAGATACCAAATGATGAGCCTGGCAGCTTTGCCAGAGGGAAGTCACCTCCAAGCAAAAGGACAGCTCCAAGGAAAAGGACAGCAGAGATGACAGCAATAGAGATCCAACCTCCATGGACCATACTTCAGCAATACAGAGAGATACCTCTGCTGCCAGGACATCCAGGGCTCCATGGAAATATGAGGACAACACTGTTCCTTGCAGAGCTGAGTGGAAGGTTTGGGCTAACCCTTATGAAGTGTACATACTTTAGTGGATTTTTTAATATGCACATAATTAATATAATAAGGCTTTTATTTAAAAAAATCTCATCAAATTGGGAAGGGGGAGTAGAGAGGGACCTGAAGTGTATATTGGGACTTCATGTGAAATCATTCTTTCCTCAGCCTCATCAGAAACTTAGGTCTGCAAAAAACTGTGCAGGTAAAGAGTTCCAAAATTGGGCATGGCTTATTTTCAAAGGGAAAATGACCTTCAAGGCCACCTAAAGCCTGATGTGATCAACAAGAATATCACTGAAAGAAGAGGTCTTACAGCAAACAGAAGCCGTAGAAGAAAAGAATCCAGTATGTAGCCATTGCACAACACAACTTTTAAGGCTGTCTGGAGTGAGCTGGCAAGAGTTTCTTCCAAATAACATCAAACTGTAAAGTGAAACATTTTCTCTTGCTTTTTCTCTTACAGAAGATAATGGTCCCCCTGCCAATGGTTTCTTCCCTATTAGCTGGTGATGGCACCAGATAACAGGCTGGCCTTTCTGTTTCCAAGCAAAAGGCATAAGTCAGCATGGATGCCCCCTCTCTGGAGGTGTTTAAGGCCAGGCTGGACAAGACACTGAGCAACCTGATCTACTGGGAGGTGTCCCTGCCTGTGGCAGGGGGGTGGGAACTAGATGATCTTTAAAATCCCTTCCAGCCCAAACTATTCTATGATTTTATAAGGGAAAGTTTGTGTTCTGGGACCACACATGGTCCTGTTGATGTTGCTCTCTGCACATACCTGGTGTTCCCAGGCGGGCTTGTGCAATGGTTAGCTTCTCATGGGGAGCTCGGCACTGACAGCTTGTTTCATCAGCAAATGGAGCAGGCGCCGTCAGAGTCTGGAAGCAGGGGGAAAAGACACAAAGAAAGTAAATTTGTTTCTTCCATCAAGTAGTTAAAATAAAACCACGTAACTGTGAAAAGATGCTGTAATCAGGCTTAATGGTGGTTTGTTCCCTGGGGATTTTTGCTTTTGGATCACCCCTGAGCAGACACAATTCACACAAGGTAAAATGATGAGGAAAATAAAGCTTTTCAAACACATCATGCAACTTGATTCTTGGTCTCTGTGAGAAGTACAAGCATTTCTGAAACTGTTACAGGTACATAATTCTTACAAGGTCAAAGTAAAATTTGATGGCCCAAGCACTTTAATCCTTGCTTTGGTCCCAATGAGTTCAAAAGCCTAAGGTGCAAAATGTACCTTGCTGTGTGTAAATAACAGCTGGAAAACCTAACTGGGCTTTAGAAAGCTGTAGATGGGCCACCTCTTTACAACCACCAGCTCTCACCACTGACAAGACAGCACAGATCGGTGGAAATACAGGTTATTTTGTTGTAGTTTTAATCAGAAACTTGCATTACTCTGAGAAGCCATTCAAAATAAACGCAAGGCTCCTAGCAGAAGTCCCACTTAACTAGAGCTAACTGAGCTGTATGTCCTCTCTCTGGTCTGACACATACTGTAATAAAATAGTAATAAATGCTTTAACTGTGACCAGACCATCACAAGGATACTTGCTCTGAAGTAATCTTAACCTAAAGATTTAAGAGAGAGAGATGTGCGAAGAATGTGGCATTATCTTCCAGGAAACCTGATTAGAGAAATTACATTTTTTTGTGCATGCCTATGTAGGAAGTTGATCGGAATCTCAGATATTTATTATCTGCCATATGGTCTGATATGAAAAAATATGCTTCTGCTGCTCTTGGCTTGAAATATTTATGAAATCATAGAAACAGCAATCTACCATAAGCTGAGTTTTGGGATGCTTTATTTTTGTGAGATGAGGTGGCAGTTCAGACAAGCTGAAATATATCTCTTATTTTGCTTCCACCATGAAGGACCTTGTGGACCAGAAGCTGTGGCTCGGTTTGGTTTTGACATTTATGTAATGTGCAGTTGTATCAGTTTCAGCATCTGTGGTTGATTGCAGCAGAACCTCTCCTTTACACTTTTTCTCATTTTTTGGATGCTGAATGTTTGTTTAATCATTGAACATTTCTTCTCTTTTGCATCCCTAAGATACTTGTAAGGCATGTCATGCCTAAATGCTGCTGATCTCTAGGGTCACTAGCTTGCTGCACAGAAAGCTCAAAGGACAGTAGTAAAATGGTAGCAAAGACTTCAAGTGAGCTCTCAGGGTCATATCCAATTCTTTCTGCTGCTTTTTGCTGCTATAATATTAATTTTGTTTACTGAAAGCATTACATTTTAATTTAGATCTCTTTCTACTTCAATTTTTCTTTCCTTTTTTTCTTAATCCCCAAGGTTGCAGGAAGCATCTGAGGTAACATTGATATCTCACTGATAAAAATCACAGCTTCTCTGCACAGACAAGGTTAAAAATGGAGAAACAACCAAGTCCAAGTTTCTGTCTGGCTTTTGTAGATGGGCACTGTTCATCAGGCCACCCACACTGCACAGCATAGAACATTACACATAATCATACCGTGCCAGCTTCCTCCTTTATTTTCTAAACACTGTCTTTTCACTTCTGGCTTTGGGATCACTGTGTGCTAACCTGTCTTTTTATCTCCAAGCAAGGTCAAGTTACACAGCAGCCCATAAAGCCTGCTTCCTGCTGGGATAAAGAGGAAGGCAGAAAACTTAAAACAATAATGGCTATGGTCCGAGGCCTGCAACTGGTAATCAGATCCTAGCCTGGCAGAGGCTGTTTCCTTGGAGATTATTTGAAGAAAATAGGCCTGGTTTGCAGCAAGATATTTTTTTTCACCCCAGGCAAACGCAGTGGTGCTTTTTATCCATGTCAGAGCCTTTGCGACATCAGGATTTGTCTTTTGGTCTCTGCTCAATGGAAAACCACCTCCATTAGCTTCCCATAGGTCCAGCTTTTGTGAATATTCATCATTAAGGCTCACTTTAGGGCCAAGGGTTTAGAATCAGACTTGTCAATATTCCTGTTACTTTGTGACCTCTCAGTCACTAGATATAAAAATACATTAAATCCTACACATTAAAATCAGCAATATTCTATCAAAGAGAAGGCACATAGAGAAATGCATAAATACCATGTGCTAACAGATAAGTGAAATACAGCAACAGTTTCCCAGCTAGTATCTAAAATTGCTTCATTTTATCTGGTCTAGAAAAAATGCAGCTGAACCTAGCAAAAACATCTTATGAGTAAAATAAAGTGAGACCATTTGGTCTGTATATTAGAACACAGATAAAATATTTCAAGAAATTATTAAAAACATAATTTATCAAATGTCTTTCAGTAAGTATATACTTATATTCTTTCCATTTAGAGTCAGTAATAACTAGAATTGTTATAAAATAACAATAAAAGAATAAAAGAGCGAGTAGTTCATATAGTCAGCTTTTAGTTTTAGTTATTTCATTAAAGCTACTTCTAGAAGTTTGCCCATCATCAAATGGTTAGGCAAAGACTTCTTGCAAAGATACTTCTTTCTCTGCCAGAGCCTGCCTTCATTATTTTCTAGGCATTTACATTTTGCAGTTACTCAAGCAAGTCAAGTTAGCTTCATATTTTGGACCCAGGTAAGCGTCAGAGATCTTCTTCAGCCTGTAGGAGGGTACTCTTTAGCATAAGCTTGAGTACAGGGATGAATTATCTCAGTTTGCTCATCAACTGCCTCGTCCTCATATATTTGATGTTCTTGCAGTGGAAGCTTCAGTAAATTCATCCATAGTCACCTACTCCATGCCCCTCTCTTTTCTCTCCTTGGTCGTGTTTTCCAGGATGAAGAGTTTTACCCTGTTTATTTGCTCCTTGTATGGAAGCTGGTCCATACACTTTGATTATTTTAGTTGCCCTTCCCTGTTAACTGCAAGGTAATTTTAAAAGTGTTAAAACTGGTAACTCTTTCAGTTTTTAGAGCTCTAATAGATGCAAAATAAAAAAGTGTTTACGATTGGGCAGTATCACTTCGTGGGTTTTAATTTTTTAAAAATTTTCACAACTACCTCACCTCACACAACACATGACATAAATAAAAATGTTGTTACCTTGATAAAGGAAATTGTTTACAAAGGTCTAAGAAAGTTTCATATCTTGAACTGGTACAGCTACTGAGGAAAAACTTAGTTGAGCATGCTGGTCCTGTGCTTATACAACAATTAAGCCAGCAAACAAATTCTGAGGGAGGTCTGATGCTGTAATCTCCTTTTATCTCAGAGGCAGTATTTAAAACAGGTAACTGATTTCACTGGAACAAATCATGCAGGTAAGAACTACTCACAGAAGGAAAGCTTATTTTGGGAGCCTGCTCCTCATGTTGACAAACAATAATTACACAGCAGGAAGCGCTGACATCAGTTTTAAGGATCATTTAGGAGAAGAACACTACCAGAACTCTTGAAAAGGAATTAAAAATACATGCCAAATTTCTGAAGTATTCATACCCTTTGCAAGCAGAAAGACTATGTTAAGGACTACCCAGGCTTTCTCTTGGAGGTTCAAGCAAACACTGAAAAAAATGGAAATCATGTTGCCTCATGTATTACCTTTTAGTAACCTTGACCCAAACAGTAAATTTATGAGCAATTAAATTTTAATTGAATGCTACTGGTGGGTCCCCCCATGCAAACCTCTTCTCAGATAGTTGCCATACTAATGCATGTAGCAAAAGAAAATCCAGCCTGTTCTCCCACAGCTGCCCTGACTCAGGGAGGTGGGTGCAAACTAAAAATAGGGCAAACTAACCTAATAAGAATAATAACTTTTAAAAAACTCAACACAACTATTTGCAAACACTTAGAATTGCCTTACTCTCAGTTGCATTTTCTGAGCTTTGTCCTCAACCAAATATACTTCACTTTTCAATAGTATTAAGTCAGTAATGATCAAGTGCAAGATACAAATGCAAGATGCAATTACAGGTGGAAGACAGTAGAAAAAAACATCTTCTGCTTTTTCTGCTGCCTCATATATATATATATATATATGCTGCCTGTATATAAGTACAGATTCACAAATTATGGAAGTAGCACAACTATTAAATAATCTAGTCTAGTACTTGCAAAGGACCAAAGAATTTTGTTACAAGATTTCTGGGTGACATCCATGACTTTTGACTGAACAAGAACATGTTATTTGGAAAATAAAATCCATCCTAGAAGTAGGATGGGCCCCCAGTCAAGCAGAGCTCAAGGTAAAGAACTGCCCAGGAAGCACTTCAATCTCCATGAACACCAACTGGAAAAGAAATATGACTCTCAGCAGCTCAACCACTCCCTGGCAGCCAAAGACTTAGCCAAGTTGTCAGATGTCCTGGCACTCAGATGGGATATTTCAGTATTTCAGGCTAAAGAAGTATGTGGCTCCTTCAACAAGGCTACAGTTGCCAAGTGGCAACCTGCAGACACAATGGCAAAAGGCAGACACTGCAAAGCTGCTCAGAACCAAACTGCCCTGAGAGCATTTGTGGTTCAAAGCTGAATGGCAGGTGCTTGCTGGCCCACAATTAACACTGAGGGCTGGCCCTGAGCAACAGAACAAAAACATGTAACCTGTGCTCTAGTGCCACTTTCTGTTTTATTGAGCAGTACAGAATCATAGAATCACAGAATCATAGAATCACAGAATAGTTCGGGTTGGAACTATTGGGGTTCCAATGATCGGGTTGGATCATTGAGTTCCAACCCCCCTGCCATAGGCAGGGACACCTCCCACTAGATCAGGCTGCTCAGTGCCTTGTCCAGTCTGGCCTTAAACACCTCCAGAGAGGGGGCATCCACAACCTCTCTGGGCAACCTGTTCCAGTGCTTCACCACCCTCACTGTAAAGAATTCCTTTCTTATGTCAAGCCTGAATCTACCCCCTTCCAATTTACATCCATTATTTCTGGTCCTCCCATCAGATATCTTATTAAATAGTCCTAGCCCTGCCTTTCTGTAGGACCCCCTCAGGTATTGATAAGTTACTAGGAGGTCTCCAGAAACTGGAGATAACATCAGTTTGTATTTCTCTGATTTCTAAGGCCCACTTCTTTTGACTAGCACAACAGTGTATGCTTCAAAAGACCCAACTTCATCTGTAACACAGGCAAGGGTTAATCTACTGAAATCAACTGAGTTATACCTCCGATTGTGTCATGCAATCTCTATTTCTGTTTCAACACAAAGATCCTTAACACCTTAATTATTTCATATCAGATGTAGGGCAGCATTTTGTATAAACTGTTACACAAAACCAAGCTATGACGTTGAACTAAAAAAAAAAAGCCAAACAAACTCCCTTTTCCCCCTGCACAGGAGGTACATGCTTTCTGCAGTGTCCCAGCTGGCAGGCAGACACACCCTGGGAAGAACTGAAGAAGTGCTTTTCCTTCACCTTATGGTGTTTGCTTATGTGTGTGTAAGAAAGGAAAGCAGATTATATAGAAGCAAAGGTATAAGCACATACTGGGATAGATGGTTCTGGCTGCACTGAGTGCTGGTACACGATCCCAGATGCATAGTTGTACACTACACCTACTTTTTGCACAAGTAATTAGTATTCAGCTCCCAAACAATGTCTTCTGCTCCACACCCATGTATGTGTTTGGTTTCCTTCTACAGTTTATACATATGTTACACTGTACTGTTGTAAATGTTTTTGAGGAGGGGGAAGTGAGAAACTGTTTACAATGGTTTGCTACTCCTTTTCAAAGATCTGACACAAACATTCATAGTAACGACCACATCACAGTTCAAGGATCTGATAATATTCTCCCAATAAAAGCTGCTTCACAAATAGCTTTGCATATGTGCATTTGCAGGAAAGTAATACATGGAATGCAGTATTTGTTACCTATATTTATGTAGCATTTGTGAATTCTCCAAACTGTACCTGTGGTCCTGCACATCTGTCAAATATTCACTGCAACATGTTTTTGCAGAGACTATGGCACTTTAGACTGCAAACCAATTGCATATCCTTTAATGTAGTAAGGGCAAATCACAGTAGATTTTTGGTGTCTAGGGGCAATTTTTACTTTTTCTTTTAAGTGCAGCAAAGATTGCTATATGTCCCCAAGCACAAACCATATTTGGCATGTTTTCATGGGTTTGTGCTTTCATGGGTTTGTGCTTTCATGTAGTAGGCAACATTTATGAAAATTAAAATTAACCCAGAGCGAACTCCAAAATTATAAAGGACCTAAAAGATATTTAGTGAAATAAAGTCATTTTGGGTTCCTCAAATGCAAGGTTCTTTACATATATATTTATGCTTAGTTCCACTTTGTAGTAAACAGATGTCAGACCTCCTAAGTCGCAACATCACATGAAAGAGAAACAGATGCATGGGACACTTTTAACCATAACAAACTCCCCAAAATTCATTATTAGTTCCTCTGATTAAAACTGCATATTCCTTTCAGTGATACAGAATAGATAATTGTGAAGATCTGTGGAATAAAATACCTGAAATATTTGTAGAAGTTGCATCAGACCCTTGCAAAACACTTTTTGCAAATATGAAAGGACGTAAAGAATTCAGGGATGAAAATACAGGAATCCAAGGCATGCAAAGTTTTCTTGGAATGATTTCAAATTCTGCGATTAACAGCACCAAAAGGGAAAGCATCTAAAGAAGTGTAGTGCCCCTTTAAACCAGTATAAAGCCCCAGTGAGTTAAAGCACAGGCACTTTGTCCTTCAATAAAATAAAGTAAAAACCAAAAAACGTTTTCCAAATGTACTTGAATATTTTGGAAAAAAAAATTAATGTACTCTGACTTCTAAAAAATTTATAAAATGAACAAAATGGCTACAACAGATATCTAAAATTATGTGGCAGCTGTCACCTTCAGTTGCACCTGAGACTCATTCTCCAAAATGTTGTACATTCAGGGGCCCTGAGGTATTTGGTGCCTAATTCCTATTGAATTGTAAAAACCTCTGGATCTTAAAAGAAGGAATTAAGCTGAGGAACAGGCACTGGAATTGCCTGTGTGAACTCAGTCATGTATTCCCACAAGCCCAGAAGAAACCTACCACCTACCAGTCTATTCCTTCTCCTCCCTTGTACTTCACCTAGACAATTCAGATGGTTTTCTGCTTTTCTCATTTCTTAAGATTCCTTAACTTTAAGTCTGCAGAAGAGCCTGTATTCCTGAATACAGAGCATGTAGCAATAGGACAGTTTTAAACTAGAGCAGGGGAAGTTTAGATTAGACATAAAGAAGAAGTTCCTCATCACAAGGGAGGTGAGGCACTGGAAAGGTTGCCTAGAGAGGTGGTGGAGGCCCCTTCCCTGTAGACATAAAAGCCCAGGCTTGATGAGGCTCTGAGCAGCCTAATCTATCTAAATGCATCCCTGCTTACTGCAGGGGGGTTGGACTAGAAGACCTTTTGAAGGTCCCTTCCAACTCAATGCATTCTATGATTTAACTCAAATCACAACGAGGTAGGTACTGTCATGGAAACATACACTTCATTGTCCCACATTCCCTCAGCTGACCTAACTTTAAGGGCTTCAAACAATTTTGAAAATAAGACATGGGTACACAGGTCCCAACAGTACTTCTGCAGACATTCTCACTGAGACCTGTGCTGGATGGCCAAGACATGAATTATGAGGAAAAGAAGCGTTCAAGCATATTCAAGTGAGAGGTGAGAGCAAGCAGTAGATTTTGAATTTTTTTTTCAAGTAAGTTTCAATGTGTATTTTCCATTGCTTCATCTGGAGAAGTGTCCTTATAAATTGCCATTGTTTCTTTTTATGAAAGATACTATCTGGAATTGTCTTCCAAAATAAGGTGTGTTGAAATGCCTGTTTGTTTCTTTTAGGGGGAGGATTGGTAACTCTCGAGATGCACACTAATCCTTCAAGGAGCTACCTATAGGTGGCAGCGCAGTCTTGTGAGATCCGTCAAACTTTGGACCCCAAAGGACACTAATTAATTATTCAAAAAATAAACTAATAATTTTACAAGGTTTGGTACTTACTTTTTGGTATTTTCTGCACTGACATCTCTGCTTGCAGCACTTATGAGCATTTTTAGGACAGGAAAAGCCTAAGGTTGGGATTCTCAGGCTGACATCCACAATTCAGCAGTGCTCAGCACCTTGTTGGAAGTTGTCCAGGGCAACTGCCATACCTTGAATGTGCATCATGGTATGACCAGCAGCGATCACATTTAAAACAATGAAGGCCCCCATGTTAATTATCAAGTTGTTATTCAAATTCTTAAAGTAGACTGATTTTTAGGAAGCATTTTTTGTTTAAGAAAAATAGTAACTTCAGAATCAGCCCAAATTTTAGAAGATGGAAAGATGATGCTTCTTTTCTGAAACAGTTGTCATAATTTTGATTTTAAAAAAGGAATAATTTATTTAAAGCTTTAAAACTGTGAATATTTTTAATGGCTATCTGGCACTAGGTCCTCTGATTTTAGGCTATAGAGCCTGCTAGGTTGACAGGACATGTCACAGTAAGAAGAAAACCCTTGTATCCTTTAGTTTAAGCAGGAGAAGCAATGTTCATTATAAAAAATGAATGGGACAGTGATAAATCAGAAAGTGGCCAAACACAACCATGTGGTTCAGACAAGAAATGGATACGTGCAAAACTATACAGACCAGGATCAGAGAAAAGTTATTTGTGGTTTTTTTCCTTCAGTACAAAACTGCTAAAATCACCACTATGGATAAAACCTGCAGCTCTAAGTGGTTTGTTCCTTTCCTGGATATTAAGACTAAGGTACATGTGTCAGTCAGAGAGATTTTTCAGGCATTCAGATAAGTGGAAGCTGAGAATGTAAAGAAGGCAAAGATTAAGTCAGAGATGGACTGGGGGAATTGACCAAAGCATGAATACTCATTAATGCTCTAGCAGGTTAAGAAAACCCAAAGAGTGCCTTGGGGGAAAATGAATGGCAATTTATATCACTACAATATGAGGCACTGGAAAACACCAGGTTTCAATATACACTTAAACTTAGCTGATAATTGCCTTTGATGTCCCTAGTTTTCCTGCTCTTTGAAGGATTTGGGGGTATTCTTTAGTCCTACTTTGACACTTTCTGTCAACCTAGCAGACTCCATAGCCTAAAATCACAGGATCCAGTGCCAGACAGCCATTAAAAATATTCACAGTTTTAAGGCTACAAATTATTCCTTTTAAAAAATCAAAACAAGACAACAACTGTTTCAGAAAACAAATGGATACATGCAAAACTATACAGACCAGGATTCCATCTTCTAAAATTTGGGCTGATTTTGAAGTTAATATTTTTCTTCAAAAAAACCCCACTTCCTAAAAATAAGCCGAGTTTAAGAACCTGAATAAGAACTTGAAAATTAATTTCAGAGATGCATAATAACCAATGAATAGAATTAAAAAGTCATCTGTAAGTATCACATACTTTACTTGCCACCAGTTGTATCATTCTGAGGTACCAAACCCATCCTGAGAACCAAGGATAATAAAATGATACTAAAATCATAACACCTTTTAACCTACATTAATGAATTAAGTGACTTGGGTACTGGCCCACCACTATACATGCTGCCTTCAAAGGAGTGAGATCAGAGAAAATACTGAAAATCTTAAAAATTATATGATAGGAATTCGGTGTGTCTGTTATTAAATAATCTGTCAAGGGGTGAATCACTCTAACTCTTCGGGACATCAGCTCTGAATTCTTGTCACTTAAGACCATGCTTGCCTGTGTCACTCCTTATCCCCTCTTCAAGTACTACATTATACCTCAAAAGGCAATTTTGTGATTCTTTTTGCCTGAAGATAACACAGATCGGCTGGCTGACAAGATATCACTTTATAGTAATGCATTTTCCATAACTCTTCATTCAAAATGTCTCCACTGTCCATTATTAATTTGTCCATGCTCAAAAAGATCTAAAACATCATAATGAATTCCTGTTTTATTCATGTACGCTAGCTGTCACCTTAATTTCCACAGAAATTATGTTGGAATGCATGATACAGTAAACACTGGCATCATATTGTCAGTTCTTTCTTTAAGATCTTTTAAAATGTCAGACTACGTGGAGTAATATATTCAAAAGAGTTGTTATACCTGAGCTCTTGACAGAGAAATCTTAGACAGCCTGTATGAACACACTGCAGTAACAACACATGAGCTAACCTTCCCTACTAAAACAGCTCCTGAAGTCCTTCATGAACATATTAGAAGTCTTCTTTATGGTTGATTCCAATTATATCACTATCAATTAGAAAACATTAATTTAGGTCAGCTCCAAAGACTGCTCCTAATTCTTGTCATATCAGAACAATGTCTCAACTACAGCACTGAAATTAATTACTGAAGCTTGATCTTTAAATATGCTTTAATTAGGACTGTGACTGAATTCTGGTGTTAAATTATCTAATTTCCAGTACTAAACTGTTGCATCGATTATGTACATTAACACCTTGGCACTCTCTCTGCATCTCTGAGCTTACATATAGGTATTGCTATTATTTTCTTGCCACATGTTAGTACCACATCGGGAAAAGAAGTGACCACTCCTGACAGGAATAATGAAAGCTTTCAATAAAATAGCAAGGAAACATTCCAGCTATTTTAAATCAGCACATGAAAAATAAACACACAAACAAACAAACAAAACTAAACCAATCCACGAAACAACAAAAAAGGGCGGCTCTCAGATTCTTAACTCCTGGGGTACAGCAGCCTTATAAAGTTGCTTGCACGGTCTGGAGGAGCCTCTCCTTCCCTTTAATTAATGAAGTTTTCACTGTCACTCTCTTGGATTTCCTTCATCCTCCTGCCCCCCGGCAAAAAAACGCAACTTTCCAAGAGATTTTTCCTTTCCCATCACAAATTGAGCAGGCAGCTTCTCGCAGGGCTAGGAAGTTGTGCAAGCCGGGGGGTTCACTGGGTGTAGCGTCCCCCTTCCCGGCCCTGGGGCTGGCCCGCACAACTGCCCGCTACCGGCCACCGACCCCCGCAGCCGCTTCCTTCGAGCTTATGCCTCTCCTCCGCACTCATCACTACAGCTCATCACGCAGCCTTTTATACACGTGTGTGTGTGTGTATATATATATTTATATACATACACACATATATATATATATTGAACTCCTCTGAGTCCCACGCTGCCCCTCGCCCGGACTGAGCCCTGGCCGTACGCCCGGCACTTCCACCCGTGCCCTTCGCAAACGCGGCAGACTCTCGCAAACGCATCCACATCCTCGGGGCCGCTTAATTACTTATTTATGTCTTCAAGGAAGGCAACAGAAGCGCTACCGCCTCTCCCCGCGCTCCACAGAGGTCCCCACATTGGGGGACGGCCCACTCCCGGGGCAACCTCCGCTCTTCCCACCCCCGCGGAGGCGCGGCGCTACACAAAGGGACGGGCCTCGCCCCCCCAGCCGCGTTTCGGTCCCCCGCAACCTCCCGCTCCCCGCACTCGTCCCCTCGCTCCGCAGCGCCCGGGCGCGAAGCCCGAGGCGAGGCCGATCACGGGGCCGGGCCCGACTCACCAGACGAGGCTGGGGGCAGGTGTGCTCCAGCTCCTCCATGGCCTCCGCGGGCCTCACCTCAGAGGGGGATTTCGGGATACCTGTTTCTGACTCAGCATCGGGCGCCAGCACTGGCATGGCCGGCGGCAGCCTCGCCCTCGCCCCCTCCCGCCGCTGCTGCCGCCTCCGCCGCCACCG
>VZTY01016404.1:69504-204215 GCA_013400935.1 Turnix velox | reverse complement strand
ATGGCAACCGGGCGGCCACCGCCCCCCCTTCCCCCAACACGCCTTCCTCCGCGCGGGGTGGGACGCCGCGCTCATTTGCATGCAACCTCCTGGTTGGCTGCCGCCCCGACGCGCCACTGCGGCCCCCCGGCGGCTGCCCGCGCCTGCACCGGCACACGGTACTGATACCAGCCCCGCCAACCGGCCCCGGAGCACCCCCTCAAGAGGTGTGCCGGAGCCGTATGGGCTCCCGTTCAGCCCAGCTCAGCTATCTTCACGGCCAGGTCTGACCCGTTCAGGGTCGGGAGGGAGGGAGGAGAGGCGGAGGTGCTGAACGGACAGCTCCCTCTCTCTCGCCGCGCCGCCGGTAACGGGTATGAGGGCAGCCAGGGGGCAGCGGCCCCGAGGGTGGGCCAGGAGCGGCCGCCCCCTTCCCTTCCCTTCCCTGGAGCTGGGGTCTGAAGTGAAAGTCCTGGCCTGCTCACTCCAAAAAACAGGAGAATACGGTCAAGATAATATACAGCCAACTTTTTTTAAAGCGGAGAGGTGCCGTGTGCTCTCGTTATCCTCGATAGATTCATTAAAGCGCATTTCATTAGCCGCGGTGGGTGCTGTCTTTAAAAGTCGAACTTCATTGAGGGGCACAAACACTTAAGGCCAAGCAAAACCATAAGGAATTACAAGCGAACTGGGCCTCGGGGCTTGAGACCCTCAAGTCAAACGTCTTATCTTTTGCACATCTGCAGAGGAGGCAGAGTGTGATAGAAAAAAAAAAACAGCACATGAGTTTTGTGAAGGGGAAAGGGATAGGTGAATGAAGAAGAAGAGATGGGGAAAAAATAGAAAGAAAAGAGAATGTGAAAAGAAAGAGAGAGAAGTCAAGAGAAAAGGAAAACAAAAGAGGTGACTGAACAAGAAAATAAGGCAGCCAAACTAACTAGATCTCACAACTGATTATTTTTAATCCATTATCCTTTTTTTTTTCCCCTGTTCATCAGTTATTCTGTGAGGGTGACTCACACACTACAGAGAGCATGCTCGAGGACACTTATTAAAGCATGATGAATGCAACACTCTGCCCAAATCTTGCAGCTCATTTTCTAGGGAAAAATATTCACAGGAGGGCTATACAGTTAGAAGAATATTTGGGCAGCCTCTGGAGGTAGCAGGCAACCCCTTTATAAACTAAATACTAGTTCTGAAGAGATGAGTGTCAGTGTGGTGAAGAAACCACAGCAGACATGGACGTATTTATGGTCTATGTCCAGCCCTCCTGGGCAAGGTGGGGATGCCTGGCAATAGAGATGAAAGTGAAAGGTAAATTCCCTTGGCTTTTTTTTTATTTAAAAGAGCTTTTAAGCTTTGCTTTCCTGCTGAGAGTTTGCTAGTGGCTCCGTCTGCATTTTGACTTGTCTTTTATAGAGATAAGTTTTTTCATATATACATAGCATTAAAGAACAATGTCACTCATGCAGTTGTGTTATCACCTAAGTTGTGCCAGGATTTCAAAGTGGAAGTGGAATACTTTTCTTGCTGCATATTAATTCACAGCTTTGGGAAGTAATTTATAATTTTTTTACTACTTTATGATTATTTTTTCTTCTCTTTGAACAGCATGATTAAGAAATGGTGACAATCTCATTAATAGAGGAGCTGCAATAATAGCAGAGGGAAGGTTGTGGATTCTGTCATACTTTTCCAAATGGAGTTTGTCACAGGCCATCTTGGCTCTGATCATCTTAGACAACAGCCGGATATCTTAAATAAGATATCTTAAATTGCATCTTCTTCTAGCTGCAGGGGTACAATGAGATTTCAAAAGGCTGGGGGATGTCTTCTTTACTCTATGAAATAAATAAATAAAAACTGGTTTTGACTGGAGAAGCAGAGCATATGGTCTTCTGTAAAGCCTTGTTAGCAAGGCAACATTCAAAAGAACAGTGAAGCGAGAGTGATGAGTGGGAAGGTTCATGCACCTAATTTCTTTTCTGTAATCAAATACCGTGTACTAGGCTGAGTATGGTCTCCTGGGCATCTTCCTGCCATTCCATCAGAAGCAACAGGGATGTACAGACACAGCCTTTAATGACTGAGCTCTTGGCAACAGCTGCTTGGACTTGAATTGACATCTGATGCATAAAAATCCCACCCCAGGGTGCATAAATTAATGTTACATGCAAACAAGCCAGGAGACCATGATCCAAATCCCCTTGACACTAATTCCAAGGGAAATTTTTCCAAGGGAAAAAAATCTTGGCAGTTAAGAAGGTTCCCACTGATAGGTGGTGGGGTTTTCTAGTGCAGATTTTCAGTTTACTAACTGGAACAACTGATTCTCCAAGAGTGAAATAATTATATATACACACAAATATGTAAAAATATGTTTAAGTGTTAAATTTAAATCAACTCGCAGACTGAAAGGGTTATCTCTCTGAACTGCACTAGCAGCTGAACAAGTATTCTGTGCAGATTTTTTCATCTCTTCAGACCCCCATTTTTAAATATTCCCCATGCCCTTTCTTTTTTTTTTTTTCCTGTTTATGTTTAAAAATCATTAAAATATTTTAGTGGAACACTAATCAGTGCCCACAGCTGTAACCAAATAAACTTCAGTTTATAAGTGCACCAGCACTTATAAAACCTCTGACATGCTTTTACCATATTACACATATTAAACTGATCCTGGCAAGACGGCATTGGCAGGCCAAGACAGCTGAAATCTGAACATGGATTAATGTGTCTGCTTCCCTCAGAGGGGGTCTTTTCTCTATATTTCACACCCTACTTCAAGGTTGGTAGCTGTGCTGTTTAATTGCAATCCTTACCCTAGGCAAAATCCCTAGATGAAGTAGACTTTACTTGGAAACTGGGAACAGACCCATTAAGGATCTCAATCTGCTTGAAAAGGGAAATTATGCACACTTCACAACTAGTTAATACAGAGTAGTTTCTGCCCCTTCTAATGGTAAAGCAGTAACATAGCCTGCTATCTTCAGCAAAGTATAATGACTTCTATCCAACCCACTTGGTATCAAGGTATTTGGCTTAGGTGCTCACAGTTCTTCAGAGATTTTTCCTACTACAGACTAGTTTAAGTGTTAAATCCAAAGTCTCCAGGTATCAAGAGCCCAACCCCTGCTGTATTAATGCAAAGATACTCCATTAATCTGTTGTCCCCTGCAAAAGCAAGGACTAGAATGCACAGCTGCCCCTGGAGAACATTCTCGAGTGTCTGAAGTACCTTAGTGGATCTCAAGCACCAGTAAGCACAGCAGAAGTTGTATTTAAAATGGTCTTCATATGAGAGAGGCTGCAAGAGTGTTTGGATCAAGAACCGAATCACAAGGAGAAACAGACCCTCACAGATTCTCTGTTCAAAAGTCAGCAGGAAACTATGGAAAACCAGGGACTGGTATAGTTAAACAGTGTTTGACTTCAAAGTCAAACGTCTGCAGAAAGCATCTTAGCATAAAGTCTTGAATATTTAATAGATGAGCTGAATTTGTCTTCAATGTATGCATTTTAGACACTGAAAGTTTTAATGACTATCAACTGTAAGACTTTATAAGATGGAGGAATGGATTAAGCCAAGAGCAGATTAGTTAAAATACCATGTTTCTATGTATATATATGTAAGTCATACTAATTCTAGATGTGCTAGAATTACTTGTCCAAAATAGCAGAAAAATATACCTTAATGCTGAATTGATCAAATAGTTAAATCACATATTTTTAGTCTGAGATTAAAACCTCACAATGTTAGATTTTTACCCCACCTGCATAGGTGAGAGGAAAAAAGAGAGACAGAGAATGAAATGTATGAATTTAAATATGCCTTTATCAGTTTTCTGCCTCCAACAACATTGCTTTGCTGCTTCCTTGCAACTGATGTTAATCTGAGTCTGATACTATAGTTTTAACTGATTTTTATGTTATAGTTCATCATTCCAATGGAATTCACAGCACTTATCAACTGCCACCTTACTGTGAGAATAAATACAAAAAAACTTCCTGTTTATGAAAGAGTCTTATAGAATTGTATATGGATTTTTTTTTAGTACACAATGACAGCCCATAAATTATGAAAAAGTAGAAATATAGCACTTGATATAACATAATATCATACTTCTATCTTTCCATAGTTCCTTAGTGGATATGTGAATTGTAATAAATGATATTTTCTCAGGATATTTGCATAGAACAGAATTAGTCAGTTGTTATACATAAATTTGTGCTGGTTTTGGCTGGGGTAGAATTAAATGTCTTCACAATAGCTAGTACGGGGCTGCATTTTTGCTTTATGCTGGAAACAATGCTGATAACACAGGGATGTTTTAGTTGCAGCCAAGCAGTGCTTACGCAGAGTCAAGGCCTTTTCTGCTCCTCAAACCACCCCACCATCAAGCAGGCTGTGGATGCAGTAGAAGTTGTGAGGAGACAGACCTGGGACAGCTGACCCCAGTTGACCAAAAGGATATCCCATTCCATATGATGTCATGCTCAGCAATAAAGCTGGGGGAAGGTTGGCTGGGCATCAGTCAATTGAAAAGGATATCCCATTCCATATTGCATTATCTGTCTTTCTTGGTGTTTATTTCATTATATTCCTTTTGACTACAATACTATTCTTATCCTACTAAACTGTTATCATCTCATGCCACTATTACCCCTGCAATCTCCTTTCCCCACTCCTGATTTGGGGGGGGAGTGGAAAGAAGTAAGGTAGGAAAGTGAGTGAGCAGCTGTGTGGTGTTTAGCTGCTGGTTGGTGCTATACCACAACAGAGTTTAATGTAAAATGTCATGTTAATTCCAGTTTATATATAAATCATCTGAAATCCACAAGCTGTTGAAAATAGTGGCTTTTAAATGATGTTATTCCCCTATGCTTTACGCTCCACTTTAAATAAGTGGAGCTACCCACTCTATGGTAGGTTCTTTGTGTTCTTGCTCTTTCGTGAACTACTTTGATAAGCACTTTTGAAGCAAATGGAGAGAAATTATGGTTGGGTTTTGGCCAAGTGGCTTTCTGTCTCCATTTTATTTTCCGCAGTTAGAGAGATGGTCACTTAGTGTGGGCAATATTACGTCTGTCTGTGCCTTTATTAGATTGTTCTGTTGTTGTCCTTGATAATTTTAACCAAGCTTTTAATTATTGGGGCATTAGGGGAGGATGAGGGATTTTCTTGCTGGATACTCAGAGGTTGAGAAGCACTTCAATTAATTAATTTCTGTGGATCATTCCCTTCCTACAACCCCAAGTATCTAGTCAACTCATTCATCATGTAATCATGGAATGCTTTGAGTGGGAAAAGACCCAAAGCAAAATCCAAAAGTATTTAAAGATCATCTTGTCCAAACCCCTGCAATGACCAGGGATATCATTAACTAGATCTAGCTGCTCAGAGGTCTGTCTAGCCTGATCTTGAATGCTTCCAGGGATGGGGTACCTACCAACTCTGTGGGCAACTTGTGCCAATGTTTGACCAGCCTCACTGTTAAAAATTTGTTCCTTGCATCTAGTCTGAATCTGCTCTTTTTTTAGTTTACAGCCATTACCCCTTGTTCTATTGCATTTGGGACAGCTAAAAAGTCTGTTCCCATCTTTCTTGAAGGCCCCTTTAAAGACTGAAAAGTCACAATTAGGTCTCCCCAGAGCCTTCTCTTCTCCAGGCTAACAACCCCAACTCTCCCAGCCTTATAGGAGAAGTGCTCCAGCCCTCTGATCATCCTTGGGCTCCAAAAGGTTCATGTCCTCCCTGCTCTCAGGGTCCCATGTCTGGAAGAAGAACTCCATCTGAGTTCTTCTCCATCTTCTCCATCAGAGTGGTGTGAAGGGACAAAATCACTCTCCTTGAGTTTATGGCCATACTTCTTTTGATCCAGCCCAGTTCTTTACTTCTTATTAGAAAAGTTTTCTTAAAGTCTGCCCCAAACTTCCATTGCTGCAACAAATTGCTCCCACTTTTTCTTCTGCTGGACATAGAGGACAGATTTACTCTCGATGCAGATCATTAAGATTTTAAAACAGAAGTCTGATGATTTGGAGTAGATAGCTGACATTCAGGAGGCAGTTTGGTATTTTTGACACTTCTCTTGTATCTTTGCTAGGCTAAACTGCCCCAGCTCTTCCAACAGTTTCTCACAGGTCATATTTTACAGATCTTCTCATTATCCTTCCTGTTCTATTTTGGTTTCTTTATAGATTTCTTCCTGAGCAGTTCTAGCAGAGTACTACAGTTGCAACTTTACCGCTACTGAGAAATATAATGCTGAGCACTACAGGTCTCACTCCCTTACATATCTCAGCATAAACTTTGCCTAAATGAGTCATATTCTATCTGTCATGCTTCTTATTGCTAAAGATATAATACAATTTAAGAAAAATATCTTTCCTATTTTCATTTAATCTATGTTGTTATCCTTCCTCTTTTCCTACCTCTTCTGGCTTTCTAGATAAGCACTCCAATCCTCTTAATTCCACTCAAAGGTAAGACTGCCTTTACTGCACATCTTTGTATTATACCCAACTTGTACCTATTTTCAAGCTGTCTGTTGCCCTCCTTTACCCTCAGCTCAATTTCAGACTTCTTGGATTGATCTTCAGTATTCCCTCACACAGTCCTTTCCAGTATTGTAAATTTCCACAATTACCATCATGGGGAGTGATCTTGATTCCCACCCATAAGCAGTCATAAGCGGTCATAAGGCTTGACTCTATGGCTTGATCTTGGCTCATCACCACAGACTTGTCTGCTCTGGCTTCTGGGCTGCCCATGCAGCCCATGCCTGGGCTGGCCTGGTTATGGTCCTCTGGGGCTGAAGGACAAAGCCCTAACTATCCTGCTGGACTTGTCATGCTGAGCCATTGCTGCTTCTCCAGGCTGTAAGACCACCTCCCACTTGCATCAGTGCAGCAGTGGAGAGGTGTCAGGATTACAGCTAGACCTTGCAGTGTATTGTGATGCCTTCCTCTTTCCTGCTGAAGAGATGTGGAAAAGTAAATGCTAAGAGTATTTCCCATGGAAGCACACTTGATCTTCACCCAGGTCTTGAAATGCTAAAGCTTCTCTGTAATACTGTTCTGCTTATTCATGAAATGTTCTTTTTTGCACAATTGTAAAGAGAGAGCTCTGAAGTAGTTAAAACAGAGACTTCAATGCTGTGGCAATAACAGTATGCTTTTGAATACCACTGGCATCAGATTTAATTCTTAGACATTATAATTATGTGAGGGTTCATTTTCTTTGAGTTTGCTTTAGCTTGTCTTCCCTATTTAATTCATATTATAATATTATGTACTTTTCTTCTAAGTTTGAATAGGAACATTGTATTAGGCGAGCAGGTGATTGGATTCTGCTCACTGTTCTGGTAAGGGTAGTTCCATTTATTCTGGTAGTTGCTAGGATTCACTGTAATTTAATGGCAATCGAAATTTAACATCTTTTATTTTTAAAAAAGTAGCTCTGGATGTTCATTCCATAGATTTTTTTCTTTTTTCCTGTCAGAATGAAAATTAACGTGTTGTTTTAGTTTCTACTTCATGTTTACATTTCAGAGCCTTAACATCCTAATAGTGACTTTCATCTCTTCATTTTCATGTTAGCAGGTAACTGAGGTGGGAAATTAAAAGGAGCTGTGCAGTGAACAAAAGGCATTTACAGGCTGGTTGAGCAGAGAACCTACCCTTTGAATGTAAATGTTTGCACTATCATCTCTGTTGATAAATGTATGCAGGAGCCTCTATTTTTTTCATATTTCTGTCAGTTAAGAGTGACTGGGTGAAGAGTTCTGAAAACAAAGACCTTTTGGCTAATAATACTTTTCATTTATAGTTTTGGTAATCTGTATTCTGTTAGGAGTTTAGTCCCCTAAATGGCCCACATAAACTGTAGTAGTTCCAATAATCCATGTTAAACTGTCACATGAATAGCATAGTTTTGTAAGCAGCTGCCGAAAGGAACTAGTCTGAAAGTTAAATCATATTAGATGTAAAACTTCATATTAATTGAGTCACAACATGACTTAGTTCAGACCAACACAAAGATTGAAAGTAAGAGAGTGAAATACTCCACATTTGTAGGAAACATATACTTGAAGCATATATGCTCGTATCACGAGAGTCTAAGTGTGTGCACATACACAAAGATATTCTGTACTTAATAATACCATGTTTAGGCACTTTGAGTCAGATATAATCCTGATGAATTTGCTATTTCCATTGAATCCCATGGTTACTCACATTCTGTTTCTTACAACACACAGATTTCAGCAGATTTTCTTCATCATTAAAATATTTATCAACCATAAGCTTACTGTGTGATACCTGAATCTCAGAGTTTTATCTTTTTATCCTGCTGTCTTTGCCTCAATAAAAAAGAATAAGCCTCAATAATTATTTTTTCATTTTAACTTTGGTTTGATACTCCATTTGTACTTTAATATGTTAACATATACTACTGTTTATATTATCTTGAAGCACTTGCAATGAGTTTACAATATTTTCTATTCATATCTTATATATTTAAATCATAGCCTAAAGAAAATAACATGGAAAAGACATCTTTGTCACCTTTCGTTGAAATCTTGGAGTTTCCTGAGCTTCCTCTTCTGTACTGCCTTTTTGGCTGCCTACCATCTTCATGACTGTGCTTCTCTCGCACTTTTCTCAGCAGCTATGTCACTTTCCTTGAGAGAGCCTTGGGTGGCTCTGAACCTCGCAGCAGAATTGCCAGTTCTTGTACTTAAAAGATGACTGAGCAAAGTTCACACCAAGTTGTTTTTCTATGGTTGTCCCAAGGGAGGTTAAAGATCAGCTCTAAGTAATCTGCCATGATAAAGCCATTTTGCAGAAGAAGTCCCAAATCTTGCTCAGTTATTTTCCTTTTCCACAGCAAAGTGCATCCCCTTGTGGGGCTCCCCCCTACTTTTTTTTTTTTCTTCCCCTGCAGCATTTAAATATGCCTGTTATGCTGTGCTGCAGAAAACAGACACATTCTTGTTATGGCCGGAGATGAATGTCAGGCTTGAACTAGCATTAATGAAAAAGGCTTTTGTTTGATCAGTGCTGTCCCACAGTGGAGCTATGGTAACAACTTCAGCTTGTTACATTGGCTGTATCACTGTGTACCGGCTCAAATCATGGCATCACCTGAATGAAAAACATGCCACTGTGTGTTTGACAGCTGACAAAGGGAATTGTTTGGGGATTTTTAAAATAAAATGCATTAAATGACAGTCAATTCAAAACTAAAAGGCATGTGAAAGCTAGGTACACATGAAGCACTATTCAAATGATTTTGTGACATTGTTATTTTATAAATATTTCTCTACTGTAGCTTAAAAAAAATCGAGTAACTTCTGAATTTGAACCCCATGTAATGCTTGGTTTTGTGCATGTGTTTAAAAAAGGAGGGTAACAAAACCAAACAGTAGATATGCTGCATCAAATGAAAGCCTGTCTGTAGGTCAGAGAGGGATTCTTCCTACAGCTCTCACTGTTCCAAATGACATGGATCAGCTACAGCCAAGCTGATCCAACAACCAGCAACTTCTGAGAGGGATTCTCTCTTGTGTGACTGTGAATAGGCATTCTGGCTGTCGTGTGGCTGGGGAAACAGGCTGGTCTCTTTTAGCACCAGGGAGATGTTGCAGGAGGATAAGGTAGTTCTGCTTCCATACAAGAGTAGGTCCATCTGTGAGAGGTAGTGTTGCACTAGGAACCACATAAGATCCACTCCTGGTATGTTTTATTTCTCTTATCAATGCAGAAAAGTCCTCAGAGGAAGAAAAATAACTTCCAGTCTTGGAACCATAAAAAAAAGCTCTTCTAGATAGCTGAAAGTAGTCATTACATCCAGTGTAAACACTACTAGCTAATGCTCCTGTAACAGCATCTCAGTCATAAGGACAGAGTTCTATTTGTTCTCAGACAGCTCTGAAGTGTCAGTGCTACCCATCTTTGTAAAAAGCTGGAGTCAGTGCCTGCATATTTTCATGAGTAGCAAATGCTCCTCCAGAAATTCCACAAATAAAGGGTAGTGAGTGGCCAACACTGATGCTTTTGGAAAAGAGATGAAGGATTATCTGTGGTACACAGATACAGTACAGCCTTCACCAGTTTCCCCGTGTTTCTTAATGAATGCACAGGCAGACATATCTACAACATTTCTAAGGACTTGTAAATCTTAACTGAGGTTTTGAAAAATGTTTCCAACTATACTTGAAATCGAAAGATATGCTTCCCCAAACACAGCTCTTGCTTCTCAATTGAAGACTGGCATGTAATACTTGATGCATGTGAGTAAAGGTCTCTCTAGCATCAAGATGAGCAGAACATACTCCACGTACTATCAGATGTATGGAAGTGAAAAGCCCCATGCACTTGGCCTTTTAAGAAATCCATTCTATTTTTTTTCCCATGTCTAGTCAGGAAGGTAAAGGGCTGTGGGAAGCAAGAGGGCAACCTCTCTTACGACTGAGATCTGTCACTAAACTGGACAACTGCTAATTTCTGAAGAGACTAGGGACCAATTCTCTGAAAGAGTTGTTGAAACTTGTGGCCAGAGGCAAACAATGTCTATTCTAAATAATCAAAAATAATACCATAGCTGCTATGGATGTTATCTGTACTCTGTCATGACCGCCCTACCTCCGGACCTTATGCATTACTTAGAATCGCGTGGGAAACACCCGCTTCTCCCAGTAACAACCCATCTGCTAACCAGATTACTGCAGGCTGTCCTTGACCCCTCACTCCTGGCGTTGAAAAAACTGACAAAAAGCACCGCCCTCTCCCAGTTCAGGAGCGTGAATTTACACTATTCCCCCCAGATACGTCTCCACATCCCTGTGTTTCTCGGCCTTTACGACAGCCCGCAGACAGAAGCCCTCACGGAAGGCCGCAGGCGCTGCTGCCCTCGCAGCCCCCAGGATGAACCACCCATTGCATATCCACGGCTGTAGCAGCAGGCCCGGCCCGGCCCCCTAAACCTCCTCAAGCGGCCGGAGCTCGGGCTCGCACACAGCACCGGCGGCGCAGGCCTCGCCCAGGAAATGACTCTCGCTAGCCCGGGGCTTCCTTCCCTCTCTCAGAAAAGAGGGAGGCGAAAGGACCTTTTGCTCCTCCCCCGCCCCGCAGCCGTCCAACGCACCCCCACAGCAGCTTTCCCCCCCGCCCCTGGGGCCGGCGGTAGGGCCAGAGCCGGATCCGCCCCCGCGCAGGGCGTTGGGCGCCGCGGCCGCCGCGGCCGCTGATTGGCTGTGGCCCCGCCGGCGGTTCGCGGGGCTGCCGTCTCGCGCCACTTTCGCGGTAGCCTTGGCGCCACAGCGGAGCGGGAGCGGGTCGGGCGCCATGGCCGAGGGCGGCGCTCGCAGCCGGGACGGTAAGGCCGGCTGGGGCGCTCGTTCGCTCTAACGGGAAGGGACCGCTCTGAAGCTGCTGCTGCTGCCTTCTCCGCCATCGGGTTTTGGGTGGTGGGGGCAGCGGCGGGAAGCTGGTGTGGGGGGAGGATGGGAGGAAAAACGCGCGCTCCGGGTGCGGGAGCGCGGCTGCGCGGCGGGAGGGTTCCCTGTCCCCACTGAGTCTGGGGGATCCCGCGTCCGTCTCCCCCCTCCCCGTGTCGTGGGGTGCCTTGGCGGGGCGGCAGCCGCACTGCCCGAGCTAGGGGGTCCTCTCCTGGCCGGCCGTGGCGGTGGGCGTCCACCCTCTCCCGGTCCCAATTCGGCGGAGGGACCGGGTTATCCGGATGGCGGTGCGGGCTGGCCGGGGGTTGTCTGGCGGCTTATGGTGAAAATACGTTGTATCAGGAGGAGCATGTGGCTTGCTGACGGTAAACGCAAATATTTGACAGAAAACCTTGTGAAATTTGGCCTTGGTGAAGGATTTGGACTCCTGCTGTCACCAGGAAGAGACTATCCTTCTCTGGCCACCTGAGCTGGCCTCTTGTCCTGGGTCTCCTCTGGCTGTACCTGGAGAATCTCATTCCTCACCATAAACCACTCATCGTGTCCCTGGGCCTGGGCCTGTGGACTGTTTCCATCAGGTGCTTTGGGACCGTTTGTCCTCTGTGGGCAGAGAAATGTGTCTGTCACCTCCCAGCCCAAAATTAAATTAAAAAAAAAAAAGCTTTAGATAAGTGGAAGCACCTTGCCAAAGGAAGCAGCTGCAAAAGGAAATAAGAGGAAACAGGGCGGCAGTTTTCTGTCAACAGATTATTAGTTTCTTTCAATTTTGCTGTACTCTTAAACATTGTGAAGCAGCATCAAAACCATATATGTATTGCTGCTTTGCAGCGATGTAGGCCTTTTCTAAGTCAGTTCAAGTCTGCTGCTGAGTTGTCATGGCGACATGCAAAATAAAAAGGAGCTGGAAATTCCCAAAGAAAGAGTGTGGAGGGAATACTTTGCAGTTAGGGTGTGATGGGATTTGAGAGGTGCCTCAGAAATCTAGATGGTAGCTTCTTGTGGGCTGTGAACTGACATGAAGCCTGTTTGATTTCTGCCTGCCTGCCTTCAGTGTAATTCCAGAATTGCCCAGAGAGGTTGTGGATGCCCCTTCCCTGGAAGTGTTTAAGACCAGGCTGGATGAGGTATTGAGCAACCCAGTCTAGTGGAAGATATCTCTGCTCATGGTAGAGGGGTTGGAACTAGAAGATCTTTAAGGCTCCTTCCAACCAAACTGTTTTATAATTCTGTGATTCTGTAATTGGCTCATCTAGAGAAATCCATGACTGAGTGCCTTTAACTAAGGAGGTCTCTGTTGATTTTTAACAAAACTGGAGCCATCTAGTTATCAGAAAATCACTGAACACTGATTACCATGACAGTATCTCATTACGAAGCCTAATTCTCTAGTTTTTAATTAATTGCAGCTATGCCTGAGTCTGGAAGTTTTGCAGCATCGCGTTCTAGACGTGAGAACAAGTCTAGAAAAGGCCAGCAAGCAGCACTGGAACGTCTGAAAAAAGTGAAAGCTGGTGAAAAAATGAAATATGAGGTGAACATTCCTTACTTTTTTTTTTAATAAAAAAGCAAATGTGGCTGAGATGCTTAATATATCTAAAAGCTCTGAGAAACAAAATCTGCCTTTCAGATGGCCTTTTTATTTTTGAAGGAGAATGTATTTCAGAATGAAACTGATAGTTTTGCAGCTTTTTGATATAATTTGTTTCTTTCTGTTTTAAAAGCTAAACATGCTTAATATTGCTTCATAACTGTCCCACAGGAAAGGGCAAACTTTTAAATGTAATTGTATGATAGGAAGCATGTTAGTTTTTTAAACTTCAGATAACTCTAAACTTTATTTTCAAAGCCTTACATGACTGAAATCCGTTAATATTGATGTGCAGCCTTTCCAAAAAGAACTCAAAATATAAGTATTAGCAGCTGGTATAACTGAAAGCTGTCAGTGTAACATTGGTACTACCCATTTAGTTGTAAAGCCAAGTGGAAGTGACTTCCATGTTGAAGAGGATAAATCTAAAGAAGCCTGAAGTGCAGAGACCATAACTGAGACACAGAAGAGCATCTTCAGCATTAGGCTTGGGCACATCAAATCACCTCTCTTTTCTTTGAGCTCACCTTGATGTTGAGAGTTGAGCCAAGGATCAGAAGTCTCCATTGTCAGACATGTTTGGTGGATTTTGAATATACTGTGATGCTTAAAAAACTAACTTTTGTCTCTGCTAGAAAAGCTTAATAAATAACTGCACTTAGTAGTTGAGAGCAATGTAACAATGTACAGAAATGTGCATTTCTTTTAAGCTTGATGGTCTTACTAATGACCTATATAATAAGTAATGGTATGGGAGATGTTAATCATCAGTATACCTTAACTGTAGGTTGAGGAGTTCACAAGTGTTTATGATGAAATAGATGAGGAAGAATATTCCAAGATGGTCAGAGAACGCCAAGATGATGACTGGATTGTTGATGATGGTAAGTTAAGATTCGCTTGGAAAGTTATTTTGATTGTAGTGTTGCAACTCAATTGGGGTTCATAATGCTCACAATCGGAGGTAAGCTGTAGTTAATATGTTCTTACAAATCATTTTACAAGACAAGAAAAAGGAAAAGTAAGTGTTTAAATATGTAAAACTTTGTATTATGAATATATTTAGTATTAAACAATTAAAAATGTAGGTTTTTAACAATTTGTTCTTCTACAGATGGGACAGGTTACGTAGAAGATGGAAGGGAAATCTTTGATGAGGATCTGGATGATGATGCTCTTGGTTCCAGTAAGAAGGGTATGTTGATCATGGCCATTAAAAGGTACCTAAACTGAACAACTTGTTGGCATTATTATATGGTGAATACAACAGATGACATGTTACTTGAAGCTCTGTAGTTCTATGCCTGTGACTGTGGATTTTGTTTATCAGTTATCAGAAGGCAGGTTCACAAGTGGAGATCAGATCACTGCTGACAACTTCAGCACTACCAGGGTAATTTGGCTTACAGTCTTTGGTTGGAGTACAACTGGGGATGATCTTTGTTTCCAAAGTGTCAAACCAAAGGATGTATGATCTCTCTTACCACTGAAATACCTGTATGCATTTGAATATCTAATGATTTTGTCTATCTTTAGGAGGTTGGTGGCTACCTTCCACCATTGAGTCTGATGCTGAGAATCCAAGCTTATTGCTAAACTCATGGACCCTCTTTTTTTTTTATCTAGTGATTCCATGTAAACTATCTTGGGCCTTCTTCTGGAGTATGAACTTGAGGATGCACAGAGCATCTCTAATGTGACTAGCAAAGATAGGATTGGGCAATTTTTTTTGAGTGTGTATTCATGACTGCTGGTATGAAGCTGGCAGCAAATAAAAGATGATGAAGCTTCATTTGAGTTAGCACTGCAAAGATGGAAGCAGTAGACTACCTCAGCTAACAACCGAGCTTTTTTGATGGAGAATTTACAATTTTATTTTTTTCTGTAGGAAAAGGTGGCAAAACATCCATGATTAATAAAAAGAACTTGAAAAAATCTGTGGTGTCAAAGCCAAACACAATCAAGTCCATGTTTATGGCCAGCGCCGGGAAGAAAAACACAGATGTAAGTTTTTACATTTTTGAATTTAAATATTTCTAACTTGCTTGTAGCATTCTAGTGGGAGTGGAATATAGCAAAGATTGGTTTGAATTTCTTGTGTCTAGCAAGACAAACTCCTGTTCCATAAGCAAGAGATTGTAGCATCTCTTACAACACTCTTTGTATTTTGTAGAAACCCTTTAGTCATTTGGTGCTGATCTCCTCATTGGGTTTGCATCTATAACAATTGTTTGGCTTGCTTATCTTTCCACAGAAAACTGTGGACCTGTCAAAGGATGATTTACTGGGGGATATTCTTCAAGATCTTAATGCCGAAGTAAGTGTATTAATAAAATCTGCTTGGAACACTTTAATCCATTCACTTTTCTTGGTCTATTCCTCAGCAAGAAAATTAATCTCTTCCTAAAACTAGACCATTTTTTCCATAGCACTTCTGCTTGATGCAGTCTACCTGTCATCTACAGCATGCAGAAATTGCATGACTGTATTGGTTTGATAAGCCAAAATAACCACGTTTTGATTAGAGGGGGTTTATATTTGTGGTGTAGAGCTTGTGCTAATGCAGCCTTCTAGGCTCTAGTCAGCTAGGAGTGAAAGAGCACTTAACCTGCGTCTGAATCATGTATACCGTATATATGTGTGGCCAAGCTTCAGCCAGTATACTGTAGGGTAGGATATTTCCACCTGGCATCTGTGTGCACAGAAGGAGTTGAGAGAGGACTGTTTCAGGAGGTAATGTAGCCTGAGCATCTGTCTGCTTCCTCCTGCTTTCCACTGCTTGCTACAGAGAACAAAACTAGCACTTCCTCTGAATTAGGGGTGTGGGATGGATGCCATAGCTGGGTTGTATGGTCTCAAACAAAGCTGATTCTCATCATTAATGAATTTTCAGTAAGTTAATTTCTTTTAACCGGTTTTCTTAAACTGAAAAGATTGCTCACATGTAAATGAGGAATGGCTGCAGTGGTGAGATATTGGATTGAAATAATAATGTTTTTACGGAGTAGTAAGAGGGTACAGATGCTCCAGTGTAAAGTTGTTCTGTTGGTTTTATGCACTTGCTATTTTAATCTTCCCTATGATGTGTGATTTTTACACTATCTTAGGCTGTCAAAGACCCTTGTATCATTAAGCAAAATGCACTTTAATGCTGGCAGATATTGCAGAGCACTGATTGGGGAAAATAATGCTAGTAATTTACTAGAGCTTTTATTTACTTAAGAAGTAGTTTGCTGTTGCTTTTTTTGCTTTGTATGTTCTCTACGATTTCTTTTTTTATTAGCTATTGATAAGTGTAAAATATCTGCACATGTAAATAAATTTAAATGACTTTTCCTTTGAAAAGTTCTGAAGGGGCACTTCTGCTTTTCTTATGTGTGCCCTGTACTACTCTTCATCAGACATTGAGAACATCTCAACAATTAGTCTGGTATTTGTGAATTAAAGGCACAGTTTGAAAACTAATTGATGACCATTTTTGCCACAGGTTTTATGAGAAAAACGTAGTAACCATCTTCATGGGCTGATAACTTTTTATGTGATTGAGTTGTATATCAGTGATCATGTTTTCTGACATACAAATACAAATTGCAAAAGTAAATTGCAAATGTTGGTAGCCTTTTTTCCTTTGAAAATATTACTTTGAAAACATTCTCTCATGGAAAATGTCACTAACTAATGCAAAAGAAAATACAACACATTTCTTTTTTTCTTTTTTTTTTTTGCTTTCTCTTTATTTTTTAATATTTAGACTGTTACTACAATAAGTCCACAACCAGTTATAATGCTGAAAAGGAAAAGACCTGCGGGAGTACCACTGAATCCTTTCTCTGTGCAGTCTCAAACTCCTAAGGTAAAGGAAAAAGAAACCAAAGAGGCTCTTATCAATAAGAATGAATCTGTATTTTGCTTGTCTTTTATTTGGGCTTCTGGAAATTTCTTCTTAGCTTCCTTTGCAGTGTTACTGTGAAGTAACTTCATACTTTTGTCATCTTCTCCTTCCACATTAATACATAAACAGAATCCAACTCATTCTGTATAGTAAAGTAGTAGCATATAGCTGTTAACATATAGCTGTTGGAACTGTTATGATGTCAGGTGCATCACATGAACTGGACCTGCTTTATCTCTTTTCCTAAGTGCAGAAAAGAACCTTATGGCAAGGAAAGGATGATGGGAAGTGAAACATACAGAAGACAGGGTATTTGTTGGTGTAAAAAGGATTAGAAATTAGTCTTCTGCAGAAATGGAAAGCAAATGGAAAACTGAAGCTATGGATAGAAGTTTATCCTAGAGGAAGTTTTGGAGAGAAAGGATGAGCTACTAAGGATACAAGGCTATAGTTTTTTTAAGAATTGCGATAAAGAAGAATGATTTTATTGCTGGAAATAGAACGAGATATTTGGTAAGAGTATGTAGAGGGAAAAGAAAAAGGAGAGAGACATAGCAAGAGAGGATCTTTGTCTTTATGATGCAAAACATATGCTGCTTTCATAGGAGACACTAAGAAAGAAATTAACTTCCACAAAGACTGTTGAGGTGGTAGCTTCTGTGGCTCTAGGAAGAAGAACTGGAGATTTTAGACAATGTAACCGATGAAGAGGATGAAGAGTATAGCCTTAGAAAATAAATAGGGGTAAAGAGCAAGATGGTAGGGACATTTCTACTGCAGGAGAAGAGTGGAAATAGAAGTGTGAGTAAATGCATTTAGCTGAGGTAGCAAGAAGTTGTAGAAGGTAGATAAAGTAAGGTTTGCTTTCTGTTTAAGCAAGCCCGAGTTTGGTGCTGGCCACAGCAGAAGTAGCTGAACTGCAATTAAAACTCTGAAAATGAATGTGTGCAACTTAGAATTCCATGTGTGTAGATAACACCTTTCCCTGAAGATAAAGATTTTGGACCTTGCTGCAGGTTAAATGACAGTAAATGTAGAGACCTGTTGCTGGAGACCATTTCCCACACATCTGCAAGAAGAGGTTCTGTAACTGCTTAAAAAAACCAGATTGTGCCTATTGCCTCCAGGTTTAGGCTTGCAGAGTATTCTGAAATGTATTTTCTTTGTTTCGTTTACTCTCCATGTCATGTCTGTAACATGCGGAACTCCAGTGGAGTCAGTCATTGCACTCTAGATCCATGGAGTCCTGTAGATTTCTTGAACTGATATGAACAGGTCTAAACTATTCTATTGTCCTTCCCTGGGTGTTCCAGGCTCTGTCCCTGCCTGGGGACAGGTATATTGTTGCATACTCGGTTGACATAGAGGTTGTAATTTAGGAATGGAGTAGTGCTATTTGAGAAAAATAGTGAGGGTAACAACAGTCTTAACTAAATTTCTGCCATGACCTGCAGTAAACTGCTTTTTAAAATCAAAGTAGAAACACATCAAAGCATAAATTATATTGTAGAATTTAAAGTTTACTTTTAGAGAGTTTTAGTTGTCATACTGCAAAGTATGTGGCATTTTGGCTCTAGTTACTAGATCTGCAAATGCTGAGTGCTAGATTTATTTTTTTTTTTTGCTCTTATGAGAATTTTTTTTTTCATAACTCATGATGACTATAATGTCTTTCAGGTAATCACCCCTGTATCAAAGAAAGCTCCCGCTCATCTCAGAAAGGAAGCTCCTTCTCCAGCTTCATTGCGTCCTAAATGTCCCAATTACACAGCAAAATCTGTTGTTGCCTCTGAAAACAAGGATATTGAATATGTGCAAAAAGCTACAGAAAATGGAGAAATAGTTAAGACAATAGAAGAGAAAGATATGGAAGGTATCAAAAAGAAATCAAAACCCAGTTCTGGGAGCTCTTTAAATGTGGCATGTTAGCATTGGAACACTTCTTAGTTTTAAGCTAAACAGCTAGATAGTGTACTGTGATGCTTTGTTTTTATATTAATGCTATATATTAAATTCATGCATATCTGTGCTATCTATGCATATTGTTGTATATAGTGTGTTATTTTGTTGACTTAAGCCTTTACTTCTATGTGCAACACTTCCAGATTGTGATCAGGGAATGATGGATTTTGATGAGGAGGATTTTGATGAACCCATGGAAGCAGAGCATGTGAAAACTGTACCTGAGACAGTTGAAAGCTTGAAGAGAGAGAAAGAAGTTGAGATGACAGAGACAGAGCAGCTGAAACCAGACAAGAAAGAGACATCTGTATTGTAAGAATCTCTTACAATAGAGATAAAGCCTTACCTTTTATCCTTATATTTGTTTTGTTTTTACCAATGGGATAATTGTGATACAGACAGAATGATGACAGTGCTATACAATGTTGCTTTATTTTTGTAGTGACATTAAAAATGGTGATGTTGAACATGCTGATAGCTGTTAAATTTGAGATAACTTGATGTTCTTTGGATTTAGCACATGTCAGCATAACAAGCATTTTCAGTACATTGAGGTGGTTCAGTGTGGGTGTTTAACAATGACTTTTGCTGACAATAAGTAAAAATGAGGAATTGCTAACGATGCTTATTCTAAGCTACTGTGAAGGTATTTTGTAACATTATTTGTAGTTAAAAGTATTGTCACTAGATATTGTCCTGTTTGGAAATAAGAAAAAAGGAGAGTTTTCTCCTTTATTTTTTTATTGTTTGGAAGACTCTTGAAATATGTGTTTTCATACATTTAAACTGTATTTCAATGATCAAAGAGGCTTAAACATTTAATGATTGAAAAGATTGTTGAATTAATCCATTGTTTCCACTTTGCAGTTTGTACAAGTGAATGGATGTATTTGTTATGTAAGGAAAAGGCTGAAATACCAGGCAAATGGCTTTTAAAGCTTGTGTGTTGTGTACTGAGAACCATACTTATATGTGGGTTTCTCACTTTATCACTTCATCCTTAATCTCAGAAGAAATCTGAGGAAACCAAGCTGTTGGCCATGTTGCACAGCAGTGGAAAGAGCAATTAAAAGCCTAAGAATATAGGGATAAAATAAAGTGAAGCAGTGGTGTTTGTGACAAAGGCACAATTTTACTTCTCGTTTCTTTCTTTTTCTGCAAAACTTGCAGAAGTTGTTCTGTCCCAGATATCTCGTGTTGGGACAGAGCTGATGAGGATGAAGCTGATGAAGTAGTAGCAGAAGTTCAGCTGGACCCCGATCTCCTTCCACTTGTGACCGGGGAAAATGATGATCAAGTCTTAAGATTTTATTGGCTGGATGCTTATGAAGATCAGTACAATCAGCCAGGTAACTCTTCAGTTAAAGGTAGAAAATGCCATTTGGGTTCTTTCTACATAACTTGGTCCATAGTAACTTGTACATTCGTGTCTGTTTTTTCCGTGTCTAGTGCAGCACACTGTGATGAGTGTGTCTCTTGGTCTGTTATAGTAGTAGGGTGGTACAAAGGTAGCTACTAGCACTTCTCAATACTGATAAGCTGTTGGCTGTCTTAAAACCCCATGCAATCCAGAAGTTAGCTGGTATTGTTAACTTCTCGATGATACAACAATTTAGTACTCTTTCTCCTCATTTCTGACAATGTAACTTAAAATTCTGATGGAAAGGCACACCTATCAAGGCAGTGGAGGAAGGTACCTGAAAAATAAAAGCTCTGTCTAAATTCCTTTATTCAGACTGTCTAAATCTTGAAGATAGTCTCTGCATTAACATCCCTGAGATAGTTCTGCAGCTGAAGTGTGAATCCTGGCTCTCAACATTTTCAAAACTGCAGCATTCTGATCTCAGCTCTGACAAAAGCAGTCGTATTCACATCTGTTGTAAGCACTTCCTACCCCTCCTCTCATTTCATCAGCAGCTTTAGGATCTTGGGTTTCTAATTTGTACTTCGTGTAAGTTTACTGGAAGGCTCTTCCATGTGTTGCTGAAGGTTTTTTGGGTTGATGCTGTAAACATTGAATTGCATAGTTTCTCTGTTACACCTTTTGTTGTGAGTTGGGATGCCAAACTTGAATGTGATTCTGTGCTGGGCTGAACAGCTTGGTGATGGGAGTGGTAATAATCATAGATATCTTGATGAAATCAATGGCTCTAATATAAAATTGCTACTTTTAAAGACCTCACAATTGTTCTTTTTCTTTTTTTTTGTCTTCTAANAACTCATTACAATTAAATAAAGATAATTTGACATTATTCTTTTGTTCTTTTTCTTTTTTTTTGTCTTCTAAATCAGTGATTGCTGAATGGAACATAATTATGAAAGGATTTCTGTTCCTCACATGCAAGGAGTGTTCCTTTTTCATTATGAATTTTTCAGGATTGAATAATAAAGGCTGCACCTGTTTTCAATTAGTACTGTAGAAGAGAAAATTTTGATACTGCTTTTTGTTTAACGTGTTCCTGATCTTTGTTTATGCCTCATTTGCTGTGATGTCAAATGCACTGCCTGAAGAGTAAATACTATAGCATAATCATAGGACTCTTTCAAACTTAATGGTTTCTTGGAGGCTTACTTTTCATAATTCCCTTTACTATCTTAGGCAGATCTTGAGAGTAGTGATCCTATTAACATTTTAATGAAAAAAACTAATAAAAATTGCCCTTTCTTTGCCCTCTGCAGGGTATGTTCCCTGTCTCTCAATTTTGCTGACCTTTTGGTTCATTGGTAACATGATCTTTCTTTTCTATTTTCTATTTTATAAGCTTTACTCCTATTTTTCCTTTATCTCTTCTTTCCACAGTCAGGCTCACAGGGAGCAGGTCCTAGTATCTCTTTTTTAATTTCTTTAGTTTTACAAATGAAATGTCTCTGAAAGCTCTTTGAAGTTAGCTCTACTTTCATAGTGATTACATGTTGGTAGGATGGGGTATTGGGCTAGATGACCTCCAAAGATTCCTTCCATCCTAATTTACTTAGATTCTGTGAAATCTGGTGATCAATACAACTTACTTGTCTGTGCTAGAGTTGATTGAAGTTTGTCATTGCAATCCAGGCAGAATTTTACCCAGTCTTTGAATGGCTTATGTGTCCATTCAGCCTTGTCTGCTTATATGAGTGCCTCTGACACGTTAACTTCTCCATCCTATTAATATTGCCAGTTGTTCAGGCGACCCAAATCCTATTTTATGGTCCCTTCCATAGTTTCATCTTTCTGTATGATACAAACCTTTCTTGAGGGTTTTTTTTGTCCCTTTGGAAAAGAAAAAAGGAAGACTGCTGGGAACAAGAACTTCACTGTGTCACTCAGATCTGTAATTTTAGCCCTTTCTGGATCCCTTTATTCAAACTGTCTAAATCTTGAAGATTGCCTCTGTATTAAAATCTCTAAGATACTTTGTGCAGCTGAAGCTTGTTTCCTTGCTCTCATCATCTTCAGAGCTGCAGCATTCTCTTCTCTGTCCTTGACAAAAGTAGTCTTGTTCACATCTATTCCAAGCACTCAAGAAATGATTTTTCTTAGCCTGTCATTCTAAGTCTGTCATCCATCTTAGCGCATTCTCACTGATTTATCTTTGATCTAATGGAGTAAGAAAGGTGCCTTTATGTCTGATAGATCGTGTGGCAAAGATAAATTACAACTCTTAACCACGGACTTGTTTGTGCATTGTCAGACCAAGAAGAAATGCAAGTTTCAAAATCTTCCTAACACTCTCGGCTCTGATTGTTTCTGATTTCATTAACAGTAATATACAGTAGGGAGAGGGTCTTTCATGTAATCAAATTACAAATTATGTGGAGTTTGAAGAGAACTCAAGTGAAGCTGGGCTTTTGGATTGTACTTGGAAGTTTATTTTACTTGTAATTCACAAACTGTACATGGAAGTCATCTAGCACTGTTCTATGCTATTTCAAAGTTTAACTCTGCTTGATGAGAATTTTGTGTTAATGCTGCATTCTCCATGGCTCAGACATGTGCATGTACAATGACTATGCAGTGAACAGTCAGTTGTTACGTTGTATACATAGGCTGTCTGAATGTCTGCCTTGATTACAACATCTATCTCAGCATCCAGGATTTCTTATGATGTCATACATCTTTTTGTATCAACATTTGTTAAAAACAGTCAATTGAAAACTTTTTACAGTCACTCAGCTTCTAGTTGTTTTCAGAATTTATTTCTCCCGTTTTCTTAGTAGTAGAGTCTTGATCTCAGAGTATTAAAGGAAGAATGGTCTAATTGTACTAGTCTAACTGAAGAATAAAAAATTGTACATGGTGCATGTTTTGGGAGTGATTGACAGCACAGGCATTCTGATTATCTTTTAGCTTTTCCTGAATTGTCTCTCCTGCCTTCCTCACCTCATTGATTATCAAACTAATGTAGGTAGAGATGAGTGTCAGAAGAGAATTCTGTGATTGACTTCGTGATGCCATTTTGAATTTCACATCTCAAGATATTTTTACTATGGTGATGGAGGCAGGAGCATGAAGAGCTATATGGGTATTAGTTTATAAAGCTGGTATCTAAAATTAGAACGTGCTGATCGTTTAAAAAAAAATTGGATGTTCAAGAGCCTGAAACAGAAATGGTTGTATTTCTGTGCAAGAATATATAGTGATCTGCTATAAACAACATAAAGAATGATTAATTTAAGAATTGCACATTGAATTCTTTGGTTTTTCCTGCTTCCTTAGGTGTGGTATTTTTGTTTGGCAAAGTTTGGATTGAATCTGCCAACACCTATGTCAGCTGTTGTGTCACGGTGAAAAATATTGAGAGAACTGTTTATCTACTGCCACGTGAAACAGTAAGTGTGTCTCTTAAACATGTCAAACATAAGTACCTTTCATTCTGCTTATGGCAGGTTATGAGTTCTAGCAGTGTGTTTATGGGAACTGTAGAAGCCAGTGTTGTGTGAGGTAGGTGGTAAAAGTCAAGCACTGTGTATACACAGGATATCACATGCAAGATGCAGCGTAGAGCATTGCTGCTTCTGCCAAACCCTAACTAACAACTGCTGACAAATTCCTACCTTTAGATTTGCTGCTTAGGAAATAAAGTAGTCTTGAAGAATACAAACCTTAGTGCTTTATAAACACTCTGTTTCAAGTAATATTTCTTACATTTGCATTTTCTTGGGTGATTGCATTGTATTTTTCCCTTAAAGAAGAGATAATGTGATTTTTATAGCAGAGTAAAATTCAAAGCATTTTTTATTAGTTTGTAAAATTTGACTTCTCTTTTTGAGGAAATGGACCTATCCACTGGCAAAGAGACCGAGACTCCAGTAACTATAATGAATGTTTTCAAGGAATTTAATGACTGTATTTCACCGAAGTATAAGATCATGAAGTTCAAATCCAAGGTTTGTCTACAGGCATACTATTTGGTCATTTTCTCTTATTTTGGTTCATAAGGTGGGAAGTCTGTTGAAGCACTGTCCAGTGGGGGAGGTTATACCAAAATGCAAATTTTTAACTTCTGACATGTGTAGGTGTATCTGCTTTAAAAGCCATTCCAGTGTCTTCCCAAATATCCATGCTTCTTTAAGAACAGTAAAAGTGCTTGTTCCACCAGAAGTTTAAACATAGAATGGATTAGGTTGGAAAGGACCTTTAAAGGCCCTCTAGTCCAGCCCCCTCCTGCAGTGAGCAGGGACATCTTTCACTAGATCAAATTAAATGTACTACTTTTGTAAATAATCATTCATTGGTGTCTTTGAAGCTGAATTGAATGGCAGAGTGACTTTCTTGCTTGTTGAGGTATTTTTGAGAATACGGAACAGATAGAAGTTTTGATACCTGAAGCCTGAGTTTCTGCTCATAGAGTCAGAGTTTTAAATGAATGACTATGTTGTCAAACAGATAAGCCAGCACCCTGGAATTAGTCTGTCTTTGCATTTGAACAGGTGCTGTGTTGAACTCAATCTCTTGGTGTTTCTCATCCGTCTCCTCACCCTTGCAGATTTATCTTTTTAGGATGTATACTGTTCAATGGATTGTCATAGTGTGATTATGCAGGGGGCAACAAGCTGGAAGGACTGACATCCAGTCTTGAAACTTAAACCATTCTGGGCTTACAGTTATGGGCAAACATGTTCTGTTTGCTCAACAGAATCTTATGAGAACATTAGGAAAACAAATCTCTATAATGGGGAATTTGCACATAGAGTGATATAATACTTGGCAGTAATATAATACAGTGAAAGAGCTGATACTGCTGGTAGCATTGCAGATTTGAGCTCAATTAGTTTGCTAGTGTGAGAAAGTTGGGGGTTTTTTGTTTGTTCATTTACATAGAGCACTTGAGTTTTGGCAGAGGTGGGCAGAGTTTGTGTGTGGAGAAAGTGGCAATTGCGAGTTAGAGCAAATGGTCTGTTGAGAGTGAAGTGCTCAGAAACTTCTACATTTCTTGAGGTAATGTTTCATTAGTCTTGGCAAAGCTGGCTTTCATTGTAATTATTGGGTGGTGTAATTAGTTGTAATTTTTCCCAGGCTGGCGGTCCTGTGGATTATAGGATTTGTTCCTGAATCAGGAAATGGAATGGCAAGTAGAACTGCAAGAAGAATGGAATTTAGCAATATGCAAATGAGGGTAAATAAAACCCAAGTTCTTATGGTAATCTGGGTTGGAAAGACCCTCAGGAGGTTGTTTAACTCAAAGCTAGACTAATTCAGAAAGATTAAGTTGTTAAAAGGGAAAATGGCGATATTGTTTGTAAATGAAAAATCATGCAAGAAATGATGTCTTTTTAGCAATGTGTAACAATTATTTATATGATTCAGAGAGAATACTTGTTTCATTAGAACTCTGTAGTACTTTTTTTTTTTGTTATAGCTTACTTTTGCAAATTTAGTTTTTTTCAGTTTTATCAGTGGTATTTTGGTTGAATATCTGATTATAACTTAGTTGTAATGTTAGGGGATTGGGAAGATAACAGTAGGTAAAAACCAAGTTTGTAATGGGTCACTGTTCAGAGATCCCATAGGAGTCAGGGAGAAAAATCAGGGCACATCAGTTCTTCATTAAAAGAGAGGACAGAAACACTTGTACTCCAGAAATGGAAGGAGAGGGAAAAGCCTTTGAGAAGATGCAGCTCTGCTAATAGAACTGTAGGAAACTTCCCCTTGTTCCAAGACATGCTAGGGAAGAACAATGTGAATGAGGTTAAGCTTCAAACATGGCTCTTAAAAATCAAGGAAAATCAAGGAAGTATTAGAACTGTTATTTCTGATGTTAGTTCAAAGCTTACCAAATCTTTTTACCAAGTTGACCTGGAGCTTGAGATGAAAGACCCAGCTGTGTTGTCCAGATTACATGACTGCAGTGGACCCAAGGACACAGGAATGAGCAACAAGAAGGTAGCAGCACCAAGCCACTGTTTAGATCTAGAGTATTCTAGCATTTGATCACTGTGTTGGGGAAAGACTAACTCAAGTGACAACAGGTACAGACAAAGATAATTGTAAGAGTGAGACTATTGTTTAACATCTGCTGGCAACAGCACAGCTGTTTCCTCACTTCTTTCCCCAGCCAGTAGAGTAGAGAGAAGAGGAACAGAAAAAATCCCCAACTTGTAGGTTGGGATAAAGACAGTTTGGTAGAACAGTATCAGAAAATAAAATAATTATTATAATGGTAAAAAAATATATGAAATGAGTGATGCTTTCTCACTACCCTGTCTGCCCTGAGAAGTGATCAGAATTCTGTCCCTCAGCCAATCTCCATTTATGTACTGAGCATGATGTGCATGGTATGGAATATTCCTTTGGCCAGCTTCTACTGTCTGTGCTCTTTCTCAGCTTCTATGAGAAGCTCAGTAAGTCCTTGACTAATGTAAGCATTACTTAGCATCAGCTACAACAGTGTGGGTTATCAGCATTATGCTCATACTAAATCCAAAACATAGCAGCTTTTAGGAAAAAAATTAACTCTATCACAGCTGAAACCAGGACAGAGACAAAAGGAGAATCAGTTATACCAGAGATTACTACAAAAGAGCTTTGATTTATTTTTTTTTAGCCTAGTAAAGTGAAGAATAATGATAAAACCTTTTTGTTCTCCAAATACATTAAAAGGGAACGAGCAGCAAGAACGCTATTTAAATGACAGTTTTAGCAAAAGAATAAATTTATAAATTTTAATTAATGAATAAATTAGGCAGAGTATCTGGAGGTGCAAAGAAAATCTGGAATAACCTACCAGAAGTGTTTCTAAAGTGTTTCAGATTGTGTTCAAATTAATCTGGTGTTAATAAACTGAATTTTACCAACAAGGTAAAAGGCTATCCAGGTTGATTTTGTTTCCATAATATTCTGCTTATTTTGATAGTTAGTGCCTCCTGGAAGGTTAATGGTTAATGGGAACTGAAGCTAGCAGAGAGGATATGGTGTTAGTAAAGAAGGGGATAAGGGAAAAGATGGGAATGAGGAGCAGAACTGTTGTTGAAGCCTTTGGAGGACTATTCAAGGAAGGTTACAGTAACTTAGCTATTTCATCTTAACACAAAATTCACTGAACAATCGTCTCCAAATCTGGCCAGGCTTGCATCTCTACAGTAGGAGATGCTTTAGCTAACTGCAAGATAACTGTAGAAGTAGTGGGCTTGTCCCACTACTGCACCCTCCTTTTCTTATGTTCGTATCTGAGAGACCTCAATTTCCCTGGTTATATACCCTAGAAATCTGTATTTCATAAGGAGGAGTAATTTTCTTTTCATTACAGTCATGCCACCAGAGAGTTTTAGGAAAAAAACAGCCCATGTATATGTTCTTCCATATGGGGGTTCTGGGCACTCAAATTGAAATAGCAGGGTCATTCAGCTGAGGGATTGCTCCAAAAAAAGTGATCTTTGCATATCAGGGACTGTATGGATGTGGTTAACCGTTAATATGCTTTTGAAGACCTTTCCTGTTGTGTGACCTTCACTTCTGTGTTAACCATTGGTGTTTTGAAAGATTTTTTTAAAAGGCTAATGGCAGATCACTTGTGAGCAATGCATTCAGAGTAACATGATGTCTCTTATTATTCCACCATTAGCTGTACTAGCACACCTGCCATGTACCCAATGCTCTTTTTATTCAGAGTGCCCAGTTTTGTCATGATGTGGAGAGAGTCAGTGTTTTGTACCCTGAGACAGGTCGTTCTCTGTGTGTGCCTGTGCACGCGTGCATCTTGTCCTTGCCAGCTCCAAACTTTGGTCCCTGTGAGCAGATACACTTAAGGCATATCATTTCCTCCTGCACCTGCTGCTAATTGCAGCTTCAATAGGTTGCACTGCTGCCAAGTTAGCAAGTCTTCACAAATCAATTTGAAAGCAGCCTTACTCCACTTAGGAACTTAGCAACTAATCACTGCTGCTCATTTCTGCTCCCTGAAGGGCCACTTGAAGGGCAGATTACTCCACAGCAAAGCATTCATTCACTGCAGTTATGACCAGACGCTTGTGTAATTGAGCTGAGCTCTGTGGAATAAGGCAGATGAATCACTGCAGCCTACTATTTTTACACTACGTTCAGCTTGTGTTTGCAGCGAGAACTTGTTTGAAGCCTGGGAAGGCTTTTCCTGAAATTAACCAAGAAAATAAAATGGGGAGAGGTCACCAGTAATACGTGCTAAAGGCGCTGTGTTTGCCATCTGTTATGTTGCTACTACGACGTGCTGCTCATGTGAGGTGCTGTTTTGGCTCAGCAGTTCAGATCTGTATCTGCATGCTGATTTGTAATGCTATTCTGAATTCATCATGGTGCTCTTGTGCCAAGTTATATTGCTTTTTCTGCGTCCACGTAGCTGTTGGTGACATAGTTGTTTCTGGCTTTACTGTCTTCCTGTTTATAGCAGAGACCACTCTCCTACCCAGGCTTTTCAGCCATAAAGCTGCAGTGTTAAGAGAAGTAGTGAGCTCAAAAGCTCTGTGTAAGCTATTAATGCTGCTGCTAATAAGGAGAAAAACCCCACCCACCTAACCCTAAAACGAAATAACTTCAAGTTTACCTAACTGTGCATGTATTTTATTTGTAAATTTTATTACAGCTTATCAACTTTGGCTTTTCCTTATTAATCTTTAAAAGTATGTTATGCCGACTCTATGTACAACTGAACTTAGTGCATTGCCCAGTGAAAACATGCTTTTTAATTCAGGGAGCCTCCAGGAATTCTTGTAGTAAGAGCAATGTTCATAGTATTCAATGTTCATAGTATTCAATGTTCATAGTTAAGGCATAATATAACAAGTGGTGCAGATGGCTTGTGAGATACTGCAGCACAGAGCATATATATTACAGAGAAGGTAATGGCATTTCAGCAAGTAGCATAACATGCACAGGATATTGTAATTATCCATAAAATAAAGGTGGTTATTCTTAGAAACTGACAAGCTGTGCTTGTTATTGAAAATCATTGTTGTTCTTGAAGAAAGCAGAAGTGATACTTTCAGTAAAGTTGTGCTGAACTTCAGACTGCTTTAACTATATGTGTTAGAGGTACATAAACAAACTACTTTCTAGTGAAACCCAAGTCACACAAAATGATATATTCAACGCTGTCATAGAAATAATGCTGTTCTAAGCGTGCAATAAAGTAAACAGCTGTCAGATGGTTGGGAAATCAGCTCTCTTGGGTGCCTCTCTGAAGTACTGGTATGCTAAAGCATGAATTATACAAGAAGGAATGTTTGCAGTTACAGGGCTGAGATCTCACTGAGATCACAGCCATGTAGTGGGATAGGATAGGACTGGCTGAGATGGTGAGGAAGGGGGAGTCCTTTTGGATCCACAGATCCTTAGGCAGGATCTTATGTATCATCTGCATTAGCCTGCCCTCCAACCATGACATCATGGTGGGAAGAGAAAAACTAAAGCACACCTAGCAATGAATCTTGTGAGGGAGGCAAAGAGCAGTAGGAGAGGCTTCTATTGGTACTGGTGGACATGGGGAAGATGTGGGCCAGTTGCTAAAAGTGTCAGGGTATGGAAGAGGGTAAAATACTCAATGTCTTCTTCACTTTGGTCTTTACTGCCAAGACTAGCCTTCAGCCATCCCTGATCCCAAGAAGCCAGATGGGAAGCATGAAGGAAAGAAGACTTATTTTTGGTAGAGGGGATTGGGTCATGGAATGTTACAACATCTTGGATGGACAGAGATCATGGGACTTGATAGGATGCACACAAGTGCAGCATGAGCTGGCCAATATCACTGCAAGGCCATACTAGATAGTCTTAAAAAAAATATGTTAATCAGAGGAGATTGCTAAGAATTGGAAGAATGCAAATGGCAAAGCTGTTCTCATGATGGGCAAGGAGAGAAGGAGATTCTGGGTAACTGAAGGCACAACACATGTCTTGGGAAAGGTGATGGAGGAAATGAATGTGAAAACAACTGCTTTCCAGACAAAGCACAAGAAGGTTTTTAGAAGTGTTCACTGTGGATTCCCAAAGCGGAAATCATGCTTCTCCAAGCTGGTATTTTTCTGTGAAGAGATAACTGGCTTGGTGGACAAGGGGAAATCAGTGGCTATTAAGCTTGTATATTTTCTGTTCTGTAATGGATAACATACTTGTAAGGCAATTCTGTAGAAACTCTTCATGCAAAGAAAACCAGAAGAAAAGTAAATATCACTACTACAACACTCTTACTATCTTTACATGGCTATAATGAGTTGCAGAATTGGTAAGGTATCATCACACCAATTATATTTGAGATGTACATTTTGGCTGACCTATATTTCATTAGCTTTCTTGTTGGACAGAGTTATTACTCAATCGGGGGATATTGAAAGAATAAGAAAATAATAGCAAAATAGTAATATGTAATAAAAATAAGTTTTTTTGTTTTATATAGAAAGTGGAAAAATATTATGCTTTTGAGATCCCGGATGTTCCAGCAAAATCTGAATACTTAGAAGTTAAATATGCAGTGAGTATAATTAATCTGATGAAAGATCATAACCTGCTTTCTTACCTAATTAAGAATTTCATGGCTTTACTAAAAATTGATTAAACTTTTGTGTAATTTGATCTTTAGTGGCTAGTGGCATTGCCTCTGCTGTGTGTAGTTAGTTTGCTTATTGTTTTAAAATGTCAAGAAGCCCCAAGGTTGGCTTGTTGCTTTTTTGGTTATCTTCTGTGTGTGATTAGTCCTTCACAAATAGTTCATTACCAGGTAAACTATAATATATTGATTTTTATTTTTTTTTAGCACTAGTTCTATCTGTATAAGTAAAACATCAGGTGAAAAACTATTTCTTTCCTACAACTACTGCATTCTTCCCACTTTCTCCCCTGATTTGGCTATTGATTGACAACAATTTGTTTACCAAATTATTCTAGTTTATTTATTATCACCTTGCCACTGAATCAACTAAACAGTCAAACAACCCTTTAGGGCTTTTGTTGAATCCTTATCTAGAGTATAGCTGATATCTCTGCTTATATATGGCTCTTGCCAATAGCAATAGGGTTGAGAAGCTTTCCATTGAAGACCTGTAAAACTGAGCAGCAAAGATGGAAAAGAAATTCCCATTGAAACGTTCTTCACTAGCAATGTTTTCAGATGTCAGTGATTCAGTCATCTTGAGCCTGTTGGGTCAGCTGCTGAAATGATGCCTTTGTAAACTCGCTTCTCATGCTAATTCTAGGTGCAAAAGCTACATCCCATTGATATTTGCTAGCTAGCTCACATTTTTCTTTAGCTGTGCAGAAACCCTTTATCCGGCCTTTACACAACTGACATGATTAAAACTGTAACTACCTAATTAAGTTTACAACGTGAGCGATTTCTGTATTATAATGGTCATTGGACATTGTTGTAGCCTTGGCTGGTGATGATATTTCAGTGTTATTTCTGGTTTGGATGAAAACCTTTTGCTTCAGTGCATTTTTACATTGCTGTCCTGATTTCGATACATACCTATTTAAGTCAAGTCAATAGTGTAATTTCTTGAATTACTGTAAGGTATTATGGGTTAAGGCTTTGCTTGTGGGAAATTACAGTGATTTCAGGTATTGTATAGTTTTGTTAAGGGGCTGTCTGAATGTAGCATGTCAACCTTGAAGACTTCTGTGGGGTGAAATGACTCACTACTTTCTTTTAACTTGTTAGGCTGAATGCCCTCGGCTTCCTCAAGATCTGAAAGGACAAACATTCTCACATGTATTTGGAACTAACACTTCTAGCCTGGAACTTCTCCTTTTGAGTAGGAAGATCAAAGGACCCTGCTGGCTGGAAATAAAAAATCCACGTATGGTAGTTTGCATGTGAAATACTCAGTTACTGAAAAACACACGTAATTACAGATTGGAGGGGGGGGATTTAAATTGCACTAGTAGATTATCATTTTGTGAATTAACCTTGCAATTTATCTGTGTAATTTTCATTATCTAGTACAAATTGTAACAACTACTTCTTTTTTTTTTTAGTAAAAGCCTTATCTATATAAGGTTGCACACTGTAGATATGAGATTATAACTTTTAATGTACTATCTAGTAACTACCCTCAAGCCACATATACTGAGCTAAATTTAGTTACCTAGAAATTTATTTCTGTCATCTTCTGATAATTTAAGATTTGTGGGTTTATTGCAAATGGATCCTTTTAAGAACAGATTGGTTCTAGATGGTTTTTTTTGTTAGTGTATTAGTTGTTTTTTTGGTGGTTTTCTTTCCTGACACTTAGGAAAGTTTATGGTGCAGAGCTTTTTTAGTTTTAAGCCCTTTCTGCCTCATGATTGGTATGCAGAGGTGGTTACGTTGCCTTACTTGAGCTTGGTTTGGAGCTCTTTATTCAATAGTGTTTTGCATGTTCCCAGGAACATAGGGAAGGTGATTATATTGGACAGAAGCTATATCTGATGGTGCAGTCTCCTTGGGGACTCATCATATGTAAAACTAATAGTATGAGCACTGACTCAGGAACATTCTCCTCTTCAGCACCTCATTGAGTTGCTGGCAAAACTGATACCAGTAAGGATTTTGAGCTGGAGTAGACAAGACAAAAATCACGGACTGCCAAAAGACAGATTAACTGCACTGGGTTTTTCACCAGCTGTTGGCAAGCATCAGTGTACTTTCTGGCACTGATTTTAAAGGCATGGGAGTGCTTTTTTGTTTGAAGCCTTTGCCCAGAAATTGATCTTTTTTCTTTGTCACCTGAAAAGAGTATAGACCTGTTTTGTTCCTCATACCTATAGTGACAAATGTTATGGCAGTGATCACCAACAGTTCAGATGTTACTAAATTTTACTTAATGGTCATGTGCATTATCTCCCTTTGGAAGTAGTTTGTCTGTACTCAGATGCTGATTCCACACTAGAGTTACCTGGTAATATAAGGGAGATGGTTTTTCCCCCCATCTCCATTCAGCTTTAAAACTGTCATTGCTATTCATAATAAAGCTGTCTTCGCAATGTGGGTATCAGTACTACATAGAACCAGAGCTTTTCTATATCACCAGTCTCCAGACTTGTTAGATTTCACACCCATGTTAGTAAAAAATTAAATAAATTAATGCAATATCTAGATACCTATTTATAAATTATATCCACTAACTACTATACTAATCCATTATGCCCATTATAAAATAAATAAAAGTGAAAATAGAAATTAAAGAAGGAAAAGGTATGTGTAATAAACATTTTTTTAAAGTTCTGGGTTTTTTTAATGGTACAAAGGATGTTGCCTTTATACACCCTGATTAATTGCCTTATGCACCCTACTTTGGAGACTCCTGCTGTATAAAGTGATTGGCAGTTAAAACTCTGGGTGTATAGATGTTTGAATTTGATGAAAAAGGCTGTTAGGCAATTGATAGCCTGTCTTCCTTTGGAGAGATAGTCGGTGTTTTACAAATGAAATGTTTTAGTCATCTAATTGCATTCAGAGCAAGGTTAATGAAAGAAGGTAAAATATGTGGGTTATTAGAGAAGATCAAATTATTTTGTAAGGGAGTAAGATACCTGGGTCTACCAACAACTGTCTCCAAAGGTTAATCCGTCAGAAAGGTAACCAGCTTTTTACTGCATGTAGTGAGTTTCCTCATCAGCATTATTCATTAATGTTTTCTTTAAAGCAAGTGAAGAATCATAGACTAAAAAAATTCATATATTATAACTGGTGGTGGACATATCTTTTCTTCATCTGTACAGCGGTTAAAAAAATATGTGAACGCTTCATGTCTAAATGCTTTCTGTGGTCTCATGTTCTAGGATAATTTACACTACAAGGTTAGGGTAGACTCTCTTATGACATCCCCCATTCCCTTATTTTCATAATTTTGTTTCTGAAGGACTATATCTGCAGGAATTAATTATCTGGTGTGTTCCAGGCAATCATATGTTCTCGTTGTCATTTGATCAAAATTCTTTTGATTAGCACTCTGGTGGCCTTTTCTGTAGTGTTTGAGGAATTTCTGACTATTCTTTCATTTCACTTGAACTAATTTAATTTTTTTGAAGCCTTCTGCTTTTGTTCTGGCTATTCTAGGACATATAATGTACTAATTTAGGTGGAATTTTGCTCACTTGCCTTGCAACTTTCTTTACTGTAACTGTATAAAGCTGCCTGAAGTCTTTAATTATACATCTTCCTGACCTCGACACAAATCTCTTCTTCAGTGTTAAAGAGCTTGTGGTGTTACTAAGGGAGTCAGGGACTAGGGATTTATCTAACATTGGGCAGAATTATGGATATATGGATTTTAGACTGCCCCACAAAGGCAAAAAGGACATAATGCGTGTAACAGTGCCTGTAGAGAAGCCTTCCCTTAAGGTTCCCTGAACAATGAAGGTGGTTTCTGTTGTTTCCTCAGAGCCTTCAACTCAGTCAGTCAGCTGGTGTAAGGTTGAGGCTGTGGCCATGAAGCCTGGCTTGGTGAATGTGGTTAAAGATCTTGCTCCTCCTCCTCCTCTTGTTATCATGTCCCTCAGCATGAGGACCACTCAGAACCCAAAGACTCACCAGAATGAGGTAAGTAGTCTGCTGTCTTTTTGATTTGGTTTGGTTTTGTTCTTAATCGCATACTAAGTGTTTTTTAAGCCTTGGAAAAACTTCACTTTGCTAAAATATATCTAAATATATTTACTGCTGAATAAAGTTTATGTTCCACAAACTCTTCAGAGAAGTTTTTACTAGGATATCGCCAGCATGAGACCTTTGGGTTGTTGAGAATATTTATTGTGAAAGTGGATGTTATGTGTTTTTCCTAGATTCCTGTTTTGTCTGTTGTGTATAACAATTAAAAAAAAACCTGTCTCTCAACAGCTGTTAATGTTTTTTGGTAGTCATAGTCTCTAGGTAGGGTGACTAGGCTTTTCTGCTGCCAAAACTAATTTTGGAATAGAATTTGCACTAAATCTTACAGCATCTCCTATTGTGCTGTGAGATATTTCCTTTTCTCAGGAAGAAAAAGAAGTGTAGGTGGCTACTCTCAGTTGTGGGTTGCAGACCATAACATGTAGTTAGGGATGTTTATCTGATTGTTAGGTCTCCCTAACCTAGGAAGAGATTTGGTATTTGCTAATAGGATAAGATAGTTGTTTCTGGCTAACTGAATAAAATACATGTTAGGCTGGTAATTTTTCAAGCAGAATTAGTCCTCTTTGTGAAGTTTAATATTTTGGGTGGGAAACTATGGAAAGTTTATGTTCTTTAGCCGACATGATGAGACGCATGCTAGATACCAACAAAATGCCCCTGACAAGATATTTCTAAAGCCTTTATGCTTTGTGTTCTGTTGGGTTTTCCTGACCGGTGTCTAGAGAACCAGGATGTCCTGCCAGCAAATCAAGCAGAAGGAACAGTAAAGCTAAACATGAAAACATCATTACTTCTTGTCAGTCTTGACTGCTTGCTCAGGGGCAGCACATGTGGAAGCAAGGTTTCTGCATGTCCTGGCCTGCTCACATCTCCCTTGCATTTCATAAGGAGTCATTTAAATTGTGGGATCTGCTCAGGTTCAGAACAAAATTTGGTAGAAGCTGTCTTCCAAAATTAATTTTTTTCTCCCGATTTCTGACATAGTGATTTAGGAGTAAGTTCTGCTTTACTTTACTTGATATCAATTGATAACTTCTCTTTAACTTTTTAATAGTTGTAATTAATTAGTTTTTGGAAGTTCTTGTGTAGAAACAAGAGAAAGACACGAGGAAACTTAAAAAAGGTGGGAAGAAACGAATATTTGTAGCACTCATGTTTTTGAAGGTAGTCTGTTCTGTATCTCTTTGATACAGATTGTGGCTGTTGCTGCTCTGATTCACCAGAAATTTCCTATGGATAAAGCTCCACCTCAGCCTCCTTTTCAGACACACTTCTGTGGTATGTACATAACTCATAACTTCTCTTATGAATAGAAAAATTATTCCTTCAGAGTTTTTAATTTGTTGTTGTGTTCTTTGAGTTTTGATTTTATAATGCATTCTCTGACACTTTAGCGGTAATGGCTTGGAATAAGCGGCAAAGTTTCAACACCAAAACAGATTTTTCTACTTGTTTTTTAACTTCATTGTTTTGATTTTTCATTGAAGACTTTATTGAAAGAATCTTAGTTTGAGATCGTGCAAAGTCACTACCCTACTCCACATTTTCCTATACTTCAGCATGTGTTATCTTGGATTACTTTCTTCACTAGTTAATTTAGACCATGTTTTTACTGTCACTTAGCTAGTTTTCAGTCAGATTCTGCTGAACAGAATTTTTTCAAAATTACCACAAACAAGTTTTCTTGAGGAAAAAAAACCTCTTGCAGCCATGTTATTATAGTAAGATCAGCTAAACCCAGAGATTCAGACTCCAGGTGGAAGTGATGAAGAGTGCTGAGTGCTTGTAAAGAGGAAATTCTTTGTAAGCTGTGGGCTGTAGTTTTAATCTCCAATTATAACTTCAAATGTGATTGATTGAGACTATTTAATACTGTACTAATTACTCAGTTATCTTAAAAGACAGGTATTCACGCAAGACTAGCTTTTTAGAATTAGAGGTTAGTTTTCCTTAGCTCCCTTAGTTGTGGGTGGATGTTTACAGAGAGTAAAATTAAGAACTTGTGTATAAGAACAAATGTAATTTCTTTTGCAGTTGTTTCCAAACCGCAAGATTGCATTTTTCCGTATGACTTCAAAGAAACTGTTAAAAAGACGGTAATTTCATTTTGTTAGCCCTCTGATTCCTTTACCTTTTAAAATATTCATTTCATGTTGTTTTGGAGAAAGTTGTTTAAGAGAAATTTTCAAAGGAATGGCATGGCTGATTCTCTTCCAATCTGCAAACCTAAATACAAGTATTTGTTCTGTGTGATTCAGTCCTGCTGCTGGTCCACTCATAAAATAGATGGAGGATTAGACAGGAGAGTTGGGAAGGTTTTGCAGAGAGGCTAAAATCATAATTTGTTTTCTTTTTACCTAATTATGTACTTTTAGTAAACTGGGAAGATGTGTTTCTTCTTTTTTTGGACAGTAAAGTTGGTCAAAATTTAGAAGACATTGAGCTGACAGAATAGTAAAATAAACTATTTTTGTTTTCCTCTTGTTTCTGTGTAATCTTGAGCCTGTGAGTGAAGGACACGCGTGGACCATTTTCCTGGTGTGCTTGATTCTTAGGAGGCTCTTTCAATTTATCACTAGACGCCTGCATACAAAAGCAAAATGGAAAAAAGCTTCTGAAAAAAGCTTTCCATGTCTATGGGAGTGAGAACAAAAAGCCTTGAATTATAGGAGGAAAGGGACAACTCTGTGGTGCTTTATTATTGTCTTGTAACTAGTAGGGGAGAGGAGATGTTTCCATTTTAAACTTATTGGGTCATTGAAATCAGGTACTCTTGTGCTCCTTTTAGAATGCTAAAACAGAAATTGCTGGAACAGAGAGAACACTGCTGGGATTTTTTCTTGCAAAGATTCACAAAATTGACCCAGATGTTGTTGTGGTGAGTAGTTCTGAGACTTTGAGAGTTAAATTAAAGCGTATTGGCAGTTGGTCAGCTTTGTTCTTTTTCTTTTGTCCCTTTTGAGGGTTTCTAATGTTTATCTTATACTGCCTTATGAATAGAATTTGCTTATAAGACAGCAGGTATGCTTTGATACAAAGATGATACAGAATTTTCCCTGGTAGCATTTTATACATGCTATTATTTCTCATAGTATGTGAAGTGGGCAGTATTTCCATAGTACCTGAAACAAGTTGTGTTTTGTCTTTCTGAGTGAAGAAAACAACACAACAGAAATACCCTTGGAAACTCTTGGTGTACTTAGGAGTGAGTCTGTTTCAGTTCAGCTGTTTGCGTAATTTGCCTCACCGTTTAGTTTCTGTTTATGGTGTAGATCAATATAATAATTTATACAAACCCACAGGATCTAAGCAGAGCTTTATAATAAATGTTCTTATATTTCATTCTGCATCGGCACCTGGGGGTTTATTATAAATATGCTATTTCTTTTCTTGCCATATTTAATTAATGTGCAGTTTTGACTTTCATTTAATGAAATATTGAAAACAATTTGAAGTTGGTTGCAATTATGAGGTTGGTTATATGCAACTTGTTATTCTTTTCTAGGTCAATACAAATTATTAAGTGCTGGGAATGGGATGAAATGGGCAGTCAGGTTCCAGATGTTTCAAGCTCTCTGCATCTGGTATCTGCTATGGGCATTATGAGCTGAGCTCTTGCTGTTGTGGGGAAGGAACTGGGGGTGAAACACTGTCGAAGATGCCAACAGCATAGGGGTGAGGGAGCATGATCCTAGAACCAGCAGGCTGTGTTAGTGCAGTTTAATTTGTACCTGATTTAATCAGTGCTGTTGAAAGAGGCTGTATTAACAGATGTAGGACCCCTCTACTCTGGCTGAATGCTGTGGCTGCTTCTATGGAGCATCCTCTGTAGGGCAGAATTCCACTGCATGTATTGATGTGGTGAACCTGTAATTCCTGGTGACTGACTGGTCCTTCTGGACTCATGCTTATCATGGTAGTGTTTTGCTTTCAGATGAGATTCCGCACCAGTGTCATCAATGTCCTTAGCATTATTTAAACTTCACTATTATAGCTGGAGTATTTTATGTAAATATTCATTCCAAGATATTCCTGTCTGTTTTTTGATGGCTGTTGCAACATCGAAAAGAAAAAGTTTGATTTCAATATTGAGACTGTCATGGATGGAGAGAAATGGAATTACTTGTAGCCAAGTTTACATGTTGGATAAATAGTGTTGTTCTGGTATTTTTTTTCAAAAAATTTTAAAATCTTAATTTATGGTATCAGATCATAAAGCTGAATTGTGTGTGCTATGAGCCAGTGATAGAGCTTATTTTGGTATTCTGCTGAACAGTATTGTTAGTGTTAAGACTAAGGAGTACTGTTGATGAATGTTCTCTTAGAAAGTGCCTTCTGTGAGAGATAATGCGATCAATTAGTTGGAAAAAACCAAAAAGGGCAAAGGAATACTGACTGTGTGAAAGTAAGTCTTTCAATTTGCATATGTTTTAACCTTTTTTTGTTATTTTTTTCTGCTGCAAGGGTCATAATATTTATGGATTTGATCTGGAAGTGCTGCTTCAAAGAATTAATGCGTGCAAAGTCCCTCACTGGTCCAAGATAGGTCGACTGAGGAGGTCCAATATGCCAAAGCTTGGGGTAATAAGATTGCTCAAGTCTTTTAAGTCCCTTTATGTTGTGTGTGATTAAAACTGAATTAATTTTGCTGAGGAACTTTAAATGTGACACTGATGTGTTTTGGCTGTTGGTCATGCTGAATTTCATGTGTCCCAGATCAGAAATGATGACTGTTTATATGACATTTATTAGAGTAATAAGCTAAACTAATTTTCAAGTTAGGCTAATTTAGTTTACATATCTCATCTAGATGATAGTAATGACAGATTAATTGCAATAGTCTTTACTGTAACTTTTTTTTGTCTGCTATAACTGTAAAATGAGAAAATGGAATTTGAATTGATTGGTGAATCATCCCATAAAGAGCTTCCGAGTTAATAATTCTGAAGTTCTTAGTATGTATTTGTTCAGAGGAAAATGTGAGTCTTGGAGTGCTGAAGTACTGAATGTGACCATGTTCTTGCTTGTTCCTTCCTCCTCTAGGAAGGACAAGGTGAGTATTTTTGTATGGTTTGTTCAGTGACTTTTTCTTCCTCCTGATAGTATGAAAAATATCCTTGGAGGAAAACAAAATCCATACAGCCATCCTTGTTGCAATTGTTGTAATTACTAAAGGCAAAAAATGCATGACAGTTTAAGGACTAAGGTCTAACTAGTAATAACAGTTAAGTATCTACTTCTTAGTATCTTCATATACTGAAAGATATCACAGATTCCCTGAGGGCATAATTATAAAGCTTGAATTTTAGTGGTATGTTAAGTAGAGAATTTAGAGCACTAGAGTATTTAGTGATGAACTGACTTGACTGAGTCCTCTAAGTATATCTTTTTGGGTAGGTGTTATTAACATTTGTATGTTTCATTATATTTGTATTATTTTTATTATTACTTTGTATGATTTATTATTATTATTATTTTATCATTATTATTATTTTTGTATTATATTTGCATTATATATGTTTGATATATATTAAATATAAATATAATGTATTTTTCTTTCGTGATGCATTTAAGGGTCGAGGAGGGTTTGCTGAAAGGAATGCTGCTTGTGGTCGAATGATCTGTGATGTAGAAATTTCAGCTAAAGAGTTAATTCGCTGCAAAAGTTACCATTTGTCAGAACTAGTCCATCAGATTTTGAAGACGGAGAGGACAGCAATTCTACCAGAAGAAATACAAAATATGTACAGGTATGTTGCTGATTCATGGTTTTAATCCTTCGCTGGAAAGATAGTAGTTTGTTTCCCTCTATACGATGTCATGCTTGCTTATTTGATTTGTCATGGAGGTGCTGACTAAGTGTATGGGTAATTGAAAAGTAGAATACTGTCTTAACAGTATTTAATCATGTTCAAGCTGCTCGTGGGTGGTAGCTTATTATGTTCAAATTGATTTCTAAGAGCATGGGTTTAAATAAACTAATAGGATATGCAAACTTAATTTTTATTTTTATTAAAGAGCTAACTATATAATCCAACACTGGTGTGCTACAGATAGGGTGTATTCTGTACAGCACGTGGGTCTAAACTGCTACAGAGTACAAAGGAGGCCAAATTTGCTTTACTAGGCCATCCCTCTTCTTTTCCCAGTGATTCTCCTCGCTTAATGTTTATGCTGAAAAATACATGGACAGATGCCAAGTTCATTCTCCAGATCATGTGTGAGCTGAATGTTTTGCCACTGGCTCTTCAAATAACAAACATCTCAGGAAATGTCATGGTATGTTTTTATTATTTTTCCACCTACTTACATAGTCCCACAAAATCAGTTTTGTGTTTTGATTTACTAAACCTAGTTGGTAAATGCTAATTGAGAGTACACAATGCTGTAAATTTTTTTCCTGTGACGAGTGTCAGAGTTCAATGATTTGGTTAAGTAACAATATAAAACTTTTTTTGCCTGGCAATGATGCAGAATGATAGTAATGCTAGGTGGACTTACAAATTAATGGGGGGATATTGCTTAATCTTTTTATTTATATGTCAGAATTTTCTGTGCTTGGCTTTGAATTCTCCTTTTGCCCCTCTTTACAGTCAAGGACAATGATGGGAGGACGATCTGAACGAAATGAGTTCTTGCTGCTTCATGCATTTTATGAAAAAGACTACATAGTGCCAGACAAACAACTTTTTAAAAAGCCTCCACAGAAGTTGGTGGGTCCAGTTTTTCTCTTTCCAACAATTTTTATTAAAAAGAAAAAATGGTTCTTCTGTCTTTTGTGTATTACTGTTCGATGAGATCATGGAAAATGCAAACGTATGTTGGATATAACATGTAACTTAATGTTACAGCTTATGCTGAATTAAAAAAAAAATTGTTTTGCTAATGAACAGTAGTTCAGGTACAGCTTGAAAGGTGGGTGATTTGAGAATGTGGATAAAATATCCAACAGTATTTTAAAAAAATCCTTTGGAAAATATCGATGTAAATAATATTTATAGGAATATCTATATACTTGGTAGCAAACAAATACATTCTCAAATCTGAATTTATATTTTCCCTTATTTTGCTTTTTAGTTTTACTTTTAAATAAGTCCACAGTAATTTCCAAAGCAGTAAGTTCTGTTGATTGTACTGTTAGATCAAAGTAGTGCCAGAATTTTAAATGATCCAGAACATCATTGAATGACTGGTAGAAAAACTATTATTGCACTAACATGAGTAGTAGAATACTCTTTAGGGCAGTAATGTTTTTTTGTTTTATTAAACCCTAGCCCTTATATTTCCAAAACGTACTTTTTAATTGAGCAACAACACTTCTGAATCATGAGTTGTTCCTAGTGTTGACTTTTATAGCCATAAGGTGTGTTAGTTCTATGATGAATGACAATTCCTTAAGGTCTTTGTAATGCCTTGTTAGCACCTTGTTCCTGTAGGGATTGGTTTGAATGCTGTTTTGACATGTAAAAAGCTTTAATAAGCATCATGATGAAAACACCCTGTATTGCATGTATTTTAAAAGCAGCTCTATGCACTAGTTCCCTATTTCATATTTGCTTAGCCAAAAATAACTTCTCCAAAAGTACAGAAATCTCGGAGACTAGATAATGACTTTTTTAAATGCCAAATGTAGGTGGATGAAGATGAAGATTTTGAAGATCAGAATAAATCAAAGATAGGGAAAAAGAAAGCAGCATATGCTGGGGGCTTAGTCTTGGATCCCAAAGTCGGTAAGATGTGGCAATTTTACTTTCTTGAATGATGTTAGAGACAGGTAGGTTGTATTCATGCAGAAAGATTGCAGTGGACGTTGTGTCTGTGTGTTGTGGAAGTTTGGCTGGAAGGAGGTGGGGGTGCGTTCAAGAAAATTGCCAACATTGATTGTAGAATTACCTATTCTTGGGACATTTTTTTTCCTTAGCTTTTGGTGAGAAGGTTAGATTCTTGCAAGAAAACAGGGCTGTGTATCTGTATAATTTTCTTATGGACACAGAAGTTTTCTTTCAGTTTCTCCTCTATGTGGGGAAAGCTGTACAAGTGTCCTATAGTAACACAGAAGCTATCTGTTCAACTCTGGTGAGTTAATGGAGTTGGATCGTTCCACTTCTGACAGCTTTCTTTAACACGTAGTGGTGCATCTCAACAGCTGCTTTAAGGGATTTAGATGCTGGAAATGGGATACAATGTATTACTATCACTTAAATGTTAATTGTGGAGCCAGATGAAATCATTAGGGAGAGTGAGTAATTATGACTTTTCAATTCTGTTCTAGGTTTTTATGACAAATTTATTTTGCTTCTCGACTTCAACAGCTTGTACCCATCGATTATCCAGGAATTCAATATCTGCTTTACCACAGTGCAGCGATTGTCATCAGAAGCACAAAATAGGGCAGAGGTTTGTGTGCTTGAACTTATGACTTAAGTGACACTATTTTAACATCAGTGTGTTTTCTGTTAATCAGATTTTTAAGAAATTATTCCTAATAATTTCTAAATTATTTCTGATAGTGTGCTTTTTTGCCCCTTCACGTGTGTGGAAAAAATGGTATTACTGTTTAAAGGTATGTCCTAGTTACTTCTGGGTTGTGAATGCTTGAAATATTCTATGTCTATCATCTTAATTCTCATAGAATCTTGGGAGGTTCTCTCCCATCTAAATAAAATCTTGGTATCTGCACGAAAGAAGATTTTTAGTGAGGTACTGTTGCCCCTTTTCACCCCCTAGTAATTTCAGAACCCCTTGACCAGTTTCATCGTAACTTGACAGAAGTTTCCAAAAACTAAGTTGCCTCAGAATTCATGCATGCCTACCTGAATGAGTGAGACAAGTCTTGTGCTTCTATCTGCGGGAAAGAATGCAATATGAGCTCAAGCCATAACCGACATCAGGATAACTTTGTTTCTTAGGACTGTGTATCTGAGGTGCTGATACTGTGACTGTCAGCTGCAGGACCTTCAGAAATTCAGCTTCACAGAAATTCATGCGCTAAACTATTACACACAACTGAGAAAAACCTACTGAAGGTGTATTCTGTGTACTGTTTTCTGAGCAGCTATGTTGGCCGTGGCTTGTCAGTGGCTCCTTATTCTCAATTCCTTAGCTGTGCTGTAAACTGAAGCAGGGAGACCGTCAGGTCTAAAGGTTAAACCTGAGGCTTTTATTTTTAACTGGTGTCAGTTCACAGGTTGGAATTAGAGTGTTGTTGATAAGTAGATATAGGGCATAGTTGGTCCCATAACAACTGAAATTATCAGTACCATAGCATAAATAAACAAAGTATGTGCAAGTCTGTCTCTGAGTGACTCCAAACTCTCTGAGCGTTTACTCTGCTTCCTTAAATAAGGTTCTAACTAAAGCAGCTCATTTTTTTTTCTATTGTGGTATGGTATTTAAGCAGGTTTTGTCATCATTTCTTGTTGTGATTCTTCCCAGACTGCTTTACTGGACTTTGCAAGCTCATAGTGTCTCTATTGCCTTTGACTCTTAATTTGTATATACGTAAGAGTCAGAGTGTGTGTGTGATTTACTTATCTGTATACATAGATATGTATAAAAATATATACACATATACACTAAAGAAGAAAAAATACCTTCCTTCTACTAGTCCATGTCTCTTGTGGGTTTCTTCCAGACTGAGACAGACTTAGTCCCTATCCCCAGTGGGACTAAGAAATACAGTTAAATACCACAAAACTCCTTTCATGATTCTTTTAAACTGTGCCATGAGTGCTTTGAAGGAATAGATACAAGCTGTGTGATTGCGGGTTTTTATTCCCGAGCTTTTGTCTTAAGAGATTAAAATCTAATCATCAAGCAAAAAAAATGACAAGCAATGGTGTTCTTGTGACAGGTCAAAGAAGAGGAAGAAATTCCAGAACTTCCGGACCCATCTCTGGAAATGGGAATTTTGCCTAAAGAAATCAGGAAACTGGTGGAGAGAAGACGTCAGGTGAAGCAGTTAATGAAGCAGCCAGATTTAAATCCAGATCTTTATTTACAGGTGTGTTTTGTAGAACTCCTTTGATTTTTTTTTTTTCCTCCTGCTCCCCTTAAGTGCCCTGATGAGCCTTGCAGAATAGGGATGATTAGTAGTGAGCAGTGATTGTAATGTGCTTTACTTCTATCCCATCATTGCTTCAGACTATATAAAAAGCTGTGAATGTAATTGTGAACATAAAATTCTGTTCTCCGTTGGCTCTGGTTGTATAATTTTTGCTGGTTTGTTTCTTTTCAGTATGATATCAGACAGAAAGCTTTAAAACTCACCGCTAACAGTATGTATGGCTGCCTGGGATTTTCCTACAGCAGATTCTATGCCAAGCCTTTGGCTGCTTTGGTGACACATAAAGGAAGAGAGGTAAGTCATCAAAGAGCTTATACATACATGTAAAAAAGATTAATTTAAGCCACCTGCTTTTTCACTGAATAAGAGACTGGTCTTACTTCGTAAGCTTCTTTTGGTTTATCTGTATTGTGTTGTGGAATTTGGGAAAAGAATGAAGCTAGAGTCTAGAGAGTTACCAGGTAAATGTCTCAAGAAGTGTGACAAGTTGAAACTCTAGCTAGAGCCTTATTTTGAGTTAAACTGCTTAGTGGACCAGATGATGATGACAAAAATTAAAGCTGCTTTCACACTTTACACCAATTTCCAGTTCTGCTTGATAGATTAGTCTTTGATTTGGTGTACACTTCAGCTTTGGATGAGCATGTCTTTGGCCAGACTGTCCCGTGCTCTAATACATGTTCCTGAAATGCTAAGCCTTTGCATACATTTGAATCTACAATTTTGTAGTTACTCTGAGTTTAGGGAAAAAGTTAATCCTATGTACAATGTTGCCTGAAAGATTGTCGTACCCTGCGCGGTTCTAAAAGTTTCTCCATGAAGAGGGCCTGCTGGGAGCACAGGAGAGAGACGCCAATGAAAGTGTGTAGGAGCTAGTCTGCATCTGGCAGTACTAATGCTTCCTTTGATGGAGTTTCACTGCTTTGGTAGGTTTCTTCCATACAGTGGAGCCCCTTCTAGAGAGCTAAAGCTTTTTTTTCCCCTTTCTTTGTTACTGGATGCTATGTAGATAGCAAACTCTTGAGAATTTGAGAACTTTTTAGGATGTTCTGTAATTTTGTGGTGCTGTGTAAGATAGATTATGATAAAATACACTGGATATGCTCTTCTGAAAACTTCCATTTTTAGGTTCGTAGTCAATAAATAGATACCGACCGCTATATTGGTTCCTCATTTGTTGAGTAGTAGTTTTTGCCTAAAAAGGTGACATAAGTGGACACCCTGGTTTTCTGTGGGTTATTTTTTAAGATGAAATCCATAGAAATACAACATGAAAATTTTATGTTAGTTTTTCTATTTATAGGTTTCCTCCTGCCACGAAATGCTAATATAAGAGAGGTGAATGTTAAGAATCGGGAGATCTGAGTTCTCTGTATGAAAACGTTAAATAACAAAAGAACTATTATGCAAAAATGTTACTGATTAGAATTTGAATGTTGATCAGTGAATGATATGTTTGTGGGTTTTTTAACCATCTTGGAGGGGACCTGAGTAAATGCAGGTAGGTTTGTAGTTGTCTAAGCTGGAAAAATACTGTGCAGGATGAAAACTGAACTTAATATTTGTGCTAACGCAATTATAGTTCAATTCTACATCTTAGCACAATAATTGAAAGCAGGAAATAGGTATTTCAAGTTGAAGTTCTTGAAGCTCATCATAGCATTAAATTACAGTGTAACTGAGGAAGAATGAGTTTTGGTGACTTCTGCAAATGGCTCCTTGTTAATTGTGTGAATGAAGACCTTTTCACTGAAGCTGTAGAAAGACCGAGTACTGCAAGTGTCTGATGCCAAGTGCTTTTTGCTACCTTTTCTGGGCTGTAACTTCTCTCTGGCCATGATTTGGTTATGGCAATGCACTAGAAATAGTGGTGCTGCTGTTAAGGTTCCTCATGGTGACTAAAAGTGGTTGTAATTACACATTGCTGGTTTAAAAACTTACTTATAGCTGTACTAGTGTTTGGTATGTTTACTTCATTTTTGATGTCAGAAGCATAAAATGTGATGTGAAAAGACCAGGACAAGACAGAGTGGTTCCCATCGGTGAGCCTTAGCAAGATTTGAGCTACTGTTTGACCTTTATTTACCTTAGCACATACAAAAATGTACTAAAGCCTTAAAGTGCTGCCCATAGGTAGGCTGAGTAGAGATGTTATCGTATGTCATTCCAGTGAACGAGGAGTAATTTATATGGGTAGTGTAGTAATGGTCGTGAGTTTTCACTAGATGGCGATAGAGACCTTGAGATCATTAATCAATTAAGACAGTTTGTCCCTAAGTGTTTTTAAACGCTATCAGGTTTCTTAAATGGGTCTTCCGTGTTTATTTTTTCCAATTGTAGGTAGTCTCTAACAGGGAACATGGGATGTATCACTGTGAAGTTTGTCGGAATTGAGTGTATTGTATGTGACAGGTAGACTGGGCAAGTTTCAGTGTATTTAGGAGAAGCATAAAAGGGCAAAAGTATGGGGTGGGGGAATTAAAATTGTAGCTCAGATCTGTTTGACCTCTTTGGAAAATATTTTGATCGTTACAAGTGCTCAGCTCTTGTTTTTGCAAGAAATTTAGAAAAAAACCCCACTTAATGGATTTGTAATCCAAATATGTCCTCATTGATCTGGAATGTGTTAGAAGGATTTCTGGACTTTCCCTCCCCCACACACCCTGCTGTGTTACTGAGCGTTTGCCTGGACATTACTTGTGTTGTAACTATAGCAGTTGCTTGCATGGAAAAGTAATAGGAAAATATTTAATATATTTTTAGCTGTCCTTTAATGTAATTTAACAACTGGAAACAAGATGAGTCGGGGTAGTACAACCAGCCAGCTCTGCACCAGGATAAGGTCATGCCTTTCCAGCCTCTTTAAAGGACAAGTCTTTTGGTGAAGTGTCAGTTGTCTAATTTCCCAAATGCAGGATGCCCTCTGCTGTGGGATTTTGCTACAGGACAACAGAGTTGTTGAGAGAATTTTTTCTGTAGGAAGCTGGGTGGCTAATGGCTGTCAATCAAAGCTGAGGCCTTTTTTAGATACTTGCTTTTTTTCCCCCTGTGTTGTTGCTCACTGTTGCATATTTTTTGTCCAAGCAGCTAGAAAACTTGCCTTTGAAAGGAAAATAACACATTTGCTGTTTTCAGCAGTGCTAACAGGTAGGTGTAGTGTTACAGTATGCAAAATAAAAGGGGGAAAGAGGCATTTGGGTTGATTCCAACTTTCTCATTGAGATTCTTTAGATACATTCTCAATTAATAGTTAGTTTAAGGCCCTGGCAGTCAAAAGGAAAGGAATAAAAGCATGTTATTGCTGCTGGGAAAAGAATAGGTGAGGAGGAGAAAGACAAAGTGGAGAAAGATGAGCTTATTTTAAAAAAAATTAAGCAAGAGTCAGTAAGCAGGTTAATGGCTGTGCATTGTAATAGTCTTCTGTAAAGAAATCCAGGCTTCTTTTATTTTTTTTTTTCAAGTCTTGTTCATCCAGGGAAGCTGATCATCAAATACTTTCTCTTAATTACACCTAAAGCATTGATTTTACAGTTTGCAAGAGCTGCTGTGTGAATGGGGGCAATTGTCAAGACTCTTGATTTTCTTCCATGCAGTAGTATGGGAAAAAGGAGATTGTTAAAAGAGGGTAAGGAACTGCCTAAAATCTCCTTTAAGTGTCCTTCTTATATTTAAACAAGGTATACAATATCTATTTTATATTTTGGAAGATGTGCAACTTGATAGCAGGAGGCTAGGAAAAGAGTTACTTAATTTATTTAAAATATAGAAATGACAAACTGAAGTCTTAAGAGAAACAGTGCTAAATTGTTGCAGTGTCCCTAAACAGAAACTGCTGGGGTCAAACCAATTTTCACTGTTGTTAAATTTATCATTATGTATGTGGTTGTGAGCCAGTGAAAAAGCTAAATACGTTATTCTGCATGCTAATATCCAAAATGAGAAAGAACAGTCATTTCAAAGGAGAGGCTGCTTACAATCTCAAAATGTGAACGGAGTACCAAGTAGTAGAAAAATTATGGAACATCTTAACATTTGTTGAAGTGAAATATTATTATTGTTAGTCAAGTGCATGAGATGACATCTGGTCTGATAAAGACTTTTTGCATCTCCAAGGAGAGGAAATGAAACATTTCAGTTGAGAAGAATGGCCGGAATATTTTGGGTGAGGAGGAAATTATTCTGGAGGGGAAAAATTTTTTTTCATTTTATTTTGCATGGTGCAGGATTTTTTATTTTTTTTTTCCACTGGACAGAAAGGTTTTGTTTAGTGGATATATTCACTGAGAAGCATTTAGAAAGACTGATGAGACTCAGGTTGGTTGTACAGAAAGTCAGATCAATAGGGAGACTTTCTTATTTGTGACTGCTTATTTTAAGATTGTGCTGCCACGATGAGGTGTGGTGCCTCCTGCTTCTTGACTACTGATTTCCTTGGATGGGTTATAGAAATTACATGGCCTCGTGGTGAGATGGATGTCTGATTATCTCACTGGAAAACTAACTGAAGAGGAAAAATAAATTTATTTCTATCGGGTCAATAACTTGGCGAATCACTGTATGCTTTTAGAGCTAGTTGAAAGAAGACTGGTTGAAAAGTGGGGGCAGGTCCAGTATGAGGTATGAGAGGCTAGGCATGACCAGCCTTTTCAGCTCACACCAGTGGTAAAACTGTGGGGTTAGTGTTAATAGGATGAACTTATAGGTGATCTGTGGATTGTTGTTTTCCTTCTTCTGTGCTTGTATTCTTTCCTTATATCATCCTATCTTGTTTATGGCTCCTGTCTTGCCAAAAGACACAAGAGTTTTCTTGAGTCTTAACCTGCCAAACTGGGTAACAGCAAGGTATTCCTCACACAAAATTGTGGTAAAACATTAAAAAAAAAAGGGGGGGGGAGTAGGAGGCTGCTGCCTGGGAACCTTAAGAAGCAAGATCACCTGCAAACTGCGAAGTTTTATGTACTTGGGCTTTAGAGTAACTGAGTCTGTAATCCTATTGTATAAGATTCAGCCAAATAGAAAGGAGGGGGAGGAACGAAGAGATTTATGAGTTTAAAGGGACTCTAAACTACTTTAATACATAATTAAATACTAAATAAAATAAAAAGGAAAGATATTAAAAGATATGCAACCTATAGAACACATTATCAAGCTCCCAGGATGATGATTCTGTCCCCAGCAGACACAGGGAAAGTCCCAGACTGACTGGGGCGAGCAATAGTCAGGAGCTGGATGCCGGAACTGGAGTCGGGAGTGCTTGGATCAGGATCAAGGGCAGATGAACAGACAGGGTCTTTCCTTGGACATCAACCATTGAAGAAAGAGAGATGGTCCTTTGATCCCTCAGCTTCTTTGCTGAGCATGGGGCAGATGCGATGGAATACTCCTGTTGATCAATTTTGGGTCACCTGTTCTGTCTGCTTCTTCTTGCAGATAGGACCCTCTCTGTTTTCCCACTTTTCCTACACCTCCTTGGGGCAAATGACAAATTTGCTGACCTTGATCGTCATAGTAATAAATGTAAACAAGAGCTTTTTCTGTTCCTTTCCTTGGTACAATCAGGTCTTATCCCTCTGAGAGTGAACAGTTTCAGAACAGTGTGCTGTTAGTTTCAGAGTGCAGTCAGACAGAAGAGGCCTAGCTGAAATGTGAGGCTGCAAACCAGAAAATTTGTTCTGTTTTACTTCGAAAGAGGACATTGCACCCCTTAGTCCATGCTATTTGCATTGTGCTCAGACTGACATTTTATACATCAAGTATGTACACACGTACACATAGATCCCGCAATTATGATTTATCTTTGTACACCAAAGTTCATTAAGTTCATTTAGTCCATAATAGTGGGGTTGCAGTCTCTCAGAGCAGAAAAAATGTTTTGAAATTTATTGTGGTCCATACCTACATTATGTCCAGAATACAGTAGGGGATTATGGGATTCACAAAGGCAGATCCTTTTGTGGTTTTCTTCTTCAGATGCTGACACAAAGATGTCTCATAAAAGGAGTACAGAAAATCCACCATGAAGGTGGGAGGTTTTGCAACATTGCATCACTATTTTTTATGCTACTTAGGTTGTTTTCAAAGAGATTAATTTTTCCCTTTTTTAGGTAGGCAGAACACAAACACTAACTGCTATTGTAATGTTTTTCTCAAGCTTGTACATTTGTTAGCACCATGAATCTTTGCAGTATGCATTTTCCTAGTTCATTAGTTCCTTGCCATAAGATATTTTGGATTTTGAGACTTAACTGAAGTTGTTGTTCAGAGCGTTACTGCCTCACTTATTTGTGTCATGCATTTATCTTAAATTGGATATTGGCCTGTTCTAGAAACCATGGGTTTGGATACCTAGATGGTAATAGAATTTTCAAAACAAGAGGCTTCAAATTAGGGGGGGGGAAACAATTTTCCTTTCAAGCGCTATTCCTGAGAGCATAGAAGAATGATCTAACTGAATTATCTGTCTCCCACAAGACTTAAATAAATATTCATACTGTCCTTCAAAGATGTGACACCTTGATCTCACAGTCAGAAAGTTTAATCTATTTCCTGGGAATGTTGCCCACTCTGCAAAAGCTCACTATTGCTCAACAAACTCCAGTAAAATCTTTTTGCTCCATCCACAGTTGCATGATCTATTCTTTATCTTCTTGTATGAGTTCTCATTTGACCCTGCTAGATCTGTTGTTTTCAAGTAATGATGTAAGAGTGGTCATGATCCTGCTCTGATGTACAGGATGAAGCTGAGACCTGAGTTTCCTTGATCATCAACTACTTACTGCACAGCCATGTGCCAGGTAGGTCTAGCCCTCCTCTCTTGGACAGGAGGTTGGGTTAGATGGTGTTGAGACATTTCTTTGAACCAGATTTTTTTTATGACCATCAATTTAGAAGTTCCTTTAATTCACACTCAGATTTATTGCCAAAGTTGGCAAGATTCACCAGATGTAGGAGTAGTAACTGAAGAATTGAAGAAGAGTAGCAGGATGAAGACATTTCAGTAGTGATACTTGTTTTACAAAGCTTGTTTTGACTCAAAGTCTATAAAAAACCAGAAAATTATCTTTACTCTGAATACTTCAGACACAGGTTTTGCTGTTTAAGTCAGGTCCTGTAGACTCTTGCATTTATGTCCTTTCACTGGACCTATGCCAAGATTCATTGGCTTAATTTAGAAGATATGTATNCAACATTGCATCACTATTTTTTATGCTACTTAGGTTGTTTTCAAAGAGATTAATTTTTCCCTTTTTTAGGTAGGCAGAACACAAACACTAACTGCTATTGTAATGTTTTTCTCAAGCTTGTACATTTGTTAGCACCATGAATCTTTGCAGTATGCATTTTCCTAGTTCATTAGTACCTTGCCATAAGATATTTTGGATTTTGAGACTTAACTGAAGTTGTTGTTCAGAGCGTTACTGCCTCACTTATTTGTGTCATGCATTTATCTTAAATTGGATATTGGCCTGTTCTAGAAACCATGGGTTTGGATACCTAGATGGTAATAGAATTTTCAAAACAAGAGGCTTCAAATTAGGGGGGGGGAAACAGTTTTCCTTTCAAGTGCTATTCCTGAGAGCATAGAAGAATGATCTAACTGAATTATCTGTCTCCCACAAGACTTAAATAAATATTCATACTGTCCTTCAAAGATGTGACACCTTGATCTCACAGTCAGAAAGTTTAATCTATTTCCTGGGAATGTTGCCCACTCTGCAAAAGCTCACTATTGCTCAACAAACTCCAGTAAAAGCTTTTTGCTCCATCCACAGTTGCATGATCTATTCTTTATCTTCTTGTATGAGTTCTCATTTGACCCTGCTAGATCTGCTGTTTTCAAGTAATGATGTAAGAGTGGTCATGATCCTGCTCTGATGTACAGGATGAAGCTGAGACCTGAGTTTCCTTGATCATCAACTACTTACTGCACAGCCATGTGCCAGGTAGGTCTAGCCCTCCTCTCTTGGACAGGAGGTTGGGTTAGATGGTGTTGAGACATTTCTTTGAACCAGATTTTTTTTATGACCATCAATTTAGAAGTTCCTTTAATTCACACTCAGATTTATTGCCAAAGTTGGCAAGATTCACCAGATGTAGGAGTAGTAACTGAAGAATTGAAGAAGAGTAGCAGGATGAAGACATTTCAGTAGTGATACTTGTTTTACAAAGCTTGTTTTGACTCAAAGTCTATAAAAAACCAGAAAATTATCTTTACTCTGAATACTTCAGACACAGGTTTTGCTGTTTAAGTCAGGTCCTGTAGACTCTTGCATTTATGTCCTTTCACTGGACCTATGCCAAGATTCATTGGCTTAATTTAGAAGATATGTATGAATGTCTTAAACTATTTTCAGCATCAAAATATACTTAAGAGACAGATGAAGCAGTTTGTTTAAGACATTTATTTGTCTGTGGAAGGTGGACCATCTCAGCTGCTGCAGGTACAATACTTTGCTTGTAAGGACATAGGAGGTCTTGCTGGGCAACATTAAGAATTCTGCTTAGGGCAAAGGATTCTTCAGAAACAGATGTACTTTAATGAGCTGGAGCATACTTGATGCAGATTTCTTACCATAAACAAGCTATGTTAGAAGCGGGGAAATATGAAAGTTTGGCATATAGTCTAAGCTGATTTGTTCAGACTTCTTTGTAGTAGAAAGAAGGCAATGTCAGGGCTGTATGAAATAAGTCCCCCCCCAAAATTTTAGAGCAGGATAGATGATTCAAAGGCATGTGAAAGCTTAACTTACATTCGCTCTCTCTGTCTGCTTTCCTTCTGCTGATTATACATAGAGTATTGCAGGAGATGTTGCTGATGGTAGTGTTGTCTGTAGCTTCAGGCTATGCCCTTTATCGGACTTACTGGGTAAGATTTCAGGGAGTAGGATTAAATTATATATGTTGATACCTTCTCTACAATTTGATACTCTCTGCATTTGCTGATTTCAGCCACTAGAAACAGTTGTTCCATAAAATCCATTTCAACACCTGGATTATTAAAAGAAAAAAAAAATCAGTTCTCCTTACTTTTCAAATTTAGTCTTTTATCTTTTTCTAAAGAGCAAAAAGTATTTTTTTAGCTTGGTGGGGGTGGGAAGTTGTTTCCTCTTGTGTCACTGAAATACGGTGCTCATCAAGCAGTGCTAATCAGAAACAGGGATATGAGAATGTCATTTGGACCTACAGAGTTTAGACCTTGGCAGTCATGTTTATGTGAGCTTGTGCTGGTCTTGCTGATTACGTGAGACTGGAGAAACTGAGAATTTGGGTGATGATGGGTGGTAAAGAAAAAAAAAAAAGGATGCGCTCCTTTGACATGTACCCTTTATGAATGATGATTCCTGGTTGTGTGGCTGATTCATCAGATTTATGATGCCTTGTTAATTTAATGATTTCTTTTTTAATTGCTTGTCTTATTCATGAAATGAACCACAAATCAGTGAGTTCATAAACTGGTGAAAGTTACCAAAAAAACAAGCCTATATAAAAATCTGTGTTGATGAATTCAGGGTCATGTTTCCTGAGAGCTTGGATAAGAAAGGTTTCTGTGATAGAAGCACAGAAGACCTTGAGATACAGACTTTTTTTTTTTTTAATTATTTTTTTGTCTGAGGAAAGTGAATCTGTTGAACAATTGCCAGGGAGAAGGGTAACTGATAAAGCAGTCACTCTATACATGGCTTATTTTGTCCATCAGTTTGGTACTCTGAATTGTTCTCTATGTACATGCATTCTGTTCAGCAATACCACAGTTGTCACATGAATCTTATTTTTTTTCTTGTTTTCTCTGACCAGTGCAAAAAATGTTTTCACTGTTAAATTCTTGCTTCTTCCTTGATGATTTCAGTTTTACTGGGGTAGGAAACCATCACAAGCTTTGTTGTCCTGTAATTTGGAATTGGCATGTGGAAAGATGCCACACAACCACAGGGAGGCCTCAGCCCCGCTTCAGTGTATTGCAACCTTCCTGTTAGTTTTCCTCTGGTTGAAGTTTTACTTGTTGAATCTAGAACGTCCTTGGTTGTACCCTTTGATTTTTACGCAGATGTAAGTTAATGACTGGTGACCTCCTTATCTTCTCCCTTTTCTTCCTCTCCCCGTCAGAACTCTGCATCATCAGCATCTTTGAATTAGGAAAATACCATTTTTGTATTTGCTCAGAAATCTACTTTAAATCATAATAAAGCTCCTTTGCCTCGATCTTTTAACATGTACTGTACGTGGGTTTTTTGGTTCAATGCCTAACTTTATATTTTTCAACTTAGAGTTGAAAGTAGTCATCCTGGAGCTAAAGAAAAATCAATGAGAAGCCTGTACTTAGACTGAGAACCCCTGCAGAAAGCTTTGATTAGAGAAAAGCTTTAGATCTGACTCTTATACACAATTGTCCATCAGGTGGCCAGTCATTTTGGCATGTACTACTGCATACTACCGATGCTAGAGATGGAAAAAGGTCTATTACATCATGTGTAGTTCATCTTCCAAAGTATGTATACGGATACTTCAGAAGAGATGCAACTCCTGATGTTGTTGTTGAGGGTTTTATTTTTGTTGCAGACTGTTGTGCTTCAAGAAGCCACTTCTAACTTTAATTTTGCCGTGATTTGTGATCTGATTGCTCTTTGTGGTCACCGATTTTTAAAATAGACTTAAAGAAGGAAGACGAGCCTGCCTTCAGGAGGAATGTGTTAATTGATGGGTGTCCTGAAGTTCCATGTTCTTGGCAGTGATCCAGGATGACAGAGCAGTAATGATTTAGAAACTGCAGTTCCCTCCTGGTGAAAGGATTGGAAGAAATCTGTGAGGTTATTAACTGCTATTGGCTTCTAACAGACTGTGATAAGATCATTATGCTATCTAATTAGTTGAGATTACCTCTTTTATGCAGAATGTTTGGGCTTTTTAAAAATACCTTTACATGCTGTTTTATGGCTCCCACCAGTTGGTTATTTTTTTCTCTTCTTTTTAATGTTCCGGATGGTTACTCTGAGGATTTGAGTAAGGGATCATGTTCCTGTCTCTGTGTGGTGTAATTAGTAGAGCTATTTAAATGTTATCTGGAACCCATTTACCCTATCTGTCAGTTGCTACTTAGTTCAGTGCAAATGCTTTTATGTAAATCACAGAACAATACTTCTGACTTGTAGCAAGATTAGGCTGAATTTCGGGGACTGAAACACTTCAGAAGAATATAAAAGCTACTGCTTCTAAAAAAGTTTATTATGCTGACTTATGTATAAATTCAATTAACTGTGATACTCCTACAGTCGAAACTTCCCACTAATTCTAAAAAATCAAGGGAAAAGCTGACACACGTGAAATTTTCTTCAAAATTTGCATGCTAATTGTTAAGTTGAACCAATGCTCCTTGATCCATTTTTGCAGTAGGCTACAGTTTCTGTGTTTTGCTGCTACTGGCCCTTCAGCTGGTCTTAGAATACTTGGAATTGATGTCTAATGGGGACCAGGGGCAGATGCTTTCATTCTGCTTCCTGCCAAGTAATTTCTTAATGAAAATGGTTCCTTCTATGGCTGGGAGATATTTGCACTTAATAGGGATTTAACACTGTTCTGAACGTTTTTGATCATTGTTAGATTTTTCTGGAAAATTCTATTTAAACCTTTACTTATTTTATAATTACGTAACAGGATATTTTTTCTTCCATTCAAATAAAAATCACTGTCCCTTTCCCCCCATTTACTATCTGGTACTTTGGTGGCACATCTTGAACACAGATTGAGTATTCAAACTTGTGAAGAAAATAATAATGAAAATCTCTCATTTTCCATATATTAGCACATTATCCAGTTTTGGGTTTTTTTCCAGGAAGACGGGCTTCTGACATGCTGACCAAGAGAAGATTAATAAATCGTAGCTTTTATTTGTGTGTCTCAGTTTTCAGCCTGGAGTGTAAGCTTGTGTCATTTCGCTCTGTCATAAATACTGTGTTAAATTACAGCAATTTTTTTTAAGAAACTGTTTGATTTTTTGCCAGGGATTCCTGAGCCCTCTAGTAATAGTTTCAGGGATCCTATTCCTTCTCTGAAAATCAGTGCCAATTTTGGACTGTGCAGCTGTCCCAGTTTCCTTTTCATTAATTTTCACTGCAGGAATAAATGTTTGTTGTCTGATGTTTATTATATTAGCTTATTTAATGTCAGTTATTTCCTTCCCCATATATATCTTTGGTTGTTGTTGTTTTTCTTTTTTTTCCCTTAAAATGGGAGAAGGAATAGATCTGCCAGAGGATATCTGGACAGGGGTAAAGCTGTATGAGATGGCATTTATTTAACTATTCCAGAAATGATCCTTCTGTTATTCCATACAGTACTGCATAGCTTTTGGCTCAGCTGGCCTGCATAATAGGGGAGAGCCTCCCTGCTAAGCCAAGCAGCTACTTTTTGCTTCGAAGAGCATGTGAGGCATGCATGGCAGTAGATTATCACAATTATCAAGTATCAGTACTGACTTAGTATTTGTCCCTGGCCTTTTCCATCTTAGCTTGAGGAAAGCTTGTTTTGTGACTGTCTGTCTGCTCCACGCTTCAGAGGAACTGGAGTTAACAGTTTATTAATAGTTTGTGTTGCATGTAGAACATCAGACTTTCTTAATGCTCTTGAGCATAAGGGTTGTTAGGGGTTTTTTTTGCAATTTACGTAACATGATTCTGCTTTCATTTAATCTCTTCAAACAGCGTTCCAAACAATTCATTACTGGTATTTTGATTTTATGGGCTGATTTTTTTTCATTAATTGTGGGGGAAAAAAACTAGCATAGGTTTTTCATACTTTGCGTAACGTGGTGGTGTTGGGTTTTGTCTTTAATTTTCAATATTTGTCTCATGGCTGATAGTTGTGTGAGGATGACAGTTATCTAACGTGAAGAGACCAGTGACTCAGAGGAGGACTTGGTGCTTCCCGTGGTTCTGAGCCATTGTAGTGAATGGTGAGGGAGATGGAGTCTGGGGAAACTTGAGCCAATGCACATGCCCATAGTGACAGAACTCCTTTACATGTTTAGCTTTTAACTGCTTTTTAATTGCGATGGACATGTGTGCTTAAATGTCAGCTGTACTTAGAAGTGTTTGGAGTGAAAAGAGTAGTGTGATCTGCAACTAGATTTTCTAGTTATTGATATCCATGTTATTTAATTTCTGTTTTCCTCTTTCCTATTTGCCATGCTTCTTCACAAACAAGTACTTGAATGATCCACCTTGGTGTGTGCTTACTTGGGGGTGAGGGTGGAATGAATGGGAGGAATGGAACTGTTGATGGCTAGTTCAAGAGGAGATTAGTTGTCTGAAGTAGCTAGCAGCTTCTCTGAGAACTGCAGAGCCTTGAAGTTAAAACTGGGAAGAGACACGTGAAAATGACTTCTACTTCAGCGTTTAGTTCAGGCACTGTATTAAGAAGTTGAATATCAAGAATAAAATAAAATGGTCTGGAGAAGATAGCTATGTGTCTTCAAGTCACAAAAGTGATCTAGAAACGCTGAGCGTTCGTGACTGGTAAAGATAAATGCTGCGTTGGATGGAAGGGCCAGCAATTTGGTGAGCACCTTGAGTCCAAAAGTAAGGAGGAAATAAATAAAATTTGGACACCTAGTTCTGTTACTAAAATAGCAAAAAAGTATTGTGCTCTCTGTAAGTCAAACTTGGGGATCAATGTCTGGTTTTAAACAAATTCCTTCTTACTGGAGGCTGAGAAGGAAGCTTCTTGTAGGGATATGGTCTTCAACTGCTTTCCTGTGCTGTACTTTTGTATTGGACTTCTGGGAAAGTAATACAGATGGGCTAAATGTGAAGTATGGACAATTAGGATGGGGATCATGTAGGTTTTGGATTTGTGTTTAGGGTTTGTTTTCTTAAGTTTGTTTCCTACTGCAGAGAGCAGCTGGGTAAGATCTGTGCAGGTCATACTTCCAACTCTGCTCCTTTTTTTGCTGATCCCTTGTGTGGAATTCTTCCTGGAGGATGAAATATCTCTTGGCACATTTGTTGCCATCTGCTGTTTGTCTCTGGTAAGCCTTACTTAGCACTTTTCCTAGGAAAGTGCATGACACAGTTTCAAAAACCATTTACCTGTTGCTGTGGGACTGGGCAGGCCCTCTTCTAAATGTTTTTCAGCCAGTACATGTCATTGCTGTTTCAGATGACTAACATGAAAAATGATAATTGAAGCTACAAGCCTATTGTGTAGTAAGCTTTAATTAGTTAAGCCGCTTCATATTCATTTACTGTTGGTGCTAATGCTTTTGAAATTAATTGGCACTGAAGGGAGTTCAAAGTTTTTATATGTAATCATTGCTGTTATAATGTGCTATATTACTAGGTAACCTAGCTTATTGTGCTATTTCATTCTCCATTGTTCTGGCAAGTTAACAAGGTCAGAGTAATTACCTTGTAAACAATAGCCTTGCTCACCAGACATATGCAGCCAGACCCTCGCTGCAGTATATCCAGTGCCCACTGTAGTATTCTAGCAAATAGGCAGGGGAAGGTGGCCCAACGTATGTCGCCCAGCAGCAGCAGATGGGGAAGATTTTTAGAGAGCGGGATCGCACGCTTTCAGATCTTCTGTTATGCTAATAAAGTTATTTGTGTGAGAACGATAGCAATGTCAATGGCCATAATCTATCAATGACATCAACCCCTGGCATGTGTGAGGCATCAAAGCAAACACCGAATGCCTTTGTATGCATAGCTGGACAGGACAGACCAGTTGCTACTAGGCTGAAGGTCATCCCCTATTTTCTTAGGGTAAACTAAATACCTAGCATACACATTCATTGAACTTTTTTTTTTTAATAGAAATTGTGATGTTGTGAAAACGGAATATTTAGAGTCATGGAAATTACCAGACTCCATAGAAATTTAAGTCCTAAGTAATTGTTGTGTTGCATGCCACTGGTGTACACTGGGATAATGTATCAGAGTACAAGTGTCTCATAGAAGTAGTAATAAATTTACTGGATTAATATTACCTAATAAGCATAAAGCACTACTAGATAATACATGTTTAATACCTAAGCTCATAGTAAAGGTGGTAGGGCTTAAGTCAGAAATTAATTATAAGTGTAGGTGACTTTCATGAGTGGAAAAAGGGAAAATTAGAATGGTGAAACTGTGGAACAGCAGTATGACTGATCAGAGCCAGCATTCACCTCTTGTTGATTGCTCTCCAAAATGCCATTAGGAGAAGGTTCAAGTGCTGAATCTCCAGATATTTAAGTGTCTCAATCTGGATTCTGATACTATTTTAAGTCCCTCTTTACAGCCAGCATGCAAGTCTTTATTTAGGAACCATCTTTCAGGAACTGTACACAGCAGGTCCCAGGAAACTCCTGTTTCCAGGAATGAAAAAGCCTAACCACTAGATCTCAGTATTTTCTTTGTATCACTTACATTGTTAAGAGACTGAGAAGTTGCTTAACAGATTCAGGAGTGTACTTTGTAGTTGGACATGTCTTGTGTGAGTTTCAGATGTCCCTGTGTTTCAAGTGAGAAGTGTAGATAGCTACTTTACATGGTAGGCTTTATTTATGTTTTATTAGAGTCATCTGGGGAATTTTACAGTAGCTGGTTCTTAATAGTCTTAGTAATTTTGCCCTTTTTGAGCAGTGTCAGCTTTCAAGGTAGAATCTGGAGTATGCAAGATCTTATAAGGACTTCAAACACTGATGAATATGCAGTGGGCCAATTACATAGGAATAGTACTTCGGGATATAATTTTGTGGCTTTTAACCTAAGATGCTAAACCTACTGGTAAGGGTGGCAAGGGTTTGGGTTGTTTTTTTTGTTGGTGTGTGTTGGTTTTGGGTTTTTTATTGTTGTCTTTTTTTATGGGGTTTGGAGTTTTTTGGGTTTTTTTCTCTCCTAAGCTTTAGCATTTACAATTTTGATGTTTCATTCGCTCCTGTAAGTGATGGAAGGTGCCCAGAATCAAAAATATGATGAGTGCGGAACAAAATCCTTTCTTATAACTACAGCTCTTCAGGTAAAGAGTTATTTATGTTGGACGTACAGGGCTTTGTGGCTTTACTTCTCCCCAGCCTGCAAAGAGGAGCCTAAATGCCCGTTTGAGTTGTTTTACTCTTTTCTGTAAGGAAGAAAAAGTACACGTACTTTGTTAAATGTGATGGTTCTAATGGTACCTATCAAGTGTGTCTATTTGATAACATAGAGGGTTCCTCGGCAGTGGATTAATTCTAATATTTCAGCCTTGAAACCGAGTTTCCGTGTTTGACTCTACTGAAATTGTTGGTGTCATATGTCTAATAACCCATCTGCTTGAATGATGATAAAGCCTCCTACTTAGTCTGCCTGCCTCAAGGGAGTAATCGAGCAGCCATCGTGACAATATTCCTCTGAGCCAACAAAATACATTCTTCCCTCTGAGTTCCTTTTGAAGCATAAATTATTTTTAAGGCAGTAGTGATAGGTGCCCTAAAATGAGGCTCTATGAAGAAGAAATGTCTTAAACTCTTTGTCATGAACGGACAAAACAAAACCCCTCAAAATCCAGCAACTTTGCCTTATTTGAAAGTGAGCCACCTATCCTGTGTGGATTATCTGGTGTGTGTTTTCAAGGAGCTGGCTTGGTGACTCCATCCTGGATTTCTTAGTAGACCTTTTTGCTGTGCAGTAGAGTGCAGACTTACTCAGTTTTGCTACATAAAATCTTGAAGCAATTGCTTTGTTTTGGTTTCCTGCAGTAGCAGAGACCATCTCAGGGAAGCAGAGAATTTTAGTTCTGAGAGTATCTGGTGTCAAGACTGCGTGTGGTTTGGTTTGATGTTGGTAATTCATCTCTTCCTCTTCTTTCCTTCTCACTTGCCTTAAAGTTCCTCTTACGTGATCAGTTCCTTTTTTTTGTCGGTGCAGATTCAGAGCTGTTGCAGTTGGCAGCATAAATGAGCTGTTTTTCAGTTCTTCATTAATTTCATGGCAAAGGAGTGGCATAGAGATATGATGATGGATTTGCCATTGTTGGTGTTGAGTGACATAGAGATATGATGATGGATTTGCCATTGTTGGTGTTAAGATCACATGCATTGTTTCTAAAAATTACTCTCTCGCATAACCTGACGTTACAGGTTTGAAGTAGAGACTACATAGTAGAATTTTATTGCCCATGTATTAGAAAGATCAATGAGGAGTCACACAGTCTTCTGTCATATGGAAATCCTGTAATGTATGTGACAGGTGAATTGGATAGAATTTGAGTGAATGGGATATCTTTGGTGGAAATCTGAGATTGTTATAAGAAGTTATTTGTGGTCAGACAGAGGTACTGTGTATTATCTGTCTAGCACAACATGAAAATACTTTTACTTTAAAAATTGGCATATTCCTTTGGACTGTTTCCTTTCAATATTTACCTTACTGAGTGCTCAGGAGTTTCTTTGTCCATGTGCTCAGTGTTTGCAAGAGTACCTGTAAACCCTTTCCAGGTGCACACAATCTGATACCTTTAGTTTATTGTAAGGAAATAGTCAGCTGTAATCTACATCTCTGTAAAACATTACGCAAGGAGGAAGTTATATTTTACTAGTCTCAGATCAATCTTGAAACGTTTTCAGTTTAGTGTATTGTTGTAAGTCCTGTTCATCAGTTTGTCTTTTTCCTCAGACTATACTTGGGGGGGAATTGAATTACCTGTGCTATAATTAATTATGTCTCTGAAAGAAAATTCGTATGTGTATATGTAAGTTTATTTTACCCTTTTACTCTGCTCTCGTGAGATCCCACCTAGAGTGCTGTGTCCAGCTCTGATGCCCTCAGAACAGGAAGGATGTGGACCTGTTGGAGTGGGTCAGAGGAAGGCCATGATGATGATCAGGAGGCTGGGGCACCTCTCTTATTAGGGCGGGCTGAAAGAGCTTGGGCTGGAGAAGTGAAGGCTGCAGGGAAGCCTCATAATGGCCTACTGGTACCTGAAGGGGGCCAACAAGAAAGCTGAGGAGAAACTGTTTGCCAGGGCATGTAGTGTTAGGACGAGTGGCAGTTGTTTTAAACTAGAGCCACGTAAGTTTAGATTAGTCATTAGGAAGAAGTTCTTTACCATGAAGGTGGTGAGGCACTGGAACTGGTTACCCAGAGAGGGGGTGATGGAGGTCCCATCCCTGGAGACATTCAGGGCCAGGCTTGGTGATGTTCCAAGCAGCCTGATCTAGTGCAGGATGTACCTACTCTCACTGCAGGGTAGATGGACTAGATGGCCTTTGAAGGTCCTTTCCAGCTCTGTGATCCTGTAATTTCTGTGATGGTGGAAAGCCTTTTGGAGCAGGTCCTTTGTAGTTTTACATGTATATGGTGCAGCTGGATCTTTTTTTCACGTTAACTTCTTTCCTTGTAAATTGTCTTTCTTCTTGTCTCCCTTCACCCCCAAAATGTTCAGTGTCTTCACTGCCAAAGCATCCGCATTTTGCGTTTCCAGTCACTTCCTAAATCTGTCATCACCACTGCTCTTGTTTAGCCCCTCGAGTTGAATACTGTATTGCTTACAGCTCAAGGTGGAAGCCTGGAATTAAGTTCCCAAAGCTGTTGTGCAAAGTTGAAGTCTGACACCTGTTTGAATTGAAGTGAGGTGTGGGGGGGTAGGGATGCCAGAACGGAGAAGGCAGGTGCGAGCTCCCTAATGAACTGAACAAAACTAAGTACCACTTGTGGCTTCTTGCTGTAGGAGAGGAAGGCTGAGAAGACTTGCACAAGCAGTGAGAGATTAAGCAGTGTCTTTCTGTGCTGTAGTTCTCTGTAGTCAAGCTTTTTTGTTGTTTTTCCAAGTGGTTCCACCATCCATCCCATGTGTGGACGTTTGTGAGCTGCACGTTACCACTTACCCTTGTTTGGAGGTGAGGATTTTCTGCCTTTCTTCCTGCTCTCCACTAGAGAGGCTGGAGTGCCCTTGAACCTGCCCTCCCTTTTCAAAAGTGAAGGACGAGAAGCCTTTGAGCAGCTGAAGTGTTGGCCTTGTCACAGCTGACAGGAAACTGATCTGCTGCTTGTCCCTGCAGGCTGGCTTGCTGGTGGCATGTGCCCAGGCTGTGAGAGCCTTGCAAGGGCTGGGGGGTGTGCATTGTGGTCCCCCACTCAGCCCCCCAGCTGAGTGGGATGGGGTGGGAAATCGCTGTCCGTCCCAAAACGTGGAGGCCATTTGCCACAGCTGTCTGTCCTGTCAAAACAGTGACTACTCTCAGGGTTAAAGGTTGGTGAAAACTGTTGCTAATTTGAGACGATTGATGTTGGTTAAGCTAATTAGCAAGCAGAGGCCATTAATTTGATCACTCGTAGCATAGTTTCTCTTCCAGGTTTTGAAGAACTTTGCTGAGGAGCACCCATGTTACCAGCTTCTTTTCTTCTTAATTGAAGGAGGAGTGTATTTTTAGTGGACTGTTCCCAAGAAGAAAGATGGGGTGAATGAATAGAAAATGCTTGGATTTGATCGTTAAGGATTCCTGTGTGATCTCCAAGAGGTGACAAGGCTCTTTCTGCTTACAGATGTAAATATCTGATATCCTGGTGATATTTTCAAATGAAATAACCTTGTGACAGAGTTGAGAGCTTGTTGGCTGTGCTCCATGCCACAGCAGGAGGTGTTCTCTTGTAGTTGGGGAGGAAAAGTAAGAGTTTAAAAAGGATATTCTGGTGACATTACTTTGGCTGATTCAATTGCTGATGACAAGACAATGTATTTCCACTTTGGTCCATGCTGCTGAAGTGTAATATAATTATTTGTATTAGACACCAGCCACCTGTTAATATCGTTCTTCTAAAGGTCATTGTGTGGTGCCTTGCTGTCTGAATTTAATGGCCCTGTATCAGGTTTGTTGGTCACTCTTTTGTGTGACACCGGACAAGTGTTTGTGGGGAAAGAATGTGAACCCGATACCCCAGCGGTCAAAGGGAGATGAGAGGACCAGACTTGGGGAAGAGGGGAGGATGGGGATAAGCTCTGCTGCTACTATTGTTGGGCCACCAGACTGGGGCTGAAAAACGAGCAGCTTCCTTCTCAGGTGCCGTCATCTAACATGTCTATAGCCATTGTGTGGAACATAAATAAGTGGCAGTGATTTCCCCAGAGGGGCATCTGTATACCCTAACTTTTTGGTATGGATGCCTTAGGGGCACCGTGCTCCTGACCTGGGCACTGAAGGAGGAGAGGAAGTGTGGTTTGGTTGGCTGGCCAGCCTCCTAATCCCATGAAAAGAAAGTGAGGTGGCAGTAATGTAATTGTGCCTGGTCACAAAAAGTAGATACTTGGTAAGTTATTTTTAAGCATATAGTGTTGGCACTTAACCCTATTCATGGTGTTGGATTAATTTATTAACGTCTGTAAAGTGACCTGAAAATGCAAAGCACTGTATCACTGAGAAACATTGACCTTGTTATCTGATAGTTTTTAATTAATTTTGCTGAATATAAAGGTGCTGTCTGCTTAACTTGAACTTTCACTCTTTCCACCTGACCTGGTATTAGCTTTTGGGAGAGGTGGGGACAGGTAGGACTTGTGGATGAACTTATCCCTTGCCTGTATCTGGTGAATGGAGCAGATGCAAGTGACTGCTGCTGAATGACTTTGTTTTCAAATTTCCAGAAAATGAAAGCTTTAGCTGCCAAAAGAACAAAACGAAGCACCTGGTTTTACCACATGGTGTAGGACATTCCAGCACTTGCAAAGAGGGAGGGTTGGCTTAAAGCCATCTGTATTCCAGCATCATTAGTAACTGAACTGCTACTGACTGTTGGATTGAATTGTTGGCTGAGAAAGAGCAAGGGCTTTTACAGTCTTCTCTGCAATTGAAAATATTAATATGAAGAACTCCATTACTGCCAATTTTATAAGGAATAAAGCTCTCATATTTATCAGTTGCATATTTATAGGTTCAAACCATTCAAGCTTCATTATGCGCATGTAGATAGCTCATTGTGTTTGTTTGAAATGGGTCGTTAGGGTCTTCAAGCATTCTGGCTTTACAAAAATCTAATTGATTATTTTTGCCATGAAAGAGTTAATGAAGGATCTCTCGTGGCTTTTAATTTTCAGCTAATTTAAAAGAAAGGGTGTGTTTTGCCTTGGCACTCATAGTTAGAAGTGCCAAATATAGGAATTTTTTTGTGTCTGAGTTGAAGGGTGAGGAGGAGGAGAAGGGAGAAAAGTTACATGTAAATCATTTAGCCATTAACCTAATGTGGTGGATTTATAAATCCTATTACTGTAAGCCCTTTTCATTTCCACTGAGGCCTGACGTGTGCTTGATCCTGCTAATGTAAAATTCATTCTAAGTGATTACTGAAGTAAGACACTTTTAGTCAATTTTAATCAGATTGTGCAAAACTTGCTTGAACACTAGTGTTGAGTAAGACATGGACACAGTTTGGCCATGTCTTAATTAGCCTTACAAATCAGTTAGACTAGGAATCAATCAGTGAGGCAAGTCTGTGAACCTTTTGACACTTAATAGGGGAAAGCCTGTGCTGAGGGCTGAAAGTACAGAGCTTGGAAGTGAGATTAAAATTGTGATTTGATGTTCCTGTTTTATGGTATGCTTGGCAGTCCCTCACAGTGTGCTAGTCCTTTACGATGCAGTCTTTCATCGGTGTTTCAGAGTTGACACCGGTGGGGTGCTTCCCATAGGCCATCATAAATTCCTGTCCCCACAGCAGGGGCAGCAATTGGAGTGTTTTTCTGAAGCTGCTTCTGCTCCAAGATGCATCTGTCATTTTGGCATAGAGGGGCAAGGGACAGTCTATCTTAAAATGTTGTAACTTCCTCCTTCCAAGCCTTCACTCAAAATTAATTGACTTGGATTTATGGAATAGCTTAGGTACAGTGTTCCCCAGTTTTTCCATGGGGAGACATCAGTATGGAGGATGTCTGCCTCAGAGGGCTCTCAGATATTGGTTGCTGTTGAGATAAGAGATGGGTTTTGTGAAATACCATCCTTAGAAAAGACATAGTATGCATTTTTCATGTTCCTCCTGGATCATCACTTTTTAAGTAGGCTTTGCTCTGAACATGGGTATCAAACTGACTTTAACTCCATGTTAGTTTATCCAGTTTTTGAGCACTTAATTGCAGCTGTTATTTTTACTGTTCTCATCTTGTAGCATTTCTGAACTGGTAACAACTTTTGGTGTTTTCTTTTAACATATGAAACATTTCCTTTTTTTTACCAAAATGCTTGGAAAACCTGTCATGTCCTTGAAGGATTGTGCGGAGGTCTTTTGGTCATTTTGTTTTCCTGCTGCTGCCTGTGTCTTCTACAGCATGGTGAAAAGCCTTAAGAAACTAGGATGCTTGCAATACATGGAAATTAAAATGTCTGATACCAGAGACAACAGATGTTCTCTTGGAGCTGGCAGCATCTTTTGCAGAAGTCCCAACTGCATGTGAATTGCCTCAGTGCTGGTGGCTTGACTCTGTAACCTAGTGGAAGACAGACCCACTGTAGGTGGCCAGCTTAGACTGGAGATTTTTTGCTGTCATAGAAAAATTACCTGCACCCTGATTTTCAAGCTTTGAAAGTTCGATCAGCAGTGTGTCAGCAAATGCTTTTCAGAAGTCACTCTAGAAGTCTGTATGCTACAGGCTTTGTAACTTGTTTTTATTGCTCAACTTCCAGGCAATTTAAATATCTTTTCTCCTCTATCTAACCTGTTAAATTTCCTCTCTCTGTTAGGGTGAGCGTACCTCATTTAGTCAGATGTTAGTTAGTTGATGATGTGACTGCAAGCACATGTGGAAGAGAGTGTGGGGAACATGTTTTTTGCTTGATCTGAATGCCTCTTTGTCTTCTTTTTTCCATTCCCTACTGTTACTGTTGGTCTGCCAGGTGTGCCTTTTTGAATGAAAATGAGAAACTTCTTTAGTGTAGAACTCTTACAGTGTGGTTAGGATGAGGCTTATTTGAAAAGCTTTGAAATTAGATGTTAATTACCTTTCTCTTCTACTGGATAATCTTCTGTACTTTAACCAAATAAGGATAATCTTCTATACTTTAATCAAATAAATATTCAAATACTTTTAATTTGCCATATTTCAGCTTTGTGACGGTTTTCTTACGTGATGGATGGTAGCAGAGCAACTGCTCATGAAAAGGGAGAACTAAAACAGAAAAATAAGAGTTCAGGTGGATGGAACATCAGTTCCATTACAGCCTTGTGGTTAAATGCTGTTGATCCGAATAACTGTACAGTGGTGGCCTGTAACTATCTAGTGAACCTAGATAGTTAACTACTAGATGAAATAGAGTCAAGGTTCACTTAATCTTTTTGGTTTTATGTTTGTTTGGGGTTTTTTTACGATTGTAATTGCTGGTATCATAAGATTATTATGTTGAGAAAGATGTAATGAAACTCATTCTAGATGATATTTTAGGGCAGTGTTTTCATTGTTTTCAATTAGATTCTAATCGATTCTTGTCTTTCAATATTAATGTGTATATCTTGTAGATGTTAATAAGCGTTAAGGACTTTGAGATACTCTGGCTTGGAAAAGACCATGGCCTAGAAAAGAATTATTTTGTCAGCCATTTTGGATGTGTATTTCTTGGGATAGGTCCTGTCAAATTTCCTGTTTGGCAGCTCATCAGCACATGCTGAAGTTAGTGTTACCTTTATCAGAAAGGAGCAATATCTCTTTGGTACATAGAGGCTGGTGGACAAGTGGTCTTTTTTGCCCAGCAGATTTAATTTATTTTTAATGAGTAAAAATTTCAATATTGAGTTTCTTATGGGCACTTGATATTCTTGTGTTCTCTGAAGAGAATGCATATAGGCTTTTTGCATGCTGTTTGCATCCTTTTAATGGCAAGACTGGTAAATTTGTTTGTTTAGTGAAACATAAGGGGCTCTGTCTGAATATCAGGAACTGTTTTTTTTCACTGCGAGGGTTACTGAGCCCTGGCACAGGTTGCCCAGAGGGGTTCTGGAGTCTCCATATTTGGAGATACTCAGAAGTGTCTGGATGCAGTCCTGGCCAGGCTGCTGTAGGGGATGCTGCCTGAGTTGGGAGATTGGATCAGATTACCTCCAGAGAGGTCCCTTCAAACCTCAAACCATCTGTGTTGTTTGGTTTTTTTCAAAGTTCAGTTTCAGATCTTAGAATACAATTCCTACAGGGATTTTTATTCTTACGTGTCTCTGTAATTCCTTCTGCTTAGGGATTGATTGGTTGGTTTGTTTATTTTAAGCAGCCATAGTAATCTAAAGGCATTAAAAATAAGCTTGGCAACATTTGTATCCATAATAGCAGTGGATGAAATCAATCCAGTAGTGACCAGTGCTTGTGATTGGATTACATTGGTGCTAAAACTTCTCTCTGGGCCCTGCAGGTCCCATTTCAGATACAATTCTAATGAGGATATTGAATGACTGATGTGACAATAACATAAATTAATGCTGGTGTCTTCTATTTAAGTAAGAACAAGAGAGAGCTTTGAAAGGAGGCTTCCTTGGCATATGAGTGAAAGCTAAGTTCTTCTATTAATGATTCAAACTCCAGTAATAAAAAGTAGGAAAGCTTGCTAGATATGTTTTTAGGTTAAATAAAACCTTTAGGCTGTGATGTTCTTTCTTTAACAGAATTTGTGGGAAGAAAAATTTAAATTAAAATTTCCAAAGTCAAAGATTGATTGAGTTAAAGTATGTAGCATGAAATCAGTTCTGTCAAATTGTAGGAAAATAAGTGAGAGTTTTATAAACACTGTTAATGTTTTAGAAATCTAGTTTTGTGCAAATGTGTTTTGAATTCTTTACAAATGAGATAACAGTAGGTCTAAATGACAAATTAAGGATTTAAAAAATAATCAGCATGCCTCTCTTGCAGTAATGGATTTATGGATGTAGCATGCTTTAGTTGTATTTGTAATTAAGGTTTTTCCATCATTAGACTAGAAATGTATTCCTGTTGAGCAGTATCATTTTAGGTGAATTATGTGGACTGCATGAGTGGCAAAACTCCCCTGTCTTAATCTGATATGTGGCTAAAAGTCAGTATTTTGGATTGGATTCCTAGAGGGAAACTGAAAGGTTAAATACATTTGTTTGATTTCCTAGTCTTCATATTTCCATATTCTTTCCAATTAATAAACAAATCCATATCCTGTGGTATTATACAATGACAACTTAACATCTTGATATCATCAACAATGAAACCATACTGCTTTTAATTTTGAAACTTTAAATACTGAAATGGGTGTATACTACGTGGAGTGCTTAACAACAGACTAATGCATAAAAGTAACTTCTGAAACTGTAATCTCTTCACATGAGCTTTTGGGGTTGAAAAATTCAGTTGAATGCTTTGATAAGCCTCTGTCTTCATTCTGATTTTTAAAACCGTGCAAGTGTCCTCAATTATGAGACACTCTACAAATGGCATTAAAAATGCCCTACACTGCAATTTCAGGTAATTGATCATTAACTGCTGATATCCTAAGGGCTGATTATAAGGTGGTAAAGAATTTACTTTTGCATGAAGCTCAGCTTTTCTCAGTTGGGGTTCTCAACAAAATGGTGGTGTGGATCATGTTCCTGTTTCTGCCAGAGGTTCACAACATCAGATATGGTTCTATCCTTAGCTCCTCTGTCTAGTAGATGTATGCTATTGTGGGTGTCTGTGGAGAGGTTGTAGTTTCCATTGATATGGACTCTTTTTTTCTTCGTGTCCTTACAGGAAAAGTCTAGAAAGTGGAGTTGCCCCAGCCCACCCTACAATTCCCATTCCTGACATACAGTTGCAAGCTGTTTATTTAACAAGCAATTTGGCATTGTAAACTAGTAATTTTCTTTTGTAGTTCATTTAAAAATAGCTTAAAACCTTAAATGAACTTTAATTTTTTTTAAAATTTATTTCTACATTGTGATATAAGTGTATGGCAGGAATTAGCCGTACATTTTATGATCACCTGGTTAGGCCAATAGATTTTATTTATGACATGCTTTGTAGGTGCTTTTTTTTTGGGAGAGGGTGGGGGAGGGAGTTTTTGTATCCTGAGAAGCTCAGTCTTCCATTTTTGAGTGTCACTGTATAACAGTGCTGGATGGATAAGAATATCTCCTTCCTTAATCTCTCAGTTCGGGAGACTTAAACTGTATCAGATCTGAAACAGATTAATTTGGAGGCTTTCAGAATGTAGGGGGTTTTTTCCCCTCTGAATAGGGGGATGACCTAACTTAAAGGTGGCAGTGAGTCACTCAGGGTGTCTGTCTATCAGGAGATCATGTCTTCTGTCAGACTTGGTTCTGTGTGAGACTTAAAATCGCATGTGTCAGGTTCCCTTAGTTGAGAAGTGAGCATGATATTACATGAATTTATTATTAAAATGGACCTTTAGAACACAATCTAAGCTATTTACTATCAATGCTAAAGGCTGTGTAAGGATAGATCTTTGAGGGCCATAGACTCATAGAACATTTGAGATTGTCTAGTTCAACCCTCTTGAAGTTGTCTGGTTCAACTCTCTAATCAACTACGGCAGGTTGGTCAGGACCCTGTCTAGTCGGTAATTGAATTACCTCCAAAGACAGACACTCCATAGCCTCTCTGGTCAACCTGCAATACCTACCTAGAGTAAATAAGGTTTTGCTTGTATTTAAACAGTTCAAGATTTCCCATTTCAGGGGTGGCTTTTTTGTATTTGTTTTATGATCATTATTTCTTGTCCTGGTCATCAGAAAGGACAGTCTGCCACTGTTTTCTTTACTGCCAACTATCATATATAGAAGTGGCAGTATGTCTCTTCCCTGAACTTTCTGTTCTCCAGCCTGAGCAGGCCTCTCAGCCTCTTCTTGCATGACAGATGCTTCAAGCCCTGTGACAATGTTCTTCCACCTCCCTCAGCACTGCTGGCAATACTCTGCCTCATGCAGCCCAGGACACCTTTGCCAGAAGAGTAATATGACACTGCTACTCTCCCCTTTGTCCACCAAGCCAGTCATCTCTTCATAGAAAGCTACCTGCTTGGTGAAGCAGTATTTCCCCTTTGTGGATCTACACTGAACACTGTCAAGTAACTCCTTGTGCTTTGTGCTTAGAAAGCAGCTAATTTTACAGTTAAATGCTCCACCACCTTTTCCTGGGGTTTGAGGTGCAGTTGATCAGCCTCTAGTTCCCTGGAATCTCCTCTTCCTTAGCCTTCTTGAGGATAGCAGTGACATTTACTTTCTTCCAGTCTTCAGGAACTTTCTATGGTCATCAACCACATTTCTGTGATCCTAGTGATGTAACTGCATCAGACTTCTAATTCCTCCTGTGTTCCCCATGCTGTGTGCGTTAGTGCACAGGTCTTTCTGTGAGGCACCCCCAGTCCAGTTGATGTTCTGAGCTTTCTCTAAAACCTTGTCCAGTAGGAACTTCATCATTTACCTGGAGATGCTTGAAGAGGATTCCTTTTGGCCCTGTGTTGTTGGTAACCGAATCCTTCATGTTCACATCATGCCCCATCCTTTGCTTCTAGCTGTGGTCTGCAACTTCCTCATAGACTTGTTCTCCCACCCACATCAGTCCTAATTTAAAGCAGGTTCCTTACCAGATTAGGAAGCCTGTTGGTGCAGATCATTTTGCCCCACATAGTCCAAGGACTTGGTCTTCGAAGGGAGCCCAAAACCCTGCTACCAACACCAGCTGTGCAGCTGTGGAGGTTGACTGAGTATTGTTCAACTTTATAAAAACAAGTGTCGTATTGTCTAAATATATCTAATTCAGTGAAACAAAATTATATGCTTTATATATTTTGTATGACATCTAAGAAATTAGGTAAGGGAACTTTCTTTGTAGGGTAATTAGAGGCTAAAATACTTTTTGAATTTGAATAGATGTTTCTTTGATAGACAACCACTTAAGCATGATGAAAGAACAGTTCAGTTCTAAAGCAGTTCAAACCATTTAGAAAGATTTTTTTGATGGACACAGTGTTCACAGACGATCTATTCATTACCAAGACTAGCATGTCCTCTCATCTCCTATGACATTTCAGGATCATTTTCAGTAAATGTACGTGTATCTACTCAGAGGTTGCTGTGCTCTGTTTAGTATACCTGTTGCAAAATGCCTACAACTCCTTAAAAACAAGCTGGATTTTTCAGTACTCATCCTTTCTCTTTTAGGAATACTCATCAGGTAGTGATTGGTTTCTGAATCTGTTTTTTCTCTTTATTGCTTCCCAGCCCCTTCCTTTTCTCCAAGCACACAAGTTATAGTTCTTAAAGATTCTGACTGAGGAAGGTAATCCATGTCCAGCACACCTTTCCTTTTGTAATGAAATTTTCTTTAACAGCAGGAAAATAAGGGAAGAGTGCCTTATGGAGTTGTATGCCCTGTTTTCTGCTTTTTACTAAAAGGAAAAAAAAATAAGAGGGCAGAGATTTGTTTCTCAAAAGAATTTGTTGTCATCTTGGAAAGTATACCAAGTTTAAATGCTGCTTCAAAAAAATTTTTAAATTATTAGAGTATTGGCTTTATTTCTTTTTCCAGTTTACAGAAATTGGTCCTTTGGAAAAACTGTCTTTTCATTAATCAAAGGCAATCAGTGCAACAGTTAAAAATTGAGTTAAAAAACGCACAAGTGTTGTGTGATGGATATTTGATCCCCCTTGCAGATTGTGCACATAAACATGACTACACATATATAACTGAAGTGGTGGTGTGCTGTCTGGAGGAAGCATCTCTGAACTTGAGTCATCCAGGTTTAAAATGCCATGATGCATCCAAGCATGCAGCATCTCACTGGTTTAACTGTACTGCTGCTGTAGTTCAGCAGAGAAAGGCTTTGGCTGCATGACCACTGGAGAAGATAGAGCATTTTATGGCCAGTGCTGTCACCCAACAGAGCTTTTGGTGGTGACATCTGAAAGGTTTGTAAGATTTTTTAAAAGGATTTAAATAAAAAAGCATTTAAATAAAAAAATATTAACAGGAGTTAAGGAGCTGAAACTGGTTTGCGCACCAAGTTCCTCAAGGTGTTTTAGGTGTTGTGGATTGTGTTTTTCCATGGTATGGAGCAGGGAAAAGAAATTCTCCTATTCCTTCCTAGTCTTCAAGTTTTGATCTGATTCACATCCTCATCTTCTGTGTGTTATTGTCACCTTTGCATTCCTTGTCAAAGTGTGACACAGGTACACACCATATCTATTGCATTCAGCACACTTCCATTGTCACCTTCTTCTTGTGTTTCCTGTTGTCTGTGAGGCAGAAGATCCTACCCTTTGTTGGCATGTCGATGTGGGTTGCTGAATTTTTGTGTACACTGCTTCCACCCTTGTTCTTGGTGCACCATCCAATTATGGTTTTATATGCAGCATCTATTGAACTTGTATTAATGTCTATCAGGTTGGGTAGAGTATGGTAAAGTATGGGCAATTAATTTCAGTGTTTCTGGTAAAAATCCACACAAAACTAGAAGGAAAAGTTCTGTCAGTGTGGCATCTATTTCTGGTGCTGCTGACATACCCTGAGTGTAAATTTTTGTGAAGTGTAACTTTGAATGCACTGCCTAAGTGAAGCAAAACCTTTTTGCAACAAATGTATTTATTAACCACTCAAATCTGATCACTTGAAGTACTCTGAAGTCCATGAAAAGGCTGTATCATGCTGCTTCATTCTTTGTGGCAAATAAGGCTTCCATCTTCCCTCCACTTTCTGCTTATGGTGTATATTCCTCTGTGCCTAGTGATAGAAATTGTCTTTGAAACTCCTCCTTAATAAATATTTTTACAGCATTCCATTGCTGTGGTTTATTGGTGGTAGAGGCTACTTGTCACAGAATACCACCAAGATTAATGAACTGGTTGCAAAAATACAGAGGTTCTGAAATATTTCTCGTGTAGATTAGTGAGTGGTGTTACACACTCGCTTCTTTCTGCCCATTTGTTCCTAAGTATTGTGGGAAGGACTGACTAATATGAATTGCTGAACCTGATGAGAGAATTATTTTCTTATTCTGTAGTTCCAGAAGTAAACAGCTGAGGTGGGAAAAAAAAATCACGCCTACGCTAGATAACTACAGGTAGTCTTCAAAAATGCAGGTTTTTCCAAGGTCATAAGAATATTAGTTTTTCTCCTTGAGCAAAGTGAATGCATTCATGATACTCTTTGGTTATTTTGATATGCATTTTTGGTGCAATACTTATGAAATCCTTCTGGTCAGTCATCTCAGTCTGGCTCTTAAGTCTCCCTTTCTGTTCTTTCACTTCTGTGGCCCCAGTGATCTACAGAAGATTTATGTCTCTTCAGGGGAAATCTTCACATCAGTGTGGTAGTTCTGTGCATTAGCCTGTTTTGTAACTTGGGTATCATAGCTTGTTTTCACATAGGCATCCTCTTGTTGGAAGGTACTAATTATACCTGGTTTATAAATAAGGTACATTTAAAAATACTTGATGTAGTAGGTAATGTTTAAATTGTTCTTTGTATTTATTTTTTCATCACTTGCATAATTAAATGATTATGTGATTTAAGCAATTAATGATTTGGAGTAGAATTAGGGAATTTTGCATTTTGATCATTGCTCATCTACAGTTTCAGTTGCTCAGTTTATATTGACTCTCAGTTCATGGGTCCATTGAATTTGTGTTACTAGTCTTGCTTTTAAAAAAAAAAAAGTTAAAATAGAAGTTCATGGGTTTTTAGAAGTGTATGTTTGCTGGGGGTGGGGGGAAGAGGAGGACATGGCTACACAGATGGGTTGCCAAGCAATTATTTCTTCCTACTTGGATTGCCTGCAATAGGGGACAGTCCAACTCTCATGAGCAGTGCAACATTATTTGCAAAAGGAAACTACCATGTAAAAATTTTCCTATTCTTTTCCTTCTGTCTTCCCAGCCTCACTGTAAACCTTTTGCTATGCATTTCTGATAAACTGCCAATGATTGATATGATAGCAGTGCTGTCATTCTTTTTAACCAAAAGAAAAAGAGAAGTCATTTTTATTCTAGGTATTTTAATAGAGTCCCATTAAGGATGCATTGCTGACTGAAATATTGGCGTGAAGGGCTCTCACTGAGCTGAGCTGAGCCCAGGAATTAAGAAGTCAGGAAATCGGCTGCTGCATTGCAAAAGAACCTTGTGTGACACAGTATCTCCTGATTGGGGGGATCATTACTGCTATTATGACTCGACTTGCGTAGGAATTTTAAATTTCATCTGAATGTCAGTAATAACCCTCTTAGCAAATTATCCTGAATAAAATCACGAAGGCATTTTATATAATAGGTGTTGAATTACTGGATAGATTTGCTAATTAAATACTCTTTGTTCTGCTGCAGTTGACATTACAGGGTAAGATCTTGAACAATTATTCTCAACAGCTGTACTTTGTTAAGGGAAAAATTAACTACAAAGTTTATTTTTTTTTCTACACTTGAAGTTGGCAGATTTTTGAAATGTGCTTGAAAAAAATTCCGTCATCCAATTGGTAATGAGAAGATAAATATGCAGGTGTTGCTGTGAAATCAGATAACTACCGACTGCCTTATTAATGAATTTAGCAAGCTTTTATTACCTTCTGTTTTGTAGCTGTTGGCACTTACAAATGATCTCCTGTCAGAATGGGTAGCACTAGCATATGCCAGTCACTTGATGAAGCTAGCTTGTCAGTAACCCTCTTGTTATTACCTACATCCTCTGCTGTCCTCAGAGATGATTAGGGGAAATAGCCAGGGGTTGGTTGGTTTTAGTAGGGAGTAATCCTATTAAAAAAACCAAATTCTTATCTTTCTAACTACTGATAGTGTTGTTTCAGAGGATGAAATGGAGATTATAAAGGGAAAAAATTGGTAGACCTGCTTTTCTTTTACATGTAAACTCTGTGGTTCTCTGGCCAATTTTAAAATTTTACTTTAGGGATTCCTGTTTTCTTTTGGAGTACTAAGAGAATGGTATAACCTTTCTCTGTGGGTGTTAGGTAATAAGTGAGAGAAGGGATGTGTGTTTGAATAAAGTAGAATTCTAATCACTGTATGTGGAATTTGATGTCATGTATCAGTGATATGTGTCTTTAGAATAATTTCAAAACTCCATGAAAAGATGCTGGGGCGGTGCCTTCTGAATCACTTGCTGGAGATGAAAAGGAGTGAAATGTCTTTTTTTTTTTTTTTTTTTAAGTTCCTGAACCTGGTGTATCTGAGCACATACATCCTAGGGTGGATCTGCAGTTAAGACTCATCATTTTCCTGTTCATCTTTGTCTGCGTGGCAGATTGAGGCAACTGACCTTTTTGCCTTCAGCAAAATTTGGTCATCATATTGTGTGAGTCCTGAGTTTGTAGCATCAATGGAGGGTCTTTAAACCCAACTGGATGTTCTGAACTTGATCCAGGGCATGTAAATCCATAGGTATCCATATATACTTGGAAAACAATCCTGATAAGGACATTCATTGTGAGTCATTGTTTCACAGTTACATCAAGGTGTGGAACCTAAACCATTTCTTAAGTGCTTTGATAAGAATGACACATTGTTTGCTTGGTTCATGTCTTTGTACTTAGAGTGTGAGCCCATCCTTAGGTGCAGCAATTTCTCTTTGAAGTTGAAAGTTGCTAGAAAATTTGTCTGAACAAAACCTAAGTTGAAACAGAGTGTTAAGTTTGCAAAATCAAGCACTGCAAAACTAAGAGTACCAGGGGAATATAACTTTTGATGCATTATTGAAAACAAACTGGAAAAGCTTAGTGGAGCATCAAACATTAGTCTTCATCACTTTCATTTCCCAGAAGTTCAGAAATATTAAAGAAACGTGGTATTTTTGGTGAAGGAATCACAATGTTGTTACCTGTTCCTGTTCTGTTATGTAGAAGTGGACATTTCACGTTTGTTTCAGAATTACTTGCAGCAATAGCAATAGTCATAATTGCTATAGTCAAGACTCCCGTATTCATTTTAGACTCCTTTATGAAAGAGATTTCCCTGAGGATGGTCTTTTTCCACTGGGCATTGCCAGCTCTTCCATGTTTGTCCTTTTTTTCTTTCCTCATTCCCTATAATTTCTATTCCTCAGCTTCCTGTCACAGACTTCTTGGCTGCAAGGCCTAATTATGTCTTTTTGCCAAAAGTGGCCAAGGACATAAAATTTAGACTAGTCTCTAAATTTAATGTAAGCTGTCAGAACAGTGTGTTGCCTGACTACCTTTAAAACTAGAATACCAAATTATTCAGGTCCACCTAATGGACTCGGATCTATTGCTATTATAAGTAATTCAAAGTAATCTTCTTTAAGAAAATTAAAAGTATAAATGTATTTGAGTAGCAGGACTAGCTGGTTTATGGTGAGTGAAGGTAGAAAGAACTGAAACCATGGAACTGGGATGAGCAAGGTAGAATCTGCAAGAGCACCAGTATGCTCATGGGAAAGGAAATGGGGAATGCAGTGGAAACACAAGCAGGTGACTGCAGGAATGGCCCAGATATTGGTTCTCGTGCAGCGGTGCAACCTTCACCAAGCCCTTGCTGCTGCAGCAGCCACACATTTTGTTCAAGGTAGTTTTACTTTTTGGTGCTACAGGCATATATATGGCTTCAGAGAAGACATTCTTCCACCTGTCTTCCCTGTGCTGACCAGTGCTAGAGATGGAAGCAGCAGCCTACTCATGTGAGGTCTCTAGCTGTATGTAAGGTTAAGAGAATTGCTGTTGAGAGCATCCAGGGAACTTGGGATGCACCTAGTTACATGCATATTTGTCCATTGATTCAATGTCTGTGTCTTATCTCTGTCACTCTCCTTGTTCCAGTTCTGGTTTCCCTAAGGAATTTGCTTTTTGATGACCCATTTAAAGACAATTATAAGAATAATCAGCCTTTTGACTAAGTTCCTGTTAAGTGAGCACCCTCCAGCCTCTACGGGATGTTTTTAGGAAAAACTCAATGACATCAAGAGATAAGATGATGGATATGAAGGAGACTGACCTAAATTACAGAGAGAGGCTTCATTCTGGCACTTCATGATTAAGTTTTATTTGAGCACTTGATTCAGTGTTCTCTTTTTTCCTGAGGTAGAATGTGTGTGTGTGCACATGCAATTTTGAGATTTGTTTTAATCTTGTTTTAGGGGAGTTAATAATAGCATTGATGCAAGGTCAGATGAGAATTTACTCATGTAATAGGAGTATTGAGGTGATTGTGTGTTGCCAGGAGAGAGGTGGTTTGCTTTGTTTTGAAAGGTGAGAGCATTTGGAGTTAGCAACCTAATGAATATGTTTGCATGTGTTAGCTTGTAATTATATCATACTCTAATCTTTGATTATTTTTTTCATTTCAGATTTTGATGCATACCAAGGAGATGGTGCAAAAGGTAATGCTGAGCATTTTCATTAAACAACAACTTTAAAAAGCACACCTGGTGGAATTTTTTTATTCCAGGAGAACAGTAACCCAAACAGACCTTAAATCACTTCTTAGGATGCCTGATTTACAAATGTAATCCGTTCTAATGGATTATAGCTTTTTTTATTTTCCTACCACAGATATGATCTGGCCCCTGCTTGAAGCCTATGTGTGACTGTTTCAAGCAAATTAGCAACAGGGCTAATTAGAGTTTACTCATAGACCTGTTACACCATGTGTTCTAGTGTTTTATTGCAGTTTATTTTTTGGCTTCCTTTAAGCTCTGCCACAGGGTGATTTCCTGACTCTATGGTGTTTAACATGGACAGAGCCATGCTACAGTTTTTACAGCTGCATCGATTTTCCACCACTGAAGATATCAGGGTTTCATTTCTTCCTGTTAAGATTTTGTAATTGGATGCATTTGTCCATTTTTTGGTGACATCTACTGGTATTGACAATTTTTCTTTTCACCTTCTTCCTTCCTATTCTTTTCATGTGCTCCTCAGGGGTTTTTGTGTGCTTCAATTTCTCTAGAGTTTGCTCTGTTATCCCAGAGCATTATGGCAGTTTGGCTGGCATTTCGACACAATCTTTTCCAAGAAAGGCATTTTAATTGTTACAAGCCCCAGAATGAGATATGATGCAAAGGGCAGAAGTGTTAGTCAGAGAGGAGGATTCAAGTAGGTGTTTGTGTTTATCTCCAGCTGTAGCTGTTCAGTAGTTCAACCTGGAGATATAAAACTTGTGTCTCATTGTGAAGAGATCCCTATTCAAAAGGTGAATCTTGTTCGCTGAAGGATCTAGTGCCTAGGGGAGGAATAACACAGGTTGAGGTAGAACAGTGGAAGAAAAAAGATGGAAATGAGAAGATGGAAATTTGAACCACATAACTAATCTGAAGAGGAAGAAGAGCTGCCTGATCTAGACTGTGATTTTTCTCAGTTACTCTTATCCATCAGCCAGTAGTTTCACTTGATTTGTTTGGAGTATCTAAGTTGTATTTAGTTTGGTTTTGGCTTTGTTTTGTTTTTTTTTTTAATGCATAATGAATTTTTTGCGATAGTGTCCTGATGGATAAAGATGTGATATGATACCTGACCTGTAGTATTATCTTTCAAGCAAATTGGTGGAATGTCTTACTGGAATAGGCTGAATTTGTCTGTCACTCTTTAAGTCTGAGTGGTCTTGTATTCTAGCAGTCCAAAGGTTTTTTTTCTGATTAGAGTTCCTACCATTTCTCAAGATTAGACTTGTGCATTCATACAGTAAAATTTTAACTACTTATTACATGCACAACTGAATGGTAGTTTTGTTTTTTAAAAAGATATATTGATCTTTTAAGTTTCATTCTTCTGCTTCAATTCAAATACACTGTAATGAATTGTACAGACTTCTCAGTAAAATCTTATTTTATATTTTCCAATTTTTAAAAGTATAATATATAAACAGTGATCTTTTTGAATCTTGAAAATGTAATAGGAGTTTAAAGACATGGAGTGATTTTGGTTTGTTTTTTAAATCAATTTTTTTGTTTGTTTAGATGAACCTTGAAGTGATTTATGGAGACACAGATTCCATAATGATAAACACTAATAGCACTAATTTGGATGAGGTCTTCAAGCTAGGGAACAAGGTAAGGATTTTTATTTATTTATTTTAAAGCTTTCCTACATGCAGTGTTGTAACACTATGGCTGGAGAAAGATAGTATTAAGAGTGGGTCCCATGTTGTAAGAAGAGAATAGGTTTTGAGGAAAAGGAACTAGGCCATTTATGGAAGCTCTGGAGTAGTAAATGCTCAGAGTTCCCAATGTTCAAATGTAGCTACTCTGTCAATTCTTTAGAAGTGATGAAATTAAAATGAATCATTTGATTGTATAATGAGCTTTTCAACCAGTCTTAAGTGACCAGGAAACTATCTGAATATATGGTAAACCAAAACAGAACTAATGTGCAGGAATTGCATCTTATAATTACAACATGAACACAGTTTTAATTTAATGATTTTTTTGTTTTGACATGAGACATGCCTATCAGTTTGGTTTAATTTAGTTACTTAGTATGTATATCACTATGTATCAGATTTCCAAGATGTAATGGATACAGCTGAGATGGGTTTAATTACCAGTTGGCAACTGACCATGTGGAAATTTTGTTACTCTCTGAAAGTATGGCAGAGAAGTGAGAAGTGTTTCAGAATCTTTTAAATCGGAGAGAAGTTTGGTTCAGAAGGAGGAAAGAAATTGGGATGAAAATGAGAGCTATGGAGGTTCTAAAGAAACAAAGGAAAGGTTTTTTTCAGTGAAGTAATAAATAGAAGTCATGGAACTTTACGGGCTAGAGTGATTCTCTGCCTCCATGCTAAGGTGGTACTTTAAGGATACTTCTGCCTCCATGCTAAGGTGGTACTTTAAGAAGCAGATGCATTTAAGGAGCATGGAAATAAGGAGTAATATCTTGATGTCATAACCAAGTTGCAGGCATAGGAAGACTGCCATATGCAATGCATAGTTTTAAGTGTGTATATACACTAGTGTATAAGAAAGTTTAATAAAGCTGTGTTTATGTGGTTTCATTCTCATATGACTTCTTCCACTTCCATTTGCTGGCTGAATGTTACACAGGAACAGTTAAATAATAGCATTAAAAAAGTCTGACAAGGTCATCACAAGTTAAATACTTCTGCCTGATGTCCATCATGCTTCATAAGCATACAAAGGATATAAAACTCCAAGGGTAGACACAGGTTATTCAAAGTGTTGACAGAACACAGAAACAAAAGAAAAAAATTGAGATCTAAGCAAGAAAAATAAAATACACACAGAGTCCTCAATATATATATATATATGTGGAAAATCTATATGGAAATTTGTGGCTAAAACTGGTAACATGGGCCCAAAGCTAGATAGAGAACCAGTGAAATTGCATGCTGGCATTTCTGTCTTAGGGATGGCATATGTTAGCAAGCAAAACTTCAATTTATATAAAATTTTAGTGAGATCTAAGAAAAGGTTCATAGTTGATGTTTTCTGCCAAGAGAACTGGAACTCACGGAGAAGATAGGGAGATACTAAGAGCCAAGAGAGAAATGTAACTGTAAAGGGAAGAACAGAGTGTAGAACAAACACATGAAGACAGAACAGGATATTTGAGGAGTGATGTGCAGATAGAAGAAAGAAAAAGAAAAATGTATGAAGAAAGGATAATGCAAGGGGAAAATATTTTGCCAAGCCTGGAGTTAAATTAATCTGTACTGAAACAAAGTTCTGTTTTGGAAGGCATGTGCTGTTTTGAGATGTTGCACCTCTGTCCTCTAAGGTTAGAGTCAGAAGATGTGGAGCAGCTCTGTATTTGGCACTATATTAAGACAACACATCAAGTGCAATTTCAGACTTATGTATGTGACACCTTCTCCTCTTGAAGAAATTGGGGTGTAGAAAATGTAGGCATATTATGGGGAAGGTTATAAATAAACACTTGCCCATGTGTCATGTTTTGCTGAATACAAAGCTTTGTACTTCAGTCATGCTTTTCCTTCACCTCCCTGATTTAGAGGCAAAAGGAAGACCCTTTGCAAAACACTTTCTTTATAAAGAAATTTCCATATTCTGTCTACAGAATATATAGAAATATATCTCTTTACCTAGCAAGTAGGTCCTTACTCCAAAATCCTTTGCTTGCTTTATTAATGTGAAAGGCTAGATGGAGTAGCTGCTGTAGTAAAACAGGCTGGGGTCTGCAAGGTTGCATTTGGTTAAGGAGTTAGATGAAGAGAAGCTGGTGGGTGAACCTTAATTTTAATAACAGTTCATACTTACTGCTGTGCATTTACTTTCAAGAGCAGTGCTTTCTGAGAAGTCTTTAAAATGTGTATGCAAATACAGTGTGTAATGGTACTTGTTTTAAAACAAGGATGGTGCGTCTCTAGATGGAGGTTAAATTTGTCTGTAGTCATTAAGGTGTTGCATTTGGTTTCGATGTCAATGCATTCACAGATTAAAAGTGAAGTGAACAAGCTTTATAAATTGTTGGAAATTGATATTGATGGAGTCTTTAAGTCCTTGCTGCTGTTGAAGAAGAAGAAATATGCTGCTCTGACTGTGGAACCGACAGGAGATGGGAAATATGTAACCAAACAAGAACTGAAAGGATTGGATATAGTCCGGAGAGACTGGTGTGATCTGGCAAAAGAGACTGGGAAGTGAGTTTCTTTGTGGCTTTGTCCTCTTTGCTCTGTTTCAAAGAGTACATGCTTCATAAATATTTGATATTGTGTGGCTATTTTCCTGAATGGTGGAGACTGATAATTAGCATCAGCATTAGGGCTGTTTAACTGGTTTTTGTAGGAGATGTTGAGAACATTGCATTTTGGCAGCAATAACAGAGTGTACGTGTGCAACTCCAAATGCCTGATTTTACTGTCTGGTTTTGCATTTTCTGTTGAACCTGTGCATTTGAGTTGATCAAGAGTTGTGTGCATGGTTTAGTAAATCACTGACAAAATCTTGTGAAAATGGTATATTCTATGTCTTTGGGGTTGTAGGTTTTGAGTCCAAATACTTAGGATGATTTTAAAGAATCTGTGGTCACATCTTCCAGCATCATGTAATAAAGCTGAAAGTGCACTGAGTGCACCCTCAGGAGATGTTCCCTTCCCCATTCCATTTTTGAAATTAGACTCTTCTAGTACTTCATTATGATGGGTATAGGACTGATGATTTATTAATTGTTACTGCACAGGGCATTTTCATACTTTAATTCAATTGAGATAATGCATTTAGCACTGCAGGAAGAAAACTGGAGTGGATACGGAGGTGGTCATCTGGGGGCTGACTCAACTTACATTGTGCACTGCCTCTTGAAAACTTAAATTTCACAATTGGACCACAATTTAAGTGGTCCAAATGTATCAAAAAATGGATACTGTTTTACATCTGTATAAATACACCCCTCTCTCGCTTACTGTTCTTAAGACTTGCATTTTCTAAGAAAAGATGCATCATAATAGAAGCAAATTTTTCCAAGATAGGAATGTATTAGTAATTAAAGCTATACAAATGTTTGAGAGTGTTCTTTAGTGACTAACTCTTCTGCAGCTGGCAGATCTTCCAACCACATTTTACAGAAATAGGCAACACTTTGCTTCCTTGATACGCTCTCTTCTCCCCCATCTTAAGATACCTGCTATGCCAAATGAAATGGGAGCAGAAAATAGAAACCAGTTGCACTCCACAATTCGAAAGCACTGTTTAACGTTAGAACTATTTACAGTAATTTGCTTTTTTTTTAAGCATGTAAATAAATAAAACACACATGAAATATCCTGATAAATTTTGTGTCACACTTCAGACTCACGCTCTAAAGGTAACCCATGGGAAGAGATTATTGTGCTTTTTGTAATGGTTTTAATTTGCATGACATAAGCTTTTATTAATTTGTGGACTGGTTTTTGCAGCTACATAATTGGTCAGATTCTCTCTGATCAGCCTCGAGACGTAATAGTGGAAAATATTCAAAGGCGGCTTATAGAAATTGGAGAAAATGTGATAAATGGCCAGATCCCAGTAAACCAGTTTGAAATAAACAAGGTAAATGACATCTCTGCTCTTTTCCCTCTCAGAGTTCTCCCTCTGAAACACTTCACCCATCCTGAATATATTGATTGCTGATAAAAAATTTCATTAATCCTTATGATGTTGTAAAATATCAGATGTTTTATTAGATACTGAATAGTGTGGACCCTACTGCAGAGATCCTACAATATGAGAAGAAAAAAACAAAACCTTGTGGAGGCCAATCTTGCTTCCTCAAAATAATAACTTTGTGTCTTGTGCCATCCTTCTGTCTCCCTAATGGGTGCTGTGCTTTCAGCAGTTTTCTTCTAAAATGTGACTTTAAATTTCAGGTTTAAACTACCAGTTTTCTAGAGAACCTGTATAAAACTATGCTATGATTAGTTTATTTCCTTTTAAATCTGCATAGAAGAAAGCTAATAAAGATTTTGAGATCTCATTTGAGAATTTCCTGCAGCAAGAAGTACAATACTCTACATTATGAACAGGTGTTTGAGCCTATATCTTCGTTGTTTTGATTTATTTTTCTGAAACCTCAATGAACTTTGCATTTGTAACTTCAAAAGCCTCTCCATGCCTTCTAGAGGTATGTTTCACTAATGAATTGGATATTATGTGCCCCTCTCATGCTACTGATAGAAGGGCTTTTCCAAATTTGTTCCATACAAAGTATCTTCCTTTTGCCAAACGGGCATCTGTCTGCACTGTATTCAGTCAGTTAAGAATTGCATTCATTTTGTCATATGAGTACTAGGCAAATCAGGTTTTTTTGTAGTTGACTTTAAAAAAATGTTCTAATTGCATATATTCTAAGAGACATATATCATGGTAAAAGATGTGTGGAATAATTCTAAGCTTAAATGCTGACTGTTCCTCAGTTCAGCTGCTTTGGAAAATAAAAAACATATTTCACTACAAGGTCAAATGTTTAAGTTGTTTCTAAGAACTGGGATGATGGTAGAGATTTAAACATCTCATTTAAAGTAAAATTTTAAGTAAAATGCGATGTTTAAATCTCTACCGTCATCCTAGTTTTTAGAAATTACTTAAAGGAAAAAGTAACCGTGGGATCTCAGTAGTATGAGATACATGGAATTATTTAAATCCAGTTGTATCCTCTTGTTACTGAGCTTGTTAAATATGCTTAACTATTCAATATTCGTACTTACTTTATGACCTGAACTGGTGCAGGGGTAAGAGGGTAATATCTGACTGTATTTCTGTATTTTGCATAGTGTTTTTATCTACAATTTAGTTTAATTTTAAAACAATTGCATCATATCTGTAGCTTGTTTGAACTGTCGTGCTTTTGATATAATGCATTTTTCAGGCAGTAATTGTAAAAGCATTCTCTCATTAATAGTAATTTTTTTAATGTATGAAGGACTGGTACCTAGACCTTAATTTCTGGAAAATAGCTTTTCTTACAGTACTTTTGTCTTAATTTTTTGTGTTGCAAATGTCCGTGTGAATAGTAGAAGGGTGTCATCTTGCCTTTTTAAGTTCCAAGTTGTTCACTGAAGTAAAATACTTCTCTCATAGTTACGTTTCTGTTTCTTCCTTTGATCTCTTAGGCATTGACAAAAGATCCACAGGATTATCCTGACAAAAAAAGCTTGCCACATGTGCATGTTGCCATGTGGATAAACTCTCAAGGAGGCAGAAAGGTGAAGGCAGGAGACACGGTGTCATATATCATTTGTCAGGTAAAAATGTTTTTATTTATAGCTAAACACCAGATATTGTTTTGAGAGATGACGACTAAAACCAACTCAACTCCTGGAAAAAAGGTTTTGTAATTTTTTTTATAGTTTAAAATAGTCAATTTTCTGTAGTAAATTTACTTTGCCAGTGCCAGAAAGAGCTTTTGTGATCAGCTCAGCTCATCTGACTGTTGCCAAATACTGGCTGATAAAATTTCCCTGAATTATTATCTGTTTGGAACTGGAACTTATTTTTAAAGATAATATCCAAACTTTGTTTTAAGGAGAAAATTCTAGTGGTGAAGAACCCGCCATTCTTGGAAAGTTTCTTGGTGGTGTTTAAATAGCAGCATTGTCAATCTATGTCTTTTCAATTTGTAGTCATTTAATCTGGCAGTGCTTCTGTTGGATAGACTGTCAAATCTGAGGAAGCTTTGTTTTCTGCTGTTTATCCTATAAATGCTTACCATGGTCTTACAAATAATACTCCACTTCAGATGTGCTATTTAAAAATGTGTATGTTGGATTTTATGGTCCAAATAATTGTCCCTGCTTACTATAGGGGTGTTGGACTAGATGACCATTGAAGGTCCTTCCCAACTCAACACAGTCTGCTATGATTCTCTCTCTTATGCCAAACTGATAGGCTTTGGAATGTGGCTTCTACAGTGGACTCCTATTTCAGCTCCTTCCCAAATGATACTGTTTTTTTATTTAATTGAGCGTTCTTAGGCTGGTGTGATGAAGCTGCCAAGACTTTTGAGAGCTGGTTTGTGGGTACGGCTGAGCAATGGCACAATGCAAGAGAAGAATGTACTTGTTGAAAGAAGGGAGCTGAAGGAATTGCATTGTAATTATTTTTGCAAAGCAGCTGGATGAGCTGAATAGTCTAAATTAATTTTGTTCTGAATACTAAGTTGTCTGAAAGGAGTGGGAGGGACAAATGGCTTGCAGTCTGTCTTTTATTGATGGGTTTTCAGGCCATGGTTGTTGACCCTGTTGAAGCCAGTAGCTCATCTTAACTGAAAAATGAAGGTGTCGCACATTAATGCATTACTTTTATTTTGCTGTAAAAAAGAGACTTAGCAATAATAAGCTGTGGTACTTCCCCCCTCCATCTTTAATGTTTGTGTGCTTCTATTGCAAACACTTGCTAAAATACTGTTTGAAGTTCTGCTCTAAGATTTTTTGACATACATTAAAAATAAAATTTCCTAGTATAGTTGTGGACTGGGAATATGATTTTACAGACTGCTTACATTACCAGCAGAGTATCATCTTAGAGTTGATACATAATTCCACCATGAATACTGTTTTCAATTTAATTTTTGCCTTCCCAGATTTAATTATTTTCTCCTTATCTTCCTCTTTGAAGTTAAAGAATGTAATGTTTACTCTAACCTCTGAGTGGTGTTTCTCTCTTGCCTTGAGATGTCATGATGTGTTTATTTCAGTATTTCCTAATATTTCAGCATTTACTCTTTCAAATCTATGTTTTTGCCTTTGTCATTGCTTCACATGGCAATGAACGATGGTCTGTTTCTGACCACTCATTCCATTTGTTTCTTTATAGAATCAAAGACTAGAAATTTCCTAATGAAACAGATATAGTTTTGATATCCAGCAACTTAGAATTTGCTTGTTGTGCAAAATGATAATGCTAGTTCTGTGCAAAGTGAATCCAAAATGCATGCCCTCCACTTATTTTTAACTGGGCTGATGGTTACAATGTGTTTTTGTTGTGCATTTCAGAACTGACAGATGGGACTGTTTACTCTGTCTACTCTTACTGATTTGCACGTGTAGGCTGCAATAATACAAGCTGGATTTACATTCTTGAACTTGCTAGTTGATGCCAGCATCAGGAATACACTTCGTTGGGTTTTTTTTTTTACTGCTGCTAGATTTGTGTCGGGTGCATAATAAATCAACTAGAAGAGAGTGATCATCTAACAGTTTTGCTTTAACATAATGCAGATTGTTTGAAGCATAATCCTTGGTATGGACAGAATGTGGGGTTTACTTTTTTAACGCTTTGTTTCTTATGTTCCTCCTGTCTTAGGATGGATCAGATCTCAGTGCCAGCCAGCGAGCATATGCTCCAGAACAGTTGCAAAAGCAGGAAAATCTTACTATCGATACTCAGTACTACCTGTCACAGCAAATACATCCAGTAGTTGCTAGAATATGTGAGCCCATAGAGGGAATTGATTCTGTTCTTATTGCAACATGGTTAGGTAAGTATTTTTAATCCCATATACTTGGAAGAATTGCAAGAGACAAAACAAGAAGTTTTAACTTGTGTTTCTTAAAAAAGTGCTTCCCAAAATCCATCTTTTCACAATGAGCAGTAGCTTGTGTTACACAGCCCATAGCAAGTAGCTGCTATTTTACAAAAGGTTCTCAGTAATGTGAAGTTAATCTTATCGTCTTTATTCAGAGTTGCAAAAATGTACTCTTCATAAATGACAGCCCTAATGCACATCTTTGTGATTTTTCGAAGATCACTGAAGCAGTTCTAGAGTGTGTGTCCAGAACAGGCATTTTTCCAGAATGTAACCCTAGTTCCTTTGGCGTCTTCCCAGAAAGAAAGCAGTCATAGTTATCATAGTTATAATGAAAGGATACAAACTTTGGTAGTGTGTAAGGGAATAATTTGGTTTGCTAGAACTGACCTAGTGCGTAATGGAAACATAAAACCTTGGGAGTAGTCTTGGCTGCTCCATATGGAGAAGTGAAGCAGGGGGAAAAGGGATCTAAAGATTGTGAATAATGCTAGTGACCTAACAGAATCACCAGTTTTTATTCAAATGAGCAACAGGGACTTGCTCTTGTTAGGGTGGTTTTTGTCTTAAAAAGATGTCAAAAGAATTAGAGGTTTTTCTGCCCAACTCTGATTGCCTCTCTCTTCTCTGTTACCTAGGCTTCTTACCTAGAAATAGCTGCTGAAAAATTTCTAAAAGTTCATTAGGTCTCTTTCCATGAAAACATAGTGCTGTGGGTGTAATCCCATTTAGTGTTGTTTCCTCCTTAAAAGTAATGCACCAACAGATATGACTGATATCCTTTATATCCCACATCTGGTTCATTATTTTAATATCTGTTATTCAAGGACGCAGAAAAAGTCATTAGTCTTGCTGGCTGCTGAGTTCTTGACAAGACTGTCCTCTCCCACAACAAAACTTTTTAGAGGGCTGCACTGTGTCAATTTTGTCATCTGCTTTTAGATTCTATGCCTACATTTAGAGGAAATTCAGGCCTTCAGAAATCATGTTGTTCAGAATTTGGAATGCTCAAAGTCCTCAACATTTTATGTAATGGCCAAGATCGAGATTGGATCACTTAAAACCAAATAGTAGCGTGTTACTTTCAGGACTTGGGATGCTAGATCTGTATAGGTTACTTAAAAAAGAGCAGGTTCGGCTTGTGGTGAGCTTGCAGTTTGCACTTAAATATGTGCGCGTGCAGGTTCTGGTTTTGTTGCTTCTTCAGAAGAGAGATGAAGATATTTAAAAGTTCTTCATCTCCCAAGGTGGTCTGAAAGCGTGCAGCTTTTTCCATCTCCATTTCCAGTTTAAAAAAAAAAAAAAAAGACGACAGGAATTCTGCTTTTTCTAGCAGCGTGCTAGCCTGTTTCTCGGATGCCTTTGATGTTGCAGCATATCCTCAACTGCTCTGATGCTTTGAGGAGGTGTCAGCCCTGCTTCACACATGCAGGCTGACCGTACAAATCATTCTTGTTTGTGTGGCAGGGCCTTGGTATACAACTTTCCCTTGATGTCACAGTGGACTATGTGGTATGCCAGGCTGAAAAGGTCAAGCACTCTTGGTTAGGATGACACGATTTATAATAAATGGTAAACTTGTACTTCATTTAAGTAAAAGAGAGGAAACATTTCTGAAGTGAATTTTCTTTATTTGACAAAGGTTGTTAGTCTTGTAGAGTTAAGCTCAAATCCAGAGTTGTTCCTCGTTCACAGCAGGTCAGTTTTTCAGAAAAGATTGTCTCCCTTCAGGCATCTTAAATTAAGTGCCCATATCTTCAGAGCTGTGTGCCACTTGATAGCATCTACTCTCTGCAAATGCCTCTGCTGCTTTTTGTGCTATAGTACGTTCAAGATGAAAATTTCTTTTATGGTCTATAATAGCATCATGCAGCTGAGAGTTTATTAATAGTTCACAATTGTCAGTCTGAAAACCTGTATGTATCTGTTGCAATCTTAGATCTGAATTGTGTTCAGTTTGACCTTGGTGTGCTGTAAAAATGTTATTTCCTTCTCCAGCTTTGTTTTCTGTAGAATGCTTAAATGGAGCTTGGGGGTGAAGTCAGGTCTTTTTCAAAAGTTGTACTCTACTTATGTCGCTATATGCAGTACTTAAACTTGTACATAAATCATTGCAGGCCAAAGTTACCTTTTTTAAATAATGGTTACTGGAAAGATAGTCAAGTGTTACTGTTTCAAAGTGATTAAAAATAGTTTACTAGACAAAAGTGTACAAGATACTTAAGCCCAGCTTGCTAAAACAGGCAAATATGAAAACTGTTTACTGTTCTTTGTTGCTGAGTTGAGCTCTTTTGGTTAGTATTTTCATCATGCTACACATCTAAATTCCTGACAATTTTCCCATCTTTTTGCAAAAGACTGTATTTTTCTGTTCTAAAGAAGAAAGTTGGTGTTCTGGAGGATATCTAAGTGTTATATCAGTGGACCAAAACTTGGTTGCACTCTCATTATGTGTGCCTTCCACTAGATGCAATTTATTGTGTTACATAGGGGATCATTGTGTGTGCGTGTTACATAGGGGATATGTCTGTTTAGGGATAATTGTTGTAGAAAAAAGATCTAAGTTTCATACTTAACAGAATCTTCTTATAAGGTGAGTGTTTCATTGACATAATCACCACATTAGTCTGAGTAGATGAAATTTATCTCTGCTTAGGGAAGCTTGGCTCATATCAAGATGATGAAATTTTCTTTATTCTGTCTGTACTGACAGAAAACTTATTAAGCTATTTTAGAGGCTGAAGAACAAAAGCAAATAAAGCTTGCATAGAACTCCTTAAATATCAAACTGAAAATTTCCCTTTTTTTGGACATTGTAGGAGGTCTACATAGCCTTTGAAAGATAGAAATTAATTGTTCCTAAAAATGACAACCTCATGGGCATACGCCTGCATTCATTCTCTTTTTCTTGAAGTTCTTGAGGAAGATGAAGATTGTCAAGGTTTTCAAAACTGAAAAAAAATGTGCAATCAGATCCATAATCTCATTCGATAAATCTCATCTTCTTGAGTGCTTAGAGACCTTTCTTGCTTCATCCTGGAGACACCTGTAGCTTTTAAACAAAAAGAGCTGTATTGGTAGAACAATTCTCTTAATGTAATTAATGTAAGGGAGTTTTGTTGGTACATAAAAATTGTTCTTTGTCTGAATGAAAAATCACCTCTTGTTTCTGCATTGTCAGAAGTATCTAAACATTATGGAAGAAGTGTTGTTTAACCATGGGATTTTTGTAGCTGCTGCAGAATAACATCAGTTTCTCTAAATCTTGGAAGTTGCTGGCTGTTGTCTTAGTGTCTTATCAAAGAGATACATGTCTTGCTGCATGTGCACCTTGGAGGTCTACAGATTACTTGGCATTTGGGTAAAATTTCTTTGGAGGGCTGTCTAATTTTAGGGAGTAATTCATTACCAGGTCCTGATGAGGTGTGAGTACTCCTCAGTAACAGGTTCCTCTTTCCACCCAGTGTCTTCATGATCTTGTAAGGAAACCCACCTCAGCATTAAGATATTGTCCTTTTTTTTTTCTCCTTCTTTTTCCTGGAGTCATTTAATAGGTGCCATTAATGTAATAATTCGCGGGTCCTCGGCTGGACTCCCTTGACACAAACTGGGGAGAGACCTGCTGTCCTTGTGGCAGAATTGCAGGAATTTCATCAGGATCTTCCCATTTCACTGCTTTCCTCACATTAAGGAGTGAAAGAAAAGGAGCGTGTCAGAATTTCAGATTCAGATAGTTATAAAACTTGATGACAATGGAATAATAAACCCCGAAGTGGATCGATTTTTTAGGTATTTTCATGGTTTGGAGGCACTCTGGACCAGCTTAGAAGCTGAGCGCTGCTGAGGCACGTTGTGTATTCTGACCTCACCAAAAAGCCATTCTGCGGAGCCCATGCGGAGAGCGGGTTGGCGTTGCAGCTCAGGAAAATCTTTATGGAGGGAAAAGCATTTAAAAAAAAAAAAATTAAAAAGTGTGCGTTTTCCGGAGATCTAAGGTCTTGACCGCCCAGCATTAGATCCGCCGGCCCGAGTCCTGGCGCGGGCCCCGCCGCCCTAGCTGAAATGGGCGCCCGTGGCCTGCAGGTGGCAGCAGGGGATGCCGTTTGCCGGCCTCCCGCAAGATGCCTGACGGGCAAGGGTGCAACCGGGAGAAACTTTCCGTGCTCTGCACGAGTAACCGGCGTCTGAAACACGAAATATCGGGGGTAGATAGCCCTGTTTGTGTCGGTCGGTAGTGGGGGAAGCCGGCGTCCCGCTAAAGGCCTTCTCGGGAGCCGAGCCCCGGGGCGAAGGGGAAACGGGTGGGGGTACAAGGTGGTGAGCAGAGAGTCATAGGGAAACCCTATTTTTAAAACAACAATCATTAGTATAATTTGTTTTACTTCTTCACTTTCTTGATTGATCTCTCTTTCTGGCTAGTTAGTAAATGTTATTATAAGTCTATTAAATAATTCAAATCGGGTGGTGCTGGAACTTTTTTTATTATGTACATTTATCATGCTGAGCTCATCAGGCTATTTGTAATGTTACATTTCATTGCAGTTTTGGTGAGGTGTAATAGCTTTCCTGCATCAAAGCCCCCTTGACTTCATGATGTCATGGGGAAAAATAGCCCCAAAAGCAAAGCTGCAACGAGTTCACTGATTGAGTCTCATCCTATTCATTTATGCATTACCAAAACCAGATATTTTTTTATTTCCCCCCACCCATCACATAGTCCCTATTTTGTTTTCAACTAGAGTAGTATGACCAGCAAGACCTCGTCCGAGAAGATATCCGGTAGTATGCTGAAATAGATTAATTGGACTGGCTAACTATACCTGAAAGGAGAAAATAGACAAAATAGGTCCCAATTTCACAAAGTAATTAAAGTAGACACTTTTTTTTAAAAGCCTAATTTGCAGTCCCTTTGATCACTGGGGTTGTTTGCACACCAAAAGTTAGATCTACACTTGAATCATCACAATATTTTCCCTCTTGTTTTCTTCAGACAAAACAACTTCAGAAACTTGAGAGATAGTTGCAATTTAATTTCTTCCATTTTTTTTTTCCTTTTTAAAAGTTATCACCAAATGTCCACAGGCTTACTTGCTATCACTTTTGATTGGAAAACTGCAGTTGTCTGAAGATCAGGATATATCTCCTTTTACTTTGCATTACTTTGTTGTATATTTGCCTTTTGGGAAACAAACATAAATTTCTACCTGAACTTTAATAGTATCTGCATCAGAAAGTTACAATGGTGGTTTTTCATTCCCCTGCTGAACTTAAGAGTAAACTGAGAATTTTTGTTTGTGTTCCCCAGTACTATTGTAGATCGGACCTACTGCATGATTGCTTGATTTTTTTGCAAAATCTTGAGTTCCTCAAGCCTTTTATCTACTGCATGAATGTTGCAGAATATACTCTTGTTTCCTAAAGCAGTTACCAACCCTTTTTTGAAAAAATAGGGAGGGAAGGGGGTAATAATAAAAAAAACCCCTAAAACCAAATACTCTTTCTCAGAGGGTACATTATGTAGTAGAGTGTAAAACAAGTTATTAGCAGTGTTTTCCTTCATTTACTGTTCATTAACAGAGAGAGCAGATAACTATTAGAAGTTTAAAAACCTCTTGTTACCCATGTGCATTGGCAATTGCTTCTTTTGATAGAATTAAAATTGGGAAGATAGTTTCAATTAAAGTGAAACCCCTATATGATATCATGAACCAAATAATCCCTTTTGGTAGTAGAATTTTTCCTTATCCTTGAACTTGGTTTATGACCACAAAATACAAATTCAAAATAGCAACAGAGAAGTCACACACATGAAGTCTTTTGTGTGAAGACAGTTTCTGTCTGCCTTTATAACAGTGTTCTGTACATGCAGTATTATTTGTCTAGTTTAACTGAATATTGTTCCCAAACATTGTCTTTAAGTTTCCCACTACTGTATAGTAAGGTTACAAACTGTAAAATCTAGCTTTACTTTCTATTTGCAACCTTTCTTGTTCTTTTTACGGTAGTTGTTACATTTGAATTCACACTGGACATGGGTTAATACCTGTTAATCTGTTATTTGGCTTAAAAAATATTGTTAAAAATATTTTTAAAGTCCTCTTTGGTCTTCTTAAAATTTAAGTAACCCATAGTTCTCTGAACACTTTCTTCTAAATGTTCTTTCAATGTCTGGGTTTTTTTCTTAGCATGTACTATTTGCTAGAGTTAGGACAAAAAAATCTGTAGATAGGATATATGGTTGTTAAAAAGATTGCACGTGATATAGATAAAAAATGTGTGGATTTTTATTGAGTTTACTTTGGCAGTCTTATTTTTAGGGCAGCGAACTTCGTGCTTGCTTGCTTATTTAGTTATTTCAGTTGAATCAGTATTTTTAGGATCTCTTTTGTGTATTTATTTGCTTAAAATCCTGAGTTCTGGCAATCAGAAATAAAGCATTTGTCTCCAGTGCTGTCGTTTTAAATGCTGCTGCTGAATTTTAACCACTGCGTTAGATTGAAACCTACATGCTGTTAACCACTGAGCCAAAATGAAATCGACCACTGCATTGAAATCAGAGTTGGCAGTTGTATACGGACTTGAAGTAGTTGGTAATAGCAGTGCACCCGTGTTTCTTTAATGGGGTTTTTATTCTCTGTTTTCAGTTTTAATGGTGCCATTTTGATTTAAAGACCGTTTCTTAATAACGATGCACATTTTTATTGAAATATTTTCAATGTGACTTAAGAAGAAAATAACAATAAAGCTATCCTTAGGAGTGGTTTCCTCAGAAACAAAATGTTCTGTTGCATACTCCCATGATAATGCAGTGTGCTTGTTTTATTTATAAAGCAGTCTTGCGTAAGAAGATAAGTAAGAAGATGTCTTCATGTTCTGTGAGCCTTTATTTGTGGATAAGAATTGTAAAATATATTTGTGTTTTACAGAAGTTTTGCTAAGGAGAGATTTTCACCTTCTGCATTTACATTTTGAAACTTTCTTTTAGATCTGCTTCAACAAGCATATGAAAAATGATCCTATTTGTATGGTTGACCTCTTAGTGTTTTGAAATTTTTGTTTTCTTATTGATAGGACTGGATCCTTCCCAATTCAGAGTCCATCACTATTGCCATAAAGATGAGGAGACTGACTCAATTGGTGTCCCAGCTCAGCTCACTGATGAGGAGAAATATAGGGATTGTGAAAGATTCAAGTTTTGCTGCCTCAAATGTGGAACGGAAAATATTTATGACAATGTCTTGGATGGTTCGGTTAGTTGTTTTGGGGTTTTTTTTCCTGTTTCATTTCTGTTCGTTGGTGAGGGAGAAAAATACTTGAAGAGAGAATGGCTTTTCAGCTAGGATGTGTATCAATCAGGAGAAGATACCATATTGTTTGAATCTTGCTATTTGTAGCTTTGGAACAGAAATTTGCTGATGGGATAGTGCTGAAGTATTTCTCTCATTTTTGCATTTCAGCTGTGTTGTCTAGCAGAACATAAGAGATTATCTGGCTTCATTAATCTGTTTGGCCACAGTTGTGAATGATTGTTGCTGTAACTTAAGGAATCCTTATCTTAACACCTTAGTAACTTCTAGTTCTCTAATGAAACTTTTTTGTAGTAATGGCAATTTCTTATCCTAAATCATATTAATTGGAACAAAGTGTTTTTGAGATTTGTGTTTATCTTGCTACATCCCACCTCCCTTCCTGGCAGTAAGGTTTTTCTGTGTTATCTTTCCTTCTCTCTTTGAGTATTGAACATAAAAAAGTCATAGGGGTACATTCTTGTTGAGAAGTTCTGCCAAAAAATGTATCTCTGACCTTGGATCACAACTTGAAACAAGGCCAAATACTTAACTCTGCAGCGATGTTATGTATGTATTAGTCATTGGCAAATTAGCAAGCTTTAGAGTAGTGAAAACCTTGAGACTGAAAGCAAATAAATCTTTTATCTAAATTAAAAGTAATTATTTCAAGTTAATTTGGACAAACAGCAGATGTTTTGCATTTTTTTTGAATCAAAATAAAGCAGTCTTTGGACACAAGTAAGAGGAAAAAGACACAAATGCAATGTTACTTTGGGAATCCTTGACTTTTGTTCATTACAGCTGTAAGTAAGATAGTTAATTGCATGTAGGCTTGACAACTTGCAGATGGGCTAACTAGAGAGAAGTGGATATTAAATTCCTTTTTAAAAGACAAGCAAACAAACGGAAATACTTTACTGAACAAAAGAAACCCCTAAACCAAAAAATCCTCTTCTACCTTAGTATTACTTAGTGTTGCAGGTGCTGTATAGCCAAGATGGCTCACAAAAGTGAAGTCTTGCCTTGAAAGAAAGCTTTCTTGAAGTTGTATTATATGAGAATTCTGACAGCTTAATTTTAGCTGTTCACAGATCACTTCCGGGTTCTGAAATTTTAATGTCTGATGTTCAGAATCTTTTGTAAGACAAGGGAATTAGATAGTGTAAAACTGGAAAAGCTATTCTCTTTGAGAAATTAAAGATGATCGTATAATTCTTTCTTAATAATGATTATCTTGTGAAGTTTGCCTTTGCAGCCCTATTGATATTTTCATAATTGCTAATGTATTAGGTTGATTTCAATGCTCTGATTAATGAGCTTGGGCAGAACAACAAACCTGTGCTGTTTTGTGGGAGACAGATGAGCATGATTTGGCCATAGATGATTTTTTTTACTCAGCATCATCTTTTTTGATTAACTTTATATCAGGTGGAGAAGCATGTTCTCCAAAACACCTTTCATTAAGAAGTGAACCAGGAAACCTGTAGGTCAGAGAAGGCTTAATACGTTTGCATCCAAACTGATGGGAAGAAAGAATATCTAGATATTAGATGCCCTTTAAGACTGTTATTTTAAAAAATATACATTTTATGTCTAAGCTCTTCTAACACTTTCTGCTACCCTTGCATGTTGTAATGGTGAAATTCATGCTAGTTTTTTACACTTGTATTTTCAGGGGCGATTTATTGAACCCAGCTTACAAAGGTGCAGTAAGACTGATTGTGATGAGCCTCCTTTCAACCATGTGGTTCAAATGAACAACAAATTACTGCTGGATATTAGGCGCTGCATCAGAAAATATTATAATGTAAGTATTCAGAAAATACTTTACCATGTGAAATGGGGTTTGTCAGATGTCGAGGTTTTAGTGATAGTCATGTTAACTTCTTTTTTTTTTTTAATTCCACGTATGTGATCTCAAACCCCATTTTTATGTAAAAAAAAAACCAAACAACTTACCTATTGGTGTATTCAAATACTAATTTAGAATGTTTTTTCAGTCGAGTCTCAAGTCAGGATAGTCAGATATGTGTTAAAGTTTTTGTAACTATGTGTCAGCTATATTACAGATGTAGTAGTGCTCTGTTTTCTAAACTTTTTGAAAAAATGCAGGGTTGATTATCTTAATGCTTTTGAGAAAATCTATGAAGCATATCAAATATGCAGAAATCAATTTCTCATGTAACTAAAATCTGATTCTCTTTCTCCAACCCAAGTTGATATATATTGTGAAAAGGAAAACTGAATGAGACTAAAAATCATTTGAAGGCCGACAGGAGGGGAAATCCTATGAATCTTATAGTAACAAGGAGAGGATCAAGATGTGCATGTAATTTTTTACAATTCTCTTTCTTGGGGACCACTGCAAAAAATGCAAAGTGTCCATGATAGCTCTGGATGGTGTTGTGGGAAAAAAAAAAAAGGAAAAGTTTGAAATTCACATTCTTCATATTGTCCAAAGTGATGTCTGATTAGGAAAAAACCCTTCTTGCTTTATAAACTATCTCACTGTGTTTTATGGCTTTAGTATACTGCAACAGTCTTATTTTTTGAATTGGCTGTTAGCTTCTTCGGTCAAATTTTCTTTAAGTCTTCTGATCCTGTTGCCTGACAGCCTTTTTTGGTTGTCCTACATTGCCTGTTTTCACAGCTTCAGGACAGAACTGAACTCATAACTTTCAGGTGCTCAAAACTTTTGATGTACTTAAAAATGTAATATGTTTTTGAAAATTTGTCCAGTAAACAGATGGCTTGCTTAATTCATGGGATGTTTTTTTAAGTATTAGAAAATTTATTTTGTCTGTAAATATTTGGCTATGTAAATACTTGGCTACATTGCTAAGAATTATAGTTTAATGTTAAGTATGCATTTTGGTTTACTTCTGTGGTAGTTCATATTGCAGTTGTAGGTAAGTATTTCCTAAACTTTTCTCTGGAAATAGACTAATTTCTAAGTGTATAAATGCTTTTGAAGGTCTTTGTGTCAAAAGTAGCGTAAAACTTACTTAGAGCATTTTAATTTTAGGCAGTATTCCTCTTCCTTTCCATTGAAGTTAAAGGTTGATGACTTAAACAGGTGAAGTTTCTAAAATGCTATATGTGATGCTATTTTGTTGCAAGTCCACCTGGCTACAAAATTACCATTCAAGTTCTATTCCTGTACATATTACATTAAGTTATACAATGTGTTATTTAAGAGTTATGTCAAAGTAATAGGCTTAAACAGACTGCTTTTCTCAAACTGTTGCTCCTGGTTAACTTTTAGTTTCAATGTATTTAAGTTATGATAAGACACAATGCCACATGCTAAGTAATTTATGGCATATAAAATGCTACAAAATGTGGCTAAGATGTGCAATAGTAAACTTGATGAATGAAGGAGGACACATTTGAGGGCAAGTAAAATTCTTGCTACTGGTAAGAAGAAAAAATGATGTAATATTTTATTCTGATCTCCTATTTTGTATTTTCTTTGGAGTTTTTTTAAAGACCAAGCTGCGAAACATATTGAAATGTTTAAATAGTGAACATTGAAATTTGCCTTTATTGTATTAAAATCTTTAAAATATCTTACTACATGACATGTGGGATAATGAAGTGTCCTTAAAAAGAAGTTTATTTGTCCTCGTGAATGAAAACTNTTGAAATGTTTAAATAGTGAACATTGAAATTTGCCTTTATTGTATTAAAATCTTTAAAAGTATCTTACTACATGACATGTAGGATAATGAAGTGTCCTTAAAAAGAAGTTTATTTGTCCTCGTGAATGAAAACTTTACTTTGTACTTTTAGTACTGAGAATTTAATTTTAGCCTAGTTAGCTGTAATGATAAATTCTGAATGTGTTCAGACTGTGTAAATTTGTGATTATTTTATTGTAAAAACAAATTTCAAAATGCCACTATTATTTGAAAAGTTTAAAAAAGGCATTGGGCTAGTAAATTTTTTGCTGTTCGCTCTTAGAAAATCAGTTGCTAAGAGTTTTGGTTTATTCATTTCGTCAAGGAGCTCTAGTGACTGTATAACAGCTGGAATTGAAATTCATCGAATGGATATTTGCTCTAACACCCATATAAGCCTATAAAGTGTAACAACACACCCAGAAGTAGTATGGCAAAGAACTCTGAACATAACATTTGTTGAAACTTAGAGATGCTTATTTAACACACTACTATTGTAGTGTTTGCACATCTAAGGCACATAAATACCAATTTAAAGCAGACAAATATATTGTCTTTGTCACCCTGTTATTTTTTTATGGATATTAATTATTTATCTGTTGGTTAAATGGCACATAGTCCAAAAATATAAAATGATAAAATTAAATTTTTAACCTTTAAAGTAATGATCTGCCTTTTACAAAGACAAACTTATCAAGAGCCTTTTGGCCTGATCCACAGTTCACTGAAATGAGTAAGCTTTATTTCTTTTTTCAGTGAGCTTTGAATCTGATATTTTTTTAATTGTTTAAGTTTATTGCAGTTTGTTGAAGTGTAGATTTTGGGAATGCCTTTGTATGTGGCTGTCTAAATGTGGAGGCAGGAGGAAGTGCCATAAAATATAAATGATATAATTTGCTGTTTTTTCAGCAAATTAAACTGATAAATAAATAAAATAGTGATATCATTCTTTCCATTAAAAATATGCACATGTAAGTGCATAAATAGAATTTTGTAATCCCCCAACAGTCCCATTGTTTTTGTAAAGTACTTGCCTTTATTTAAAATTTTCTGATTCTGCCATCATTTTTTGCCATTAAACATTGAAATCTTTGTTACATGTCTTCCAAAACATATCCACCATTTTTCCAGTATTTATGGATTTCTTAATGTTATTAGCAATACCAATTTTTATAATCTTACTCATGACTGTAAATATATCTAAAAAATTACATGCAAAGATTTTCTTTCATTTCAGAAATGCATTATTCTATGAGAGATTGATCCTGTTGTGTGCTTTCTTTTTGTTGGTTTTTTTTTTTTGAGTCTGCTTCAGAAGAGCAAATAGATGAAAAGAGAGAGAAATGCTAGCTAATCTAAATTGGGAAATGAAGAGGGCTTTTTTAAGCATGAAAATTTCATCATCTTGTCAGCTGGCAGAATGCCTGCTGTGTGGATTCACAAAGGCTAAGAATTACACTTTCATGAAATTTTCCTCACTAACTGCCCTGGTTAATTTGAAAGATAACCCACTGTTCTAATTCATTCCTCAATTGGGCGGTGCAGGTTTTATCTTTGATCTGACAAAGCATTTGTGTTAATCGTTTTGGCCCTCTACTAGACACTCTTGGGATTGTGCTTTTACAATAAATGTGTCTGTGATAGCTCTTTAGTCTATTATACTTACAATAGATCCATAGAACTGGTAATTAATTCTGTACTGCTTTGGAAATGGGGAAGAATAGGTGTAGCTCTGTCAAGTGCTGCTGGGAAGTTTGTTTAGCTAGTTCATTTTTGAAGTGTTACCCTCAGCCATCAATGAAACATCCCTACTAGAGAATGGCTGGAAGCTGAAATATGCAAGCATAAATGGAAAAAATGACCAAGTTTTGTGCATAGGAAGTGTGTCATTTCATTTGTAGGAAGAGGATCTAATTATTATGATGGAAACCACTCTGTGTTTCCCATTAGAATATTCAAATGCTCATTTTCAGCACTTGGTAAATAAATGCCAACTCTGTGAAAATGAGTACTCACATCCCTAAAATGAATCCCATGTTTTACTTAGCTCTTGAGGTGTTAGTTTTGACAACTTATAAGAACTGAATAGAAACACGTATCATACTGTTTATACCATTTGAGCAATAGCAAAATTTATACTGAACTGGTTGGACTGGGAAGCAGTTATCCTGAAGCAGCACTTTTTTGATCTTATTTTTAAATATATGCCAGTAGTGTTATTAGTATATTTATAGGCTAAAATCTGCTTTTATATAGATGCTTTTTATGTGCTAGTTAATAGCGCATGGCACTTTTGGGTCTTCTTAGGGTTTTCAAAATGCATAAAATAATTCAAACTTCAAAAGTGTTTGAAAAAATCTTAGTCCGACCTGTATTGCACTGTTTGTTTTACAGTAATTTCTGTCGAAGCCACTGTAACCCACAGGCAGAAGTGAGTTTGAAGGCTATTGAACACTTCTAAATAACTTTATACTGTTCAGCTGCGAAAATTCAGTGTTCAATAGCCCTCAAAATTTCTCATTTCTTACCTGTGGTGGAGTGGTCTACTGCCTGCACATTAGGTCACAGTATAAAAGCATGGTGGTGCACTTCTCAAGATCTTTGAATTATTATTTTTATATATATATTGCTGTTTTGCCTATTGTATATATGTTCTTGGGTTTTGCATTAGCATTTTATGTATTTTAAAAAGGTAAAAAGATGTATAAACAAGGTAATACTATAAGGGGCAATAGCGTGCACATGGATTTGAGGTTTATATGGCATATTCACTTAAGGCAAGAAAGATGTCAGGGCTCATTATGAACCTGGAATCTCCCACACTTCAATCAAGTGTATTGCCAACATCCCACAGGTGTACACCACATGAACATTGAAAATATGATTGTAGATGATGATGACTTTTGCAATCATGTTCTTGCAGCAGTCATGGATTGAAAGGTTTTTTTGTTTGGTGCATGGGTAGGAGTAAGAAGTTTCTGGAGTGCGGGAAAGATGCTTAGTAGTGGCAATAGTATGATACTTTATTTAACGTTGTATTAGGAGTAGTACTGGCAGTGTATGGGCATGTCTTGAAGAGTAGGTGGGGCCAGAAAATAGAACTGTGACACCAGCTAATGTGGTTGGCACAATCTGAGAGTAAGACTGCCATCAAATTAGCGATTATTTTGAGACTTTCCTGTTTGTATGGAAATGGATTTCTGAGACTTTTCCAAGTTTGCACTTGTATGACTGTCATTTTACTTTATATATACAGAAACAGAGATGTTTATTTTTGGTACTGAAAGCTTCCAAGTCAAGTCAGAATGGAAAGCAATTGGAGTGAAAGATAAAAGAATAATGTGATTCCATTCGCAATTTACCAAGAGTGACCCAATATAGAGGGACCCAAGAGTGGGAAGGGAGGCTGCCACCAGATTGTCAAGAGTTTTATCCTCCCCTCCACAGCAGCGTTTTCTGATTCTTTCCTTGATTGAGGTTGACAGGTGGGTTGTATTTAGAATCATGTTTTGGTTAACCAGGAAGAAATTAGAAATACTTCCATTACTGAACAGAGCAATCACTACTCTACCATATGAAGACATTGCACTTCTGTTTTTCTGATATAATTTGTAATATGTTTACAGAATAATAAGACAACCCTTTGGTCACCGTGTGTAGTGCATGTTGGGGATGAGTAAGCAGTTATTTGTTACAGCACTCATAGTGCCTCTTAACTGGAATTGATTCACTATTACTGCAACTTCTCCATGATCTGCCCTGTAAAGGAATTGTTTGTTTTAGACTTGGAGCATCAATATGATTTTTAGTGAAGTGTTTCAAAGTAATGATCAATATGTCTTTACAAAGGGTTTAACTCTGTTCATTGGATTTTACTAGCCATGATGGACACGTATCCCATCTCTCTAATGGCAGAATGAAGCTGCCTGCACTCCAAATTTTAGCCGCTGAGAGTGACTGGAGGCAAGCAAGGAAGCAGTATATGTTTACTGTTGATTCTTCCTAGTGCTTAATCTGGTACCTTGCTAGTGGAGGCTTAATGACACTTAGAAATCTCTCTCAGCCCTTTGCAGAAAAGGCTCCCCAGGCTGGCCACCGCATGGAACGGGTTCTAAGAAAAGAGGATTGCTTCAATAGAGTAAAACTAACTTTGTAATTTCCTCTGTAGGTAGAATACAGGAATGTAAAGGCTTATTATCGCAATCATGTGTCTGCGTAGGCTTATAAATGGCAGTATTGTGAAGATCATGTTACAGGAAGTGTGCCCAGAGGTAAATATGGTCATGGTTATGATTGCCACCAAGTGTGTAATGTTTACCTAGGTGATTGAATCACTCATCTAATAACAAGATGGTACTGTCTTCAGAGGATTACAGGAAGCACTGTCTTTGAAGGTACTCTGTTGGAACTGATCTGTTGCCCTAGTCGAAGCAGTGATGAATTTTGCCAGCACTTGGAGAGCGTGTTTTTGCTGCAGCATAGAGGTACGGTGCAGCTCTGTGTATCTGAACTGACTTTAAGCTCTTAGGCTACGGAGCATGTAGCTTTAGTGTACCAGTGTTTGTTATGAGATTATGTAGCCAAGAATTTACAATCTTGGGCAAATCTGTGCAGCCTATGGAGAGGTCTGTCACAACTGCATTACTAACAGTGCCTGAGCAAGCTACTTTGAGTGAGCAAATGTGCCCTCCTGTGGATACCTTGGATTGGCAGAAGTGCTATGGATGCTATATAGCTATGTAGGATTTGCTGCTTCTGTGACTATTTCAATAGCAATCATGAGTCACATGAGGATCTATGTTCATCTTTCTTCTTTTTACTGTAGTTTTGGGGCCCATTTTAAATTTTTTTAGGTTTTTGCTGTGATCAGTTTAATTTTTTTTGATGGAAAAGGATCCCACCAGTCTCTAATTAGGGACACTGCAAGAAGTTATAGTCCAGGTAAACTAATTAAGGCCTAAAGTAAGTTTTAAAACCACCAGTTCTCATGGGATTTTATTACAGATAATGTCTTATACTACAATAACTTGGAAAAGCAAATTATTGAAAAATCAAATCAAAGTCTGTATTAAACTACAGGAACTTTTAATAGAGACTACTTTATAACCAGCTTGCTAGGAAGGTATGTGACATAGGTCAGCAAGGTCTGTTTAATGGGCACATGTGAGAGTTGTATCCAGAAAGCAGGTTGAATTGTGACACCAGCCAGTGAATACTTGATGCTGTTTGCTGTGTTTACACCTCTCAAGTACCTTGAATCCCTCTGGAGAAGCAAAGTTAAAATTTGAAGCTGAAGTTTTTTCTAGACACAGTTCTTTTCACAAGGATAAGAAAATCATGCACACTGGTGGCAACAGAGGGCATATGTGAAAAGCATCTATGTTTTGCTTAACATGCTTCTCTTTGGGAAAGGGTCTTGTGGATGGTTGGGGTTTTCCCCTAACCTTAGATGTTAAAAGACTTATTTTCATTTACTATTTTAAAGTAGTTAAAATGTTTATTCACTGCTGTGTTTCTTATAAAATTCACTTAAAATTCAATAATTTCCTCAACAGAAGTGATTCTGGCATTCAAAAACTCATCATATAGAAGCTTTGTAGTTAGAAGATCATTTCAGAAACTTTTATTCCACTTAATTTAACAACTGTTTAGTTCTTTATGTTATTTAGTGTTCAGCGCAGCGAGAGAAAATGGGCTGAAAGGATCAAATGGATAGTTGAGAATTTAAGCTTAGTTCCTGGAAGTAAGCCATATATCTGAGAACCTAAGAGCAGTGAGTCTGGATAACACTGTTTAGCTTAAACTCCTCTGCCTTTGTGTTTCCATTCATGTTCATAGGAAAAGGAGAAGAAACCCCCGTAGCTGAAAGTCTGATACATAGATAGTAAAGCTCTGCTGGCCCACATGTAGCATCCTATGTGCAGATCTCAAAATGGAGTCCTTGAAGCTCATCAACCAGGGCAGCTTTGTCAGCTGATTGTATTTTGTTATATGGTATCTACTGGTGGACTTTACTCCTGCTGTTTACTTTACATCAGTTATGTACTACATTTATTCATGTCTAGCTGAATTGATAGCACTGCCTGTGCTTTAATCCAGTGTGTTCTGGGATGCGCAGGGTTTAAAGGCCTTTCTGTTGCTAAAGATGAACATCCCCTCCCTATTTCCATACCATGCTCAAGATTCTAATTTTTTTTGGTCTGCCCACAGCTGCAGCATCTGATAACAAGGCGGGGGGGAAAAAGGCAAAAAGAAGCTGCGTAGTCCTGCTAAAACTGTTGAAGAAGCTAAATGACAGTCTTGTTCACTTTCTTTCATCTGAAGTTTCAGCTATCCAAGTATTTTCAGCTTAGACTTTGAGTCCACAAATGTGTGAGAAAACTTTGTTTTTCCAAAGGTGTACCAGATTTCTACATGAAAATTAAGGCTCTGCATTAGATGTTTTCCTTTTCTCCTGAAAAAGCTGCAGCTTTTTTTTTTTTTTTTTTTTTAAGTGGCATCTAAAGAGGTTACAAAAAAATCTATGAGTACCAGTAAAGATCTCTGGTTGGAAATGTTTATGCAGTGACTGAACTTGTCCATTAAAAAAAAAAAAGTCTGTTTCAGAATTGTAGCAGATACTCTGAATATCTTGCATCTTTATTTTCAACATCCAATGAAACAGTATAAACAAAATGCTGATGTTTGCAGATTGGTTTAGTTTTTATACTAGACAAGAAAGCAATATTTGTCTTATCTTTTTCCTTTCTATATTGATGACTACAGTTCACATGTGGAAAAAAGAAAATACGAACTCCCAAATGGATTTCTTTTTTTTTTTTTAATTAATGCACCCACTCAAAAGCAGAATCGTCCCAGAGATATATTTAACTGGCATTTTTCTTGTATTCCTTTTTCTTTTATCATTTGTCACACTCTGTCTTTGAAGATTATAGGCATGTACATGTTGGAAAGCATTTTTAATAATAATGTGCTTTCCTCTCCTAAGGAAAATAATGGCCAGTGTAGAAATATTCTTCCTTTAGCCCTTATTTGATGGATGTTTTTCTTGTTAATGTCTTCAGTTCTATATTTTTTTGGGTCTTTTTAAAGATGTTTGCATTAGCAACACTTAATTTCTGCAGTGTGCCATGGATGTGAAGTACTTAGCATCATGCATATCTTACAATTGGTATGTCTTAATTATTTTTTAAATTTTTAGAAGTTACTAGATGTGGAGGAATTATCTGAAAGGACAAAATAGGAGGTGGAGTCAAGTGGAAGTGTATCCTCATCAACGCTGCAGTCATCCCCCTTTCCTTTTGAGTGCAAGGCAACCCAGCTGTGAGGATTGCTGGCCACACTCTCATCAGAGAGAGGAAGGGGAGGGGGTGAGAGAGAGAGAGAGAAAATTAGCAAAACAAAATTCCTCTCTATCAATCCTGTCTTTACACAAATTCAGACTTCTGAGTTCCCATACGTGAGAGTGTAACTTAATTTCCAAATTACATGATGAAAGCACATCTGTCCCAAAATTAATACCTCTTGAGAATATCATAATTGTATATACTGAAAATAATTAGTATCTGTAATTTGCAAGTCATAAATGTCTAATTTTTAGCAAAGTTGTTTGTTTCCATTTAAGATAAATTCTCAATTTAATATCCAGAGCAACATTTGACTATACTACAAAGGGGCCAGAATTGTTTAAAAACAGAGAACCCCCTCACCCTCCAAAATACAAAGATACAAAATGTCATGTGCTGAATTCTGTTGTAGAATGCAATGTTAGAGTTCTGCAAAAACTCTTTAATTGCTATAATAATTTTTATTGTGTAATATGTATTTTTTCACATACTGAGACAGCTCATCTTTGTGATATTGCAGTAGAACTTTTAGATACCAGGCTGTCCATTGACCTCCTAGGGGGTACAAAGGTTGAACGTAGAATTTTAATTCAGTAGAATTTCTCCTTTATAGATATGTGTTTGTATGAATAATTACATTAAGATTAATACAGCTATTTAGAAATATTGTCTTCCAGTGGTTCACCTGGGTGTGTAGCTCAGTTGGGAGAGCATCAGACTCCTAATCTGAGGGTCAAGGGTTCAAGTCCCTGTCCAGGTATGAAGCTTGCAAGAGTTGGGATGATGGTTGGACTTGATGATCTGAAAGGTCCCTTCCAACCTAGATGACTATGACTATGTGGTGTTGGTGATGCTCTTTCACACTATTCTTTAGTATTTGCATGTGGTTCTTCTGCTTGTTTGAAGGCAGCAAATAATCAAATTTCCCCTTGCTCCTACTGCTTTCTGACTCACCTTTTTTTCCCTGTGATAAGGGATCAGTATGTATACCATGTTGTTTATTTAATGCAACATCTTTTGGGGATCACTTTGTTATGTTTTAAATTTTTTTTAACCTATTCAGTGAGGTAGCAAGCTGAATTGTGATATCATCCCTGAGAGAGTTTCCTGGCTGATTAAACATAAGGTATTTTTAGGATCAAACACCCATACTGCCTCTCCAAGCTCTTTCATGAGAGTGAAGTACCTTGCAGGGAGTTCATAATCAAAAATTCTGTATGATCTGATTTATCTTTTAAGACTTCGCAACAAGAGTGAGTTGGGCATTTTGAGGACTTAGAATTACAAAATAAGCCCATGTTACCTGCCAACAAATGGTCAGGGATTAGTGCAAAATTTTTTATTTGATGTTTTCTGCTGAGTCCATTTGTGAAGTACTTTGTGAGATTAGTGGCAAGATGCCACTCGGTAATCATGTGTCATTGAGTGGCAAGTATCTATTTGAGGAGCTTCTGAGATTTTAGTGAAGATAAGGAACATGATCTAGGAACAATTACAAGGTTTCATAATGAGAAGTACATTTGGTTTCTGTGTAAGTTTTCTATATGAATTAAACCAATGCCTTTCTAGACACAGATGTGTCCATGAGAGGCCAGCATCATACCAAGGCTCCATCTCTTATTGATGGAGTTGGTGTGATTGTGGGCCAGTTCTTTTTCCAGATAAGCCATGTAGACAGATCTTCCCTCCCCTTCTCTCCATACTCATCTTAGTTGCAGGTAACTCCTTAGCTACAAATTTTTTCACTTTATCTTCTAGTGGTGAGGCTAAGCTATGGAATGAATCAAGCATGGTAACAGCAGTCAGAAGCTCTCAAAAACCATGTTTCTGCAGGAAAGACCTTAGTTAGAAACAGAAACAGCATGATATCCTTAAAATAAATGCATTAGTGAAAGAAAATGCAGGAGGTAGTTCTGCCACTGCCTCTGGTCATTTCTTCAGTTTAATTCTTCTTTCAGACTTCACTGGATAATTTTAGGACATCCCAGCTGTGTCTAAATAATGATATTGCTAAAGGGCTTCTGCTTTTTATGTGTTTGAGACCTCTTAAGGATACTCTTTAGCTTCGGAAGTAGGAACATTGTTTTGCTTACAGAAGGTCATAGAGCAGATGTTTGGAATGTCATTCTTAGAGGTTAGAAACATGATAAACTTTGAAGTTTGCCTCCTGATTTGCTCTTCACTTGAGGACTGTCTGAGAAAGGAAAGACCTTAGTTAGAAACCCACTGTGTGAAGCACTGCATGAATCTAGTCTTGATGCTGGAAGCATTAAGGCTAAATATCTATCTTCAGCTAGTTCCTGTAACTTTTTTGGCATTTACAAAATTTAGATGATGGTATAGGAGATAATTTTGGTTGCTGGTATTAATTTTCAATGGTCTGAACCAATTAACTCAATTAAAATAGGTCCCACCTGAAGAAGTTCATGCATGTAGATAATGGATATTTAATATAACATCCTTTCTCTCCAGAGAAAACTTAAGTCCTCACTATTAAGCTCCACTCAGATTTTTGGAATGGAGCAGAGAACCTTGTGGGGTACCAAAGTACTAAAACTGAAATCATGAAGAGGGAAAGATCTTTCTTCTCCTGGTACTAAGCTTTCTCAGCTTCTGTTAAGGTTGTCCTTGTGGAGAGAGCACCAAACACAAAAACTAATAGGTAAGAGACAACCTGTATCATTCCATCATCAGAATTTTGGGATAACAGATACCTTTCTTGGTTCAGGACTGATATATTCACCTTCAATGAAGAGATGAGGAACAACAAGAAGTGTAAACTCTTCCACTCCTTTGAAAAAGCAACTCGGGTAACTGTAAAAGATGCCTTTTTGATCTCATCTTTTTTGATTATATTCCTTCAGTTACTCTCCTTCAGGAAAGCAGTTAAAACCTGAGTTAAAGTTAAGATTCCGATTAAGATTCCCTAGTTTAGAAATTTTTACTTTACTCACCTTCCTCTTCTTCAGTATGTATGACGGGGAATAATGAAAACCTACAAGTTAGGTAAGTTAGGTCTATTTGATCACAGGAAAACAAGACTACAGCTAACTGGCCTATGGACTGGGAGAAGACAAAAAAAACATGCCAGCCACCAGAGAAGATGCTGTTGGAATATCTTTTAGTATTTAACTAAAGCGTTACTTTGATGCCCCTTTGCATATACTTTGCAGGTAATCTCAAAAAGGGGTGGCAAAATAGTAATCTAATTTAAGAGTTTAAAAAAAAAAATATGCTCCACTCTCTTGCCGTTGTTATTTTAAAGATTTTACTTTTGGTCCTTAGAGAACAAAAATCCACTGTGAGCTTTAGATCCACAGGAGGAAATAAGATGGCGTTTTCTGACGTATTAGCTACGTGGGGTAGGAAAGGAGTGGCACTGAGGCTCTCATTGCATTATAGAAGTTGTTAAAAATTATTAAAGTATCACACATTCAGTGTATATGTCTGATGTGACCTTTTGGGGCAAAAGTCAATTTCTTCAGAAGAAACCTGTAAAGTGTTGTTGAATAAGGCTGTTTAATTTTTGAGATAGCGGCACACCCAGAGAGGTAAACAAATTCCTTTATTCATGAGTCTGTTCTATATGACGTTGTGGCTAATGCTTAAAAAAAATGTCTTTTTCTGAACAGATAAGTAGTATGGTAACTCTTCAGACTGCTTGGAGGATACTAGAAGGTGCTTAAATGGGAGAAAAAACTTCCCTTTTTCCCAGAGTACATATCTACATCTATGAAATAGTGCTTAATACTGAGGTGTTAGCCTTTATAGCAGGCGTTTCTTACTGAAGAATTATTTTGCTGCATTGCCTAAAGGGAAATGTAGCCACTAGTGTTATTTCACTTTTGTTGGTTTTGTTTGTTTTTTAATCCAGCAACTGTTTGTTTTAGAGCAAAACTGTATTAAAACTACCAGATTATGAAAACTCTGCTACTTCTTCAGAGAGCCTTGGGGCCATCTTTGGATATTTAATTGCTTTTACATCTTTAACAAGAGAAAGACAAGAATGCTGTTCCCTTGAACTTCACAGTTTGGGCAATTTTCTATAATCCAGTAAATACAAATTGTACCCTGATTATCCATCTATGTCTGTCAAGCAAATTTTAATGGATGAATGAATGAGTCAAATCCTATGCGTGGAAGTATACAAATATGCAAAATATGGGTCTAATTACAAGGCTGCTGAATTTACACAAGGTCAGGTAAACAAGGCACTGTGTAATGATTATTAATTGTTAATAATGCCTTTGGGAAAACACATTTCTGCTCTGAACACCTAACGTTTTTGCCTTTTTAGTTGCATGAAACAGCCAAATTGATCAACTATTAAAAAAAAAAACAAAACCAAAATACATTCTTTTCCACCCATATTTCCTGTGCCTCACCTTCATAATTGCTTACTTGGTATTTCCAGGTACTGAAAAAGATACTGTTCAGAAAAATAAGAGAACATCCAACAGTTATGGGCTGATGTTCCACAGTAAAAACTGAATAAATTCATTATCATACATCCATTGAATAAATTAGTAAGTTTATTAGCAGATTACTTTTTTCTTGTTAAGGTAGTACTAGAAGCATAGAAGCTTCCATCATTGGAACAGGCTGCTCAGAGAGGTTGTGGACGCCCCCTCTCTGGAGGTGTTCAAGGCAAGGCTGGACAAGGCACTGAGCAGCCTGATCTAGTGGAAGGTGTTCCTGCCTATGGCAGGGGGGGTGGAACTCGATGATCTTTAAGGTCCCTTCCCACCCAAACTATTCTATGATTCTATATTCTGTGATCTGTTGTCCCACATAATGAAGTGGAACCAAGAGTGGTGAAGGCAGTTGCAGGTAGAAAAACCTTTGCATTTTGTAGTTTTGCCTGAAATTCTCTGGTTTTGCAAGTAGAGTCCTCAACTTTATTTCAGCAACACCACTTGCTTTCTGTAGCGCTACCTCAATCGTAAAATAACACATTCTGAAGATGAAAACAAGTTTAAACCTTGTGAGGAATCAAATGCTCACCTTTGGTTTAAATACTGAGCGAGATGTTCAGTCTTCTGTGATAGTGAGATAACTGCGACCCAAAAACAGACTGATTAAGTGTTAACCCATGAATAAAGGAGATTTATTTCATTAGGGGATTTGCCCAGTGTAGTATCAGTCTCTGGCATTAGCTATGTGCTTAATGATTCGATAAACTCCCTTGAAGATACAATTTTTCATAAACACTTTTTGTGGGAGGTGTGACTTCCTGATAAAACTGGAATAATTTTCACCTGTATGACTGCACAAGTCTGCTACAGGTACAGCTTCTGTGTGGCACTTTATGGCAAGGAGTTCCAAAGGCTATTTGTTAGTGTTCAAAACGTTTCTATTTTTCACTGCTGCATCTTTGTCATCTTTTCACCTTCACTGAAGTTCTTTTTTGAAATGCAAAGAGCGCTTAACAAAACAACTTTATCGTTTGTATACTTCATTGTCCTCATTTCTAGGCTTTCTTTTTGTCAACTTCTGTTTTCATTGACTATCTTTTGCACTCTTTTTATCCTTCTTTTGCCATGATAGAGGTGGCAAAACTAAGTATCAGCAGGCACTGATGTTCACTGATGTGAACTGTGGTTTTGATGGGCACACAAAAGCTGTAGCTATTTATCAAAATCCTTTTCATCTTCTGTGTGTCCCAACATTCAGGCATATAATTGCTTCATATAGATTGTTTTTAGCACTACAGATAATCAAACTTGTGGCAGCTACTGTATTAAACACATATCAAGTTCCATTAAGCCTGGAGAATTTGTAAAAACTATTCTTTAAAGTTCAGAAGGTATCTTTTTTGTGATACATATATTTGCTTTTTGTAACATGTTTGTGGTCCCTCTAGGGCTGCTCTTCTTTATTTTCATGTTTGTAGACAGTATCTGGTATGTTTATAACTCCTGAAAAATTTGTAATGAATCATACTTTTTTGCGTTTATGTAGCTTGATTTCTTGCTGCTCTTTGCATTGGGGTTTTTTTGGTATCTGGATTTAGCCTGCCCAGGATTGTAGGCATCATTTCTAGTGAGGCCTCTCCGCTGCCTTTATACAGGAAAATTATTACTTCTAGTCCTTTGTTCAGCTTTTTCTCTGCTTCTTTCTTCTCATTCACTTTTCCTTTTGATTAGTGTACTATTTTAGCATAATTTTTGCCTTTCAGCATCAGTCTCTCCCTGTGTTCTAACGTTTATCATTCTTGAATCTCTCCTCTCTCCCTCCCTTCCCAATATGGCCAATATTATCTGTGCTGGTTTTTGTATTTATGCTTTTTAACTTTGTATTTGCTACATTTCTGAATATTTCCTATTTTCCACTCTCGTAAGAACTGCTTCCAATTTATATGTAACTGTCAGATAAAATGTTTCTCCTGTTGATTGTTTTGGCTCTGAACAGAAAGCCTGGGTGGTAAACAGCCTTGTAAGCTTAGCAGAGCCTGAACTTTTCCATCTTCCAGTGCAAGGAGCTCTCAATTCTGGTATGAGTTATTTGTCTTTTCTCCTACATCTGTGTTTAAGTCTGGATTCCTGCAGCAAATTTTGTTGCTTGGGTCAAGCTGACCTCCATCTGAGATCCCATTTTTGTTGTTTGAAGTTTTTGCAGGCATTTAGTTCTCACTTGTTTCTCTTTTATATCTTGAAACTAATACCAGTAGGTAAATTCTATTTAGCTTAGTTGCATTACTTCTACTGCTACTATAACTTCTGTTACTCTTTTCAGTGTTTAAAAAGTACCTATGAATGTTCACATATCCTGGAGACCATGTGGTAATTCAGAATTATTCTTTATTTTACAAAGGTGGTACTTCAAACAAAAGAAAGTATGCTTGTGTAATTGGATCATTTTGATCTTCGTGCTGTCAGGCTAAGGAGAATTTCTGTTACTGGCTGGATTTTGGAGTATGAGTGGATTTTAATTTCTTTTTTTCACTAATTTCAGTAAGATAAAGGTATGGTGAATTGTTACTGATATATTTTCCTTCAACTTTTATGCATATTGATAAGTTCAGTCTGTTTTCCAAACACTAATGCAATGATACATTTTCCCATATCTCCCTTCTCAAATTTTTACCGTTATTGATTGAAGATTCAATTGAGAAATGTGTTTAGAACCCTGCTTTCTGTAGTAATCACAGAAGTCAGTGGGAAGACAAGAAAATTGTATTGAAAGAAATTGTGTGCGTGTGTGTTTTGTGTTTCAGCATAGATTATCTCTGCCAAAATAATAGCTGTCATTTTGTTCTTGTTATATTAGTGGCCTGTAGCTCACTACTACCCCTTTTGCCTTGCTTTTGTCCATTTGTCTATTTGTGAGTGGGAAAAAAAATTTGTGAAGGGCCATGATTTGGGGGTTTTATTATGCTAATAAAATCAATATTTTGTTATCTATTTAAATTAAATACTCCAAGATGGTGACCCCACTCTAGCCTAGTTTCAAAGCTGCAGACCTTAACATTCAGTGACTTTGAAAGTTGAGTTCTGTTTAGAATTTCATGTCATGCCTGTCGCAGGAGAAAAAGATGGAAAATGTATACGCTGAGCCTATAGGACTTCCTGCAGTGCTTATTAATCCTTTATGGATCATTTGAAATGTTTCTAGTTTATTTAAGCTTTGCTGCTTGTATCAGATTGTTCCTGCAAAAAAAGGAAAAAGTGATCATGCTTTGAATTTTTAAAAATGATCTCACTTTCAAGCAAAAGCACTTTTATGCTCCATTAGAGTTGAATTTGCCAAACTCTTACATCGCATTAACACAAGCTTTACTGGATAGATAAACGTGTTGTTCTGAGACTGACTAGAACTTTACCAAACTGCATATTAAGATTTTGCCGTCTTGCTGTTTTTGTCTTGAATATTATTAAGGGGAGAGACAAAAAATATTTAATTAAGGAATTGAGCAGCATACTCTTAATCTCTTTAAAAAGGACAAAAATAAAAGATGAAGTTTAATAGTCCAGTATAAGGCTTTAGAGTCTGGTACAACTCCTAAACCTGCCATCTTTCTTTTGTGAAGAAGCTGTCAAAATTTAAATACATCATTGGGTCTCTGCTTTTTGAGTTTTGCTGCTGTTTAAAAGAATTGATAGAGTTGTTGAATAAATGCACTGTAATTTGTGGATTAAAAAAAAAAATCCAAAAAAGCCAGTACATCTGGATCAACAGTCAGTAGAACTCTGTGGATAAACTTATCTTTATGACACATTAAGGGACTAGTTTCCAAATGTAATTCACTGGTACAGGATGACCTTGATGTTGAATTCCCTGTGCTTCACAGGAATACAGAGGCCAGCACATCCCTTTGCAGGAGTGTTCTGAAGGTTGAAATATCCACATTTTCTATTTTGTGTAGTCCTTTCCTCTCAAATTGTATCTTTGTTTAATTAGTAATTATATTTCTGGGTAGTTGTTGCACATACTACTTTCAGGAAACTTTTTATTTGTTGTGTTTTCCATTTAGACCAAGATCTTTATAATAATGTAGATACCTCATCTTTTAATTTTAGTTTCTATAATATTTTCATATGCTGCCTGGTCAGAATGATGTTTTCAGGTAGGGTTATATGGAATCTCTGCCTTCACAATCAGTAACTTCACAGCAGAATAAAAAGCCATTTGTAGTTATTCTCCAAAAATTCTTTCTGAAGAAGTCACATTTAATACTAAAATCTGAGCTTACATCTTCAGTTTATGTTATTTCATGTGTTGTATAATGTAGGAGAATAGATTAATATCAATACAAAGTAAAAGCACCTTCTATATGTTTATATGCTCTTCCAGAATGCTTATTACCATAGTAACAGAGAGAGCCTATTAGGTTAGAATATTTCTTTAAGTGTTTTTAAAATATACATTAAATATTCTCCACATACTGCGCCAGAAAATTTGACTCTCTGATTTTTTGGGACTTCGTGAGTGTCCATACCAGTACATTATCTGTGTGTGTGTGAGAGATCATTATTCCATTAAAGAAAAATAGAACTCAAAACTAGGAGAGAAAACAGGAAGCAAAACTATCTGCTGTATCAACTTAAACTTTCAGACACTTTATGTATAGATGTATGATCAGACTTGAATTTCAGTAAAAAGAAATTCAAAGAAGGAAATTTTAATTCGTATATGTGTTGCATATGTAAATAAATACAGACAACACTTAAGCATCCGGTGAAATGGAGGAAATGGTTGGACTTTTTCCTGAAATTATAGACTAATTCTGAATAGTTCCTGGTGTTTGCTTTAAATTTTCTTGCTCATCCTTTCCATCCTTTGACCCCTCTCTTCTGTTACTCTCTTCTTGAGTTTTAATAAGTTAATAATGCTTGAGATGTGATAATTAATAGAAAAAACCTTTGAAACACTATAACAGGAGTTAAAGTATCATTCCATATTATAAAAGTTCCTGACTTAGAATAGGTAGATCTAGTTTAGGATAGATCATTGCGAAGAGAGACATTTAATTGATGAAGATTAGAGGTAATTTATTATAGAAGTCAAGCTTAATTAGTCTGATTAAAAATACAGGATGAGGGATTATTGTGGGCATCTTTATTTTGCTGTGGATAACTTTTCCTAAGGATCATGGTCATTCTTGTGTCATACATCAGCATGTATGAACGGTAAAGTGACAGACTTGATGAGGGTGCGCTCTGTCCCATCATCCAAATCATCAGTGCTGAAGAGGACTGTACCCCTGATTTGAGCTGCTACTTACAGGCCTCCAACTCTACTATCACCACTTTTTGGACCTGGGCATTGAGCCAATTTTCAATCCACCAAATTTTTCTGACCACAGGTTCATACAACTCCTTTCTTCTCTAGATTTAAGAACCCTGTATTACCTGCACTTTTCTCACACAAATGCACTTACATATTCTGATCAAGTCACCTCACAGTCTTCTATTTGATGGTAAGAGACTGCTCTTCAAGGTCTGCTGTTAGGTGTTTCTTCAAGGCCTTGAAACATTATTAATGGTTCTTCAGTGTACCACTGTGGGGGGTTTTGGATTGGTCTGAGTTTTTTTAGCTATTTTGACGAGGACTGTGTGTGTTCCAGAATCAGTCTCATCAATACCTTTGAAGACATTCACCTCAATACTCATACACAGTTCTTCAGTAGACCTCTTGTAATATCTTCCTTTAAAGCTTACACTGAATACCTTATCTACCATGGCTTCTTTTCAGCTGGCAATTTCTGGCATACAGTACCCCCATTCTGTAGGTGTGAACTGAATTCTTTGTTCATCACTTTCATTTTGCTGTGCTACCAATTATTTTGTTTTGAATGAGCACAGTTCACTAAACCAGTTTCTTCATGCCTATCATTATTTGCAGTTCTGCTTTTGTCCTCTGTAAATTTTATCTGAATTGATTACTCTCTTCTACTTATCACTGATGTAAATGTTGAAGAATGTGAGTGTAACCTTTTCTTTGTGATACATCACCGAATCCCTCTCTGTGCCATATTGACAAGTACTTACTTGACTGGCATCACTTTGTGTCTTGTGGACAATTGATTTTTTTGAGATGCTTCAACTTTGTACCTCTTAATCCATTTCACATGTACTTTATCAACACTGTGCAGTGCTAATTCTGGTGCCATGTCCTTTAGAGGTAAATCAAATACTGTTCAAGAGATTAATTACAGTGCATCTACCTTTCCCAACCAAACTTGTAATCTTACAAAAGCCCAAACTTTTGCTAGAGGCTGTTCTGCATAAAAACATATTGACTATTGTTAATTACACTCCTGTTCTTAAATTCTCAAACATTCTCAGTCAGTTCTCAATCTCTACTAGTATTTCTGTTGTTTTTTTCTGGTTAATGTCAGATCGATGCATATAAACAGTTACTTTGATAGTTCTGGTTTGCTTGTATAACTATTTCAAGGAAAATTAGCATTTTGGTAGATTTGGTCTTGGTATTTTGAGGTACCTTGCTATGCTGACAAGTCCATCAAGTAACTGGTCATCTAATGCAACTACTAAGTTCAAGCATATATGAATATGCTGAACTTTATAGGCCTTTTAAGCATTTTATTGCTATGAAACCAAATTAGAGTCCTTTATTTGTCAATAGGCTGTTACTGGACAGTACTTCTGCTGAATAGGCTTTTAATGCTTACATAGAAGGATCAGTTGCTTAAGGTCCATCTGGTTATGTTAGTTGCTATCTAGAGTAGTTTAGAAGTAACTAACTCTTAAATGTCTTATTGCCCAACTGTTCCACTCAAAGCAAATCCAGCTTTGATGTTACATCAAACTGGGCACAGAGGTTCTCCATCCTACCTAAGCAAGACCGCTGTGGGTGCAATCAGATTAATTTTCTGCAGCCCTTTTTCCTGCTTCTCGTTGTTCCTCCTGTGTTCTTGTCTTTCTGATTTTTTCTTACTAGCCTCAATTATTAAATTTTTTTAACAAAAATTACCATATATTGCACTTTAAAAAATTAAGTTTCAAAGTTTCAAAACATTGCAACTTCTTAAGTGGCTGAGGGGAGGCAAAAGAGGTAGCCTGACCATCTCGGTGCACTTACCATCATAGAACTGGAAGGGACATTCAAAGGTCCTCAAGTATAACATCCCCCAGCAGCAGGCAGGGACATCCAGGGACTTACTGAAAGAGGTTTGGAAACTTATGAGTGTCTTGCTGGATGTTCAGTTTAATCCAATAAAGGCAGCAGTGGGAAAATTGAGTCATCTAAGATGGAGCAAAGTGGGACAATATATGTGTGTTTATCTCAGAACAAAGTATACTACAGATATATCTAAATTATTCTAAAGCGAAGTGTTTTAAAACCAGAATTTCAGATAAGTGTACACATCTTGATGTATGAACCTGCTTAGAGTGGTCCACCAAGCAACTGTATTTGTGCACAGTAGTGGTCACCTAAAGAGGAAGGAATGGAAAAGGTGTAATATGAATCAGTTTAACTGAAGCACACATGTGGAAGTGCTTGAACTACAATCAGTTGCTTATTGCAGTAAATGCAGTGTTAAAGTTGTTCAGGTGACTTGCCATACCTGAAATGCAGGTGTGCTATGGCTTTGAAGTCTTTAACATTTTGTCTGTGAGGAAGGATGTGTATTTCATCCTCTTTTCTACTGGTTGTCTTTTGCTATATTCTATGAAAATCCATCTAGATTTAATAATTTTACAAACTTTCAATATTTTTTTTTCAGTATGGAGCAGAACCTGGGTATGATTTAAAAATAAAAAACAAAACCCAGAAAATTAAAAAACAAAACCCAACCGCAACAAAACAAGTAGGATTATAGGAATTGAGTATAGGTAAATAAGAGACTTGACGTGGCACACGGGACTGGAGCTGGAACTGGGTGGATGTAGAGGAAACTAAAAGAAAAAAGGCTGAATTGTGTAGAATTGGCTGGGTTACTTTGTGTTTTTTTCAAGGAGAGAATCTGTGTTTTCCTTTAAACACTCTTCTGAAGGAGAGTGAGCAGAAAGATGGATTTTAATTTTTTTTAATCTAGAAATAAAGAGGGATCCTGATACTGCAGAGTTAGACATGTGAAAGTTGGAAAAAAAAGATCTTAGAATGAATACTGCTTATTTAAATTTCATCCTGGTCATTTACGTATGATTTTATTCCTTTCTGCCTTTAAGTATGTTGCAGCCTCTAGGTTGGATATCAGTCACTGGACAAGCGTCTGGGCTGCACTTGTTTCCATTACTTAGTTGAGTGGCCCTGTACCTTACTGAAACTTTGAAACTCTGAAACTTTGCCTAGAATTATTTATTTTCTCATGGAGTTTTCTGGGGCTCACTTCACTGTATGGGCAAGTGGCTCTTAAAGAACATCATAATGAACTGTGTAAGGCAAGGGGACAAATTACTATTTTTTTTACTTCTCAAAGAAATGAGGCATAGGGGAACGTACTTGAAACATGCCCTTAAGTTTGGGTGTCAAATTTGTGAAGCAAAGGACCTGGTTTTTCAACATGTGTCAGTGCCCAAAGTACCACTTCCAACTTCAACTTGGGTCAAACATAGCAGTGTTGACCTTCAGATTTCACTGAAAACAGACTGATCCCACAGGTGATTGTTACTTGTGAGTCCTTTCAATACACTGGAATTGACTTGCCCAGCAGCATGGAGAATCTTCGTCACAGCGGCAGTAGCGTATTTAATCTCCCTGGGGTCATATTGAATAGCCTTTAGTGCTTTGTTTTCATTTCTTTCACTTTACAACATACTCTCCAGCGTTCACAGCACATAGGGATGCAGCAGTTCACATTTCAGTCCAGACCTTTAATGAGCATTAAATGTAGATCTGGTCCTGTAACTGTAAATTGACATGTGATTTGTATGTGCAGGTAACTGAAATGAGGGTTTCACTGGCTTTTGATTGTGTGATTCTTGCAGCTTAATGTATTTTTCATATACTCTGTCTGTGAACATCCATTGTTAAAGGTTGCCATTGTATTTTATTGGAACTGTATGCTCATATCTGATGACAGAATATGGCCTGTGTAGAGACAACTTGTTTTTATTAATAGTATCATAAAAATTATGCTCTCAGTCATTCATTCAGTTCACTATGTCATTGTAAATGTTTCAGGACGGGGCTCATGCTCCAGTAATATATAGCAAATGTACTGTGAAGTTAGTAACGTGTATTAGACTGTTTTCTGTAGTATTTTTCTTAAACAAAATTAATTTCTTTTTGTAACAGATTTATTAAATAACTGGTTTTAATATGGTTTCTTGAAGTCTTAATAGAAGCTTATACTGTAACAATAAGTTCCTTACAATTACAAAACAAATACTTTTATCTTTAAAATTATTAGGTTTTTAAGTATATAATACTATTTGTAGGCAAGTGTTTTAATACAGTAGGTATTCTGTTAGAAACTACCTGTTCTGATTATTTTAAGGGTATTCTTTTCTTTAAGCAGTTGTTTTCTCTCTTATTTTGGATGTTAATCCTGACTTGACTTAAGCTTTCACATCTTACTAGTGCTGCCAATGAGAGAACTTGAGCATTAGTTTGCTTAATTATCTGCTATACAACAGCTGCTAGTATTAAAAAAAAAAAAAAAAATTAAAAAAATTACAAAAATGCCGTCTCATTTTTAGGTCTGCTATGGACAAAAAAAGCAAAGGCAGATGACTGTAGCTACCCTGTCTGCTCAGCTCTGTCTTCCTCCTCCTCTCTCTCACTTTCAGTTTTCAGTGTAATGAAGAGCAGGAGAACAATATTCTGTAATTAAGGATTCCATTAAGTTGAAGAAAAGAGCAAATGGAGTTGTTTGTTCTCCTAGCTGAAAAAATTTGTCTGGGGTGGGGGTTAGTGGTAGTAGTGTAGAAAGAGAGAGAGGTGGGTGGAGAGACTAAGTCAGGGCTGTTTGTTGAATATACTGTTAAGGACTGTTACCATCCTAATTAATCAAGTTAGAAATTACAGCTGTAGTCGGTTTCCCCCCAATTCTTGTTATCAATTTTCTTCTCTTTTGAGACAAAGCAAATATAAATTTTGTGTTCATTTGTCATTCGTTCTTTGACTTCAGCATCTCTGAAAATAACAATGTAGCACAAAAGACCAGTATTTACCTAGTTGTAATGTGGGTTGCCATGGTGTTTTGCAAATTATTGCAATTATGTTCACCATGCGAGTCGCCCTTGGTAACTGGCGAAAAAACTGATAATCCTGTTTTGAACAAAAGGTCAAATTGCTGAATAGAAAGTCTTGATTAACTAAAAGATGTACAAAGTGGAATTATTTCCTACCATTCAGAAATAGTTCTTGATCGGGTTTGGGGGAGGGGGTGAGTAAGTACATCTGATTACTGAAGTACAAAGCATTGAAAGGATGTTGTCTTGAGCCTTTCATGTAGTCTTAATGGTGGCTTTTTTGTCAAATTTACCCATTTGCGGCATTGAAAGAGGCAGCTGCATTTAAGCTTGAGAGATGGTGCTTTTTCAAGAGTTCAGTGCATGGAAAGTTCTCAGCAGTATCTGCAGTTTACTATTAGACCTTCAGCTATTAAAACTGATGTGCTGCATTTGAGCCCATAGCTCTTGGTGCTTGTAAAACCCTCTGACTGATGATCTAATAAAGTGCTCTTACCGGACAATCTCTGATCAGATACTTTAGAAAAAAAAAAAAAAAAAGAAAAGGGAAAAAAAAAAATAACCACAGCTCTGAAAAGTGGCTGTACTGAAAAGTTTGCTTTTGAAATCTACAGTGGAAATATCAGTAAATATGACTTTAGTTTCACTGCTTTAAAGGACCATTGTGTTGTTCCAGAAATATTTTTTATTTACATTTACAAAAGTGAAAATTAAGCTGAAAAGATAAAAAGTTTTTCATAATCACCAGTCCTCAACAGTTGCATACAAACAATATATAGAGGGACATGGTCCCCTTCCTGTCATCATATTCAAAACACTGTGTTGGATTTCCTGGGTATTAATGCTGTAAATTTCCTGTTTTTTCCACTTGGGGGGAGCAAGGGAGGAGGTGAAAAGGATTAAGGGTTTTTCCTTTTTAATTATTCTATTTTTTGTTTTTAAATAGCTACCTGGAAATTAGTTCTTAAAACTTTGGAGAGTCTGCGTGAAAGCAGAGTGAAAGCAAAGTAAACCTGAACAAGTTTGTGGGTTTACTTTCTGCATCACCTAGCAACCCCCTGGCTCAGCCAGTTCTCTTGTCTGGCCCCAGTCCTGTTTACAGAATTCAGGCTGCTCCTCGAAGCCATGAAAGATGGTCAGTTTCATTAGTGCCATTCTCAAGGAGAAAATAATTAAACTTAAATGAACAAACACTGTTTAGTGATGCTTTAAACTTTCCTAGTTTAAGGTGACCAGACCACTGAGACTGCTGTCTCTGCCATTACTTTTCATTCTGTTGAGCTGAACTAAATGTGTGAGTCTTACAATTTTTAAAGTTATCAGGTCTGTATTAACTCCTTTAGTATTTGAAGATTTTCATAACCACAAATAAATGTTTCACGTAGGGAATCTGTTGGTCTCTTATGAATTTTATATACATACTTGAGTTGACATACCTTGCTGTTACTGCCACCTACATTAGCAAAAATCTCTGTATGTTCTGTATCATCTCTAATGTCTTACTGAACTTCAAGCAAGACAAGTCTATGATGAGGAAAAAAATTCAAGGACTGTAGAAATGTTTGAAAGAAAAGGGAAGAGGATACAAGTGTGGCAGAAGGAAAGTGGAGTAGATTGTTGTTAGTTTTCTAACCTAAGCAGAGGCACTGATTTTAAGAAATCTTGAGTTCTTGCTGTTTGTGTGTTGATAGATTCTTTAACAAGCAATACATGGATGGGCTGTTTGATCTCTTTGTGCTTTGTTGACAGACAAAGCCGAAATTTTTCTGAAGCAAGGTACTGTACTTAGTTGTGACCTGTTATAGCCGAAGAATGTCACTTGCTTTGAATTGTATCAATAGGGAGAGTGCTTTGCAGAATATCCTTCTGGAGGTTTTAGCTCTCCGCACAGAAATAAATAAAACATCTTTCGTTGCTCATTTTCTCACTGTAGTTTTTCCATGTGTAGTCATTTCAAGTATGCCCTCTCACAGTTACTTTTTTGAAATCCGGTTAGGCTGTTTTCAGACTGTCTTAAACAAAATAGAACTTTTGTCGATTTGAGTGGTGTTTTCGTCTCTGAACATTTTTGCTCTATTTTTTAATGCTTTGGGGTGCATGTTTTGATGTCTAGAACCTTACTTTACTGATGATAAGAATACTGAGATATTGGCTTTGATGTGAAGTAAAGCAGAACATACTTGTTAATTTAGTTTGTAATGTACAATTGTTAAGATTGAAATTTGTCCACTTGTGGTGCTATTACATGTGTTTAAATGAAGGCCACTGTTTGCATCAAACCTATCATAAGGGTTTGGAGTGCTCCATTATCCTTTCAGCAGGCTGATGATGGAGCCTGGTCTTTGCACAAATGAGATCAATAAGTTTCAAATAACTTGTATGAAATTACATGTGACTGTACATTTAAAGATGTGGTACTTATTTTAAAAAATCAATTTTTAATAACATGTAAAACTCTTACATTGACCTACCAGATATTTTTCAGTTCTTTGTTGATTGATAATTCATTCAAAGCGTTTTTTTGCATTAGCTTGTTCCTTTTTGAAGGGATAGGGTGCATTTCTTGCTTCTTGCATTATCTTATGCATTTTTATATTTTTTCCCTCTGAGATTTTTAATCTCCAAACTGATATGACAGATATTTCTAAGGCTAATATTTTCTAAAAATGAATGAAGCTTTCTTTCAGTCTTGGGTGGTTTCTTCATTTTTTTTTCCAAGAAAGCAATTAAGATTCCATTTTTTGGAGTATCCAAATACCAAAATGTTATTCTTAAATCTACAAACTTTGGTTTTGAGTAATCTAGAAGTAGACATATGATGTTTTGTGGCTGACTTTGCATCCCAAGAGTGATGTATTACTGATAGCTTGAGGTATACAAGTACTGAAAACTCTTACAAGGTATGCTAATGGGATAGTATGCTGTTGTAGGCAAAATCCCCTCAAGTTTATGTCCATTTTCTGTAATATCTGAAAGAAAAATGAGTTTGAATCTTTACTTTGGGTGTTTTATATCAGAGCAGTTGCATACAAAAGGTGAGCTTCACTCTTCACAACAGTCACCTGGATGCCACATCAGTGTTTCTGTGATTATGGTATCACTGTCTTCTTCAGGGTAGGAGGACACATTGTGTTATTCTGAAAAACTTGGGTAGCATCCATTTCTTCTTTCATGCTTTCTTTAAGATAGATAGTCAGTGTAGTCAGTGTGGCTGAGTTGCCCTCAATTATGGTTTGTCTCATTGCTTTTGAACCTTTGGAAGCTAGTCCTTCAAAGATTGGGTTCCCATTGCTTCCAGTTGCCTTTGTGTCAGTTTGGGCTGGCAACATTCCAGTAGGGAACGACAGGAATGAGTGTCTGTGACAGCAGGAAATTTCAGTAGATATTATTTTGAAGAGGGTATCCTTCTCTTTTTTCCGGCAGAAATATCTCATAAAGTGATCATTTGCCTTCCACTAAGAAGCTGTTAGCTATGCTGCTTCAATTTGATGACATCCTTTGATGTGGTTCCTATGATAATAATACTATAACTAACCATCTCCAGGATCTTTACTGCTTTCAAGAATTGTACTTTCAAAAGTAATTCATATCTCCTTGTTACTATTCTTTCATTTTAAGAGACAGTTTTTTGTATTTTTCCTGAAATATTTCGTCTGTCTACTAATCAGCCTGGATAATGTTGAATTCAAGAGGAGTAAAATGAACCATCCAGGAAAGGAATTTCCTTTCTTTGTAAGAGTTTTTAATCCACTCAATACCACAACTGAATTCAGATCGGTTATACAGGCCAAACTTCAAGAACGTCTGAAAATGAGGAAGTGCTTTGAAAAGAAATTGAAATGGTATCTTCAGAGTGCATATAAGTGAGGCAGCAAGAAATGGAATGTGAAATGAATGCTGGGGTCTCTGTTTACTCTCTCCCTAATCAGGTAGCATCAGTCTCTAAAAAACTCACCCTGGGAAATGTAACCTATTTTTTCTGGATAAAGAACTAGCTGCTGTATTTATTGTACATAAAAAAAAAAAATTAATGTGAAGTCAATGGCCAAGAGTGAGTTGATTAAATAGTTACATATCTTTTCTTGTGATCTCAATAGCCATATACCACACTGGATCTATGAGCAGGTCTCTTAATGCACTTTAGTTAGCTTTATGTATAAATTTCAGGATCAAATTTTAGTCATCATTACTATTTGCATGGTTTTGGGAATTTAAAGTCAAATGTACACAACACCTAACAAAACACCAGAGAGCATGGAATAAGCATTCCCTGAGTAAGGAAATTCTAAACATATGTTGCAGTATCTTTCCTTTTAGCTGGAACAAGCCTGGCAGCATGTTTAACATGATATACCCCCCACTTAAAATAAAAAGACAAAAGCACTAGTCAGCTATCATGAATAATAGGCTCTTGACCCAACTCCTTTTATAAAACAATTTATTTGAAACGTCCGTGAAAATATCAAAGGAAATTATCACTAGGAGGTGATTAAATGTTGCAATTAGGACATCAGTATAAAGCCTTAAAATAAAACATACTCAAAGATCTTTGTTTTATATACTGAAATTTGAGTACAAATGTGTTAGATAACTTACTTCTCAGGGTATTTTTTTTCATTAAAGTTTCAGTTATGCCTGGTAGTTCAAGAAAACTTTGGAATTCTAGAATGAAATTCAGTAGGGTTTCCTTTAGTAAAGGTTCTGTTGAACATCAGGACTTCTGATCTAGTACAGTTTGTTCTCTTTGTAGTGATGTATTAGAGAAATGGGGAAAGTTTTTCTTATTATTAGTTTCTTGTTAAAATTTTGAGGAAATGGAAATGAATGTTGGAATGACTAGTAACTATCAGTAACAATGACTATCCATGTATTACTTAGAGGTCTAAATATTTCTTTGCTTATTCGTTGACGTGTCTTTTCACATCCTCTAGATTTCTTTATGAGATGAGATGAGGTCCTTCTCATTATCTCACAGAGGCTTTTGTTTGTCAGTTTTTAATTAGTTTCAATTTTAATTCTTAATCTGGTTTGCTTACAAAATATCAAGCCTTGCAGAATCCTGGGAAAGTTGCTAACCCAGAGTTCTGTGTCGCTGATTGCTTCTAACTCTATAACTCTGGTGTGCTGGACTGGTTTGCATAATTCATATTAATAGAATGTGCCTGCTCATTCCTTACCAAGGAGACCATAGGAAAAATGTTAAAACAAAAAAAGGCACCTGAGACATCTAGGTAGCTGCAGGCCAGCTTTCTATTTCCAGAGCTAGCTTCCAATAGTAGTCTTTCATAGAGCTAAAATAAAAAAATAATCTTTTTTCAGACGAGTTGACAGCTGCATGATTTCTTAAAGGTTTCATTTCAGATGAAGGTTATTTTGCTGGGGAATGAAGAAGGATGGAAGTCTGATGGATCCATATATGATGCTCTTCTATATCATGGTGTTTTTTTATTTCCCTGAGATTTACCTCTGATGAAATTGTGAAATTATGATACTATCTCCAGATACAACTTGATAAAGTATTTACATTTTTACTTTAATTTCCTTTAATTTCCTTTCCCCTCCGGAAACAGGGTGAATGACCAAGAGACAGATTTTTAGACATCATGAGGCATTCCTTCCACATGTTGATCCAGCCTTTTAGAAGTTCGTATAATTCATTCACTGCATTGTTTTTATTAGTCGGTGCAAGTTCCAAAGGAATGGCCATCTCTTCTCAGACTGCCTAGGAGAATCATAGACTTGACCAAGTCAGATGTCTTACGTTATCACCTTGACCTCTTGATCCAAACTTTTCTCCTCTAAATCATCTTCACTGGTCTAACTGATTAATTATACCGTTCATAAGATTGATGTAGCAGCTATCTGATTTGTATTTGTACTTGCTGCAGAAGGAAAATTAGGATAAAGTAGCTAGAGAAAGTATATGAAGCAGGCTAGCACCAAGATACCACAGTTACTTCTTGTGCAGGTGAGAATTATGTGTTTGTAATTATGCCAGTCCTACTATGAAGTCCTGTATCTTGAGAAATGCTTGATAAAATTAATCTATGCCCTTCTTGTGTCTAGCAGTAGTAGAATTGGTTTCTTTCCAAGAGAGATGTTCTGAACTTTTTTTTCCAGTTATGTTACCCTATGAAAACTTGCGGTGTTGCTCAGGGAACCTGAGTTAGACTGGATTTCACATCACTTAATGAGTGAAGTTTCCCATGTGAAATCTTACTTCACTTTTTATGATAAAATACATGACTTGAGGGGATTTCTTCTTGGTATTGTAGCAGTGGCAATCAAGTCTGTGTTGTCTGCTGGAATTCCAGTGCATGATATAAGTCATTCATACAGACACTATTCAGATTTTCTCATTGCTGCTGAGATCTCACCAAGATGGTATGAATGGATTTTATCAAGTCAGTGCTATTACTGAGCAGGCAAAAAAGCAGATTAGAAATGGAAATTACTTAAAAGTAGTTTGGTTTATGGCACACAACAGAAAAGGTTTCCTGACTTTACAGCAGTAGCTCATCTTTTTGATATTGATACCACCTTTGTTGTTTCCAGTGTAAAACTGTGATGTAATTCTCAACAGGTGCTACTACTACTACTAGTCAAAACACTTGGGTGAACAGAGATTTTGGCTCAAATTCTAATTCATGAGATTCTGTAAACTACTACTGAAGGTTTATCTATTCCCCCAAATATTCAGATACTTAGAGAAGACACAGACGAAATAGGAAGAACACACCTGCAGTGTAGAACAAGTTACTGCAAATGGACCTGATAACTTTAAAGTCACTGAGTCTAGTCTACTTTTGCCACAAGAAACTTCATGAAAAAAATTCTTCAAATCATCTATCTTCTAACATTATATGAGAATATAATTAGATTTGATGGTTTACTTCACATTTAGTGGAATCCCATCCATCCAGAGGCTTTAAAGCCACTTTGACTAGTTTTGCCCTGTAAGGCAATGCTATTCACACTAATGGGCACTGGCAGGAAAATGAGGTTTGAAGCTTCTGGCCTTGGAATTAGTGGAAGTAATATGCTTTTGTCAGAGTAGTCTGAAAGAAGAGGTCAGTTTGAAGTTAAGAGCTGTTTGATTAGTAACTCAAAATAGTGCCTAATGGAGAAAATTTTTATCGTGTTGTTTCTGACATTGAGTTTTGCAAAAGCTGGTTTGCTGATCAGTGACATGAACAGTGAGCTTATTCTGGTTGTCCAGATTGTGTCCCTTCTGATGAATCTGATAATTTAAAGTGATGATTTCAGCCCTGCGGTGAGAAACCCATGCATTTTGGATCAAATGTGCTTAGGTATGAGGTTAGGTATCCAAGCCATCTGGAGGTTGTACGTCATCCACCAAGATCCCATTTTCAAAAATCCAGATTAAGATTTTTTTCAATGGAGAGCAAGATTGTGGAGAAGCAAGCACTAATTAAATTTTAAATTCAACTCCAAAGTGACTAATGATGGCTTCTGAATAATTTTCAGTGCTCACAGATTTCTTCTTTGTACTGCCACATGCTGTGAACTTTTAAAGCACAGTAGTCCCTCAGCATCCAGTCTGGCTAAAGGCAGGAATAGATACAGAACTGAAGCACCATAGAGAAACACATACAGTCCCATACTGTAGCAGGCAACCAAGTTACATTGTGAAAAGTAATTTGTAAAAACTACTAAGATAAAGCTCAATAAATGTATGTTGTTGACTCATGCAACTTCTGTTTGAAAGGCTGTTCCATAAACCACTTGCCTCTGTATTTTGGGGTAATATTTATAATGCTTGTTGATCACTAGAAATGTGAGAGGCTAATTCTCAAGAACAGGCTTACAAAGAAAGAAAATTACTTTTGACTTGCAAATTTCTCCCCATTAGCTACAGTTTGTGGACATAGTACTCTTCAGGGATTTCCTTTTATATCGTGCATTTACTTCATGGGTTTTTTTGCATACACTTTATATATTTTAAAATGAGCTAAGCATCTAAGCACTTGTAGACAGAATGTTTGTAAATGCTAGTCACTTTTCTTTCTGTCAGCTAGTATTTAATTTCCTACAGTGTTGCAGGAACCAAGTAGGACACAACTGAAGGTTCTCTATTATGATTTTGTTTGATCTATTGCAAATTAATTTACAGGCTTGGTGATAGCTGCTGGGAAATGAAGGATTGGTTTTGTTTGGTCAGTGAAGATGACAGTCATGGATCAAATAAGAGTTAACAATAATCCACTTGAACAAATTGAATCAGAACATAATACATGTATTGAACTTGATTACAACATACATGTCCATGGAAAAGTTTTTTGTTTAAAACAAATCAAGGCTTTGGCTTAATTATCAAATCAAAACAAGAGACATAAAGAGCTACATGTTTCTGAGACTGCTTTTTACAAAAATAGCTCTCTTCACAGAGTTATCTACATGTTTGATTTCCATGCATAATAGCAGTAGTTATTGTTGTCGTTTGTTAAGAGAGATTAACAGATAGTAAGTACAAACAAACACAAATAAGGCCTGAATAGAGAGGTGACAAAGAAGAAAAGACCTCTATAATGTTAATTATAACTGGTAGGAAGTCTATACAAATGACATTAACTGTTTTCTCTGTGAATTGAAGGGACAGTTAGTTAGTTACTATCTACATAATACTTTTTTCTATCGCACCAACTTAGGTTTCCATTTTTAAAATACAGTTTATTGAGATACATGGAAGTTGTATGTTTTGGTCATTATTTTCTTAGTAGCTGAAAACAAGTACAATAGCAAGCCGTTCAATCTGAAAACCTGTGTTTATCCAAAGCTATTTAGTTTAGATTAAACAGAGTTTTTCAGAGATTTTTCACGTGTATTTTTTAAGACCAGCAAAGTTTGCAGTGCTTTCTTCAACAGTGACTGCAGTAGGCTGAAACAACTCCAAAACCAAACTTGCTTCAAATGTCATTATTCAATGGTAATTTGGATTGACCATCTACTCATTCACTTACAAGACTATAGAAGCAGTACTTTGCAAGTGGTATAGTCCTTTGGTTTTTAATTGTTAGCTAAAAATTCCTGTAGATGTTGGATAACACAGTTACTTTTATGCATTATTTTCATGGTTGTCTATTTTTGAGTGATTTGCTCCGCTGAAGTTGGGATGCTGCTCCCATTCCAGGCTTTGTTTTTTCAGTTGCACTTGCATTCCCTAACAAAATATCTTACTATCTGGCAGTTTTCTTGCTTCGTTGTTCTAGTGTAACAAATAGATTTAAAGTTTAAATGTAGTAATTTAATATATTTTGAGTCATGAGTGTTTTCTTTATGCACCCAGAATCTTTTAATAGTTATAGCTGAAACAATCGTATTCTTTAAGCAGGAGGGCTCCCTCTACCTGACTTTGTGTTTTAAGGTCCTGTTTGTGTCAGAGTGCTACCATGCGTTTCGTAAGACATAGAGATGCCACATAATAAGCAAATAAGGCATCTTTCCACACAGATCATAAGGTTTGCCTGTAAGAATTAGCTTAATGGGAGATTTGTGACAATTCGTTTTCCTTTCCAGAAATGTTTGTGTTTTCACCTGCAGTGTCTCTAATGATATTCTGAGTACTCGTGTGTGCGAAGATCTCAGTACTATCCGTGAGTAGCTTTTAATGGTCGAAAGCTATTCCACATCTTTTAGAATTAAGTAATTTAAAAAATGCAAGACAAGAAATTAAAACCTTTTTCCTTTAGAATTATATCTTAAGTTCATTTTCAAAACAAACAAGAAGGACTGTCTTTTTCACTTGAGACTCATTTGAGTCTGCTGACTTCAGAAGACACAGGTCAGGTGTCTATGCTAGTTCACTTCCTAAATTAGGAATTTTCATGGTCAAACATCTGCTGATGAAATACTCTCTGTTTTCCTGATGTCACTTTTGAAATATCTGTCATTAATAATCTGTATGTGACAAGGAGAGTGGTTCTAGGGTTGTTAGGGCAACAATTGTGCAAGAGGTGGAAATTAAATCTACAGAAGACTTCTGAATTCTTGGAGTTTTGTTACCATGAAATATTAAATATGTGATGATGAACATTTTTAATCTACATAACAATAAAACTCAAGCATAGTCATCAGATACACTGATCTCACTATTTTCAATATCACAGCTTGCTCTGATATTGGATGGACTCTTATTTATTAAGGGAGTATAGTGCAGGGTTTGCCTCATCCCAAAGTTGAATTTTGGAGATGCTTCTGCATTGACTATAAACAGATCGTAGACTAGCTGAGACTGGTTAGCAGGCTTTCAGGTGTCTAAAACTGGCTGAAATTGACCATATATATACCATATCTTAGTGGACTCTTTCCAATTTTGCATTTCAGACTGGAGCCCGCCTTTTAGAGAGTGGCAAATACCATGCTATTGGCATGAAGTTCCCCACAATTTTTCAGGCCTGCCCTTATGAGCATAGAGTGACAGGAAGTGTTTTGAGGGGCTTAGCACTGAGTGGGATGACAGTGAGGATATGCCATGGCTAGAGAAATGGTATGAGAAGAGAGATCTCTGGAATAAATTAAGTTACTCAGAAAGAATTTGAGGTTTTATCTTATAACACAAATAAACACAAGCTAAACAAGACTTCCATCAGTTTTCAAAATATTATAGAATGTATTTTTGAGCTGACAAACATGAATGAACATCTGATCCTTTAGAAAACAAGCTGCAAAAACAAGCAAATCTCTACATACTTGAGTCAAGTACTGGAAAGACGTTGACAAAAATGAAAACTAAAACAGTGAAGGGAGAGAACAAAACTTTTAAGAGCATACATGGTCAAGCCCCATTTTAACAAGATTTGGGAAAATGGAAAACAAAAGCTTATGTATTTTTCCATGCAAATCCCAGAGCTTTTGAAATAAAATAATTTGAATTTTTAAGCTAAACTACTAACATAGTCTGGAAACAGACTATGCCAACAAACCTGAATCTCCAAGAAATGAAAGCCAGAAAAGGTATGTAGTTGCCAGCCTTCATTACTAACTGGTAACCAAGATGGTGATAATCACAGTAGTACTCTGAGTGGAGCTGTGGAAACTGGAAAGGTAGGAAACATGATAGTAATTGGAAACCTGAGTTGCCTCTGTGGAAATTAGGTAGAAGTAACTGCCAGACCCTAACATCAGGATAGCTTGGTAAAGAATCAGTGAGAAGGGAAGGAAGCAATTTTTTGAATTGTCTCCGATTCATTGTGAAAGTACCGAGAAACCTAGTATGGTTAAATTAAATTTCTTTGCAGGAGCAACAAAACCAAATTTTGGACACAGAGGTAAAAATATACAGGTACTATCCCCAGCAGAGATATCAACAGTTGATAATCTGAAATGCAGAGTTTAACAGGACTGAGCTGCTGAGAGGAGATAAAAGCAGGAACTGTTTGAGAAGAGCTGCAGAAAGACCTTGTGATACCAAGGTGACTTTTCAGTTAACAAGTCCTCTGCCAGCTAATGTTAAGTGATGCAAATGTTAGAATCCAAGTCTTGCATACAATGTGTGTATGAACTTAATAGTTAAGAATAGAATTACAATTCTTCAGTAACAATAAATGTCAAATGCCTTTTTGGAAATATCTGCTCGATGTTCAGATGCTTGGCAATCCTTCAGGCAAACAGAACTTGAGGAACAAAAGGAGCATATGTAAATTCAATTGTATAAATACACATTTGTTTACCATCCTTAATTCGGTATGCAATGCTAATGTCATCTCCTTCCCCGTTTTAGAAAGGACCAAGACAAGATTCAGAGCAGGGCAACAAAGATGTGCAGTAGTTTCCATGCAAGGAACAACCAAGTAAATTAGGACTGTGGTTTGGAAAAGAGTTTGATTGTAACTGATGTGATGGAGGTCTATGAAATCATTAGCGGCATGGAAAAGGTGAATGCAGAGAATGGAGAGTGATCATTCCTAGTCTCTCTTGAGAACTAGGATGCAGTGAAGGAGAAGATCTTTTGTTTGTCTCTGTGTGTGTGTGTTCAAGAAAAACAGGATACTTTACAGCATGCAGTTTTGCTGCAGCATGTTAACAGATGCTCAAAGTTTAGCTTACTTTAAAAAGCACTTGAAGTTCATGGACATGAGGGTAGTAATGCATCCTCACCACTGAATGTAGAAAGGTCCTTGAACCATTTCCAAAAACTGGTGAAATCTTCTGGAAAACTTTTACTGTGTACTTTCTCTTATGCTAGTGCTTAAGCGTCTGCTCTTGGTGGAGTTTAGTGATGAAGTATGGTATCTGTTTAGCGTATGGTTGGACCTAGTATAAAAGGTACATCCTTAGCAAACCTGTAAACTTTCTTTTGTACCCTACTTCTGTGTTGTCTCAGTGAGCTGGCACAGAGCAAACTGGCTCAGTTCTTTACCTCATTTTATCTGAGCAAAATGTTAGTTGTTTCTTAAATGAGCTAGTTTATGTTAAAATCTCTGTAGTTTTCTTTAATTATTTTTTTTTAAAAGAGAAAATAGAAGAAAGCTTCTGGCTGTCATCAGAGAACCTAAAAGTTAAAGCTGTTTTTCCCTTCTAAAGCACGAGCAAGGAAATGGCACTTCACTTTAAAATTTAATTTGTTACAGGTCTCTGGGGTGTCTTTCTGCCTGGTTTACGTAGTTGTATAAAATATTTCTGTTGTATGTTAATGTTGTCTAAGCTGGAGAAGGGCAGAGTTTCACTGTGTTTCAAGGAGTGGATAACTCCAGTGTGCAGAATGTCTGATTCTGAAGCAAGATGGCTTGAACTTCATTCTCCTCTATGGATTGTGTTACCTTATTACAAGGACCTTCACCTCTTTATACATGTGATATTACTATCAGCTTCTCAAAAGTTGTTTAAGCTGAGATTTTTTTTCTTCCTTGAGTACAAGTCATTGTTCAGGTTGGGTAAAAAGAAGCTGTATCTCAAATTTACGGTAAAAGTG
>VZTY01016404.1:19504-64504 GCA_013400935.1 Turnix velox | reverse complement strand
TGCTTTGAAAAGTGGACTAAAATTCTAAATAATTTGCATGTAATTTTTTTCAAACCGTTAAGTACAAAGTGGCTGAATGTGGATCCTGCCAGTTATGGCAGTCCCCCTTTTTAGAGTTTAAAAAGCTTAATATATGTGCATTCTTGCACATTCTAAATCTCAAAGTACTTTAGGCATAACAAATGGATTTACAAACTATATATAGGTTCACTTACTTTATTGCTGAAGTGCAACTACCTCAAGACTGAACACAGCAGCTGTTTAACAACCAGGAGAAATATTGTGTGGCAGCTAAGAACATGAGCTGGAGAATATCAAACGAAGCTTCAAAAAGAGCCTGAGGCTATCTGAGCAAATTGTATTCTGATGAAGTTAAATTTGGGCAGGATGTTTAAGACAAACCACCAGAACTTAAGAAAAGGTGGCATAAGATCTTTAATGGCTATGCGTCACCTTCCTTTTACCTCAAAGATATCACTTGAAGGAATTCTAGAGAGAGGAGCAGCATCAGGAAGATTTGCTAGAATCATTTGGTGCTTTTGGCTTGCAGAAACCAACTCTAGTTGCAAAATAGGACCAGACAGCAACAGAACAAAGAAGATTCTAGTAGAGAAGAATTGACTTCTAATAAGAATAGTTCCTATGGACTTGGTTGTTACACAGGAGGACATTTCATGAGGCATGAGGGAATTAATTTACTGCCATTTTCAATTTCTTGGCATTTGGGTGGTATGGTTAATGACATTCCCTTCCACAGAATAAGAAAGTGTGGGGAGTTTGATAGGCTGTGAGACAACAATTGTTAAAGCTCTGTTCTTGGACCTAATTGATAATGGCAACAGATTTCATCATGTATGAGATGAAGTTTTTTCACTCTTCCTTTGTGGAAAAGTTTTGAACAGGTTATGGCTAGACAGCTATGGTGCTACGTGAAACCTCCAGCATAATTTGACATTAAGAATGTATTATCTTGTTTAATCACCTGGTGGTGGATAAAACTAAAATGTTCATGTTCTATCTCATAAAACATAAATAACTTCTGAGGCTTTGCACAACCCTGCAATAAATACATTTAAGGTTTTAATAACTCTGTGATGAGATACTTAAGGAAAATGCTTTTCTGCTTCATAGATGATCTAATATAGAACATGAAAGTATGTTAGTGAGTTGGATGGATTGACAGAAGTAATTTAACTTGTTTCTTGAAGAGGCACATATACATTTGGTTACTCTGTTCTCAAGGTCTAGATGATTTGTTGAAAGTCATGCTTCTGAATACCCAGAAAAGGTGAAGAATACTTTTCAGTAGTACTACCAGATGGCATTTTCTCAGATTTTTTACTTTATTGTTCATCGATACCATAGTCCTACTGGCTAGATTTCTACATGAATGATCTTGTTAAGAGAGCTCGGAGGTTCCAGCCAGGACGCTATACAGAGGAGTATTCTGTGATGGATGGAAAGACTAGCATGCTCTTCCACTTGCTGGAAACCATTCAGAAATCCTCTCCTAACAAAGCAGCCTATTGGCATGGGTAACAAATAATATGAGATTTTGCTGCTTTCGTGCTGCCACATGAGGTTGTTGTTATCTAATCTAATTTACGTCATCCAGTCAGCTTTCAGACCCATTCCTCTTTTAGCCCCATTGCTCATCCCAGTTACAGTCATATATAGACACTCCAAACAATGAGCTAGCTATGGTAAAAATTAATTTTCAGCAATGTTATTTATTGTTCAGTACACAAATTGTTTATTAAAAAATCCACACCTCCCCAAAACTTTGGAAAAAAGAGAAAAATTGAACATGTATTCCCTTGTATTTGAGTAAACCTTAAGAAGAGAACTGATAGTTCTTGTCTGAATGCATCCAGTGCATCACCATACAAAAATTTAGTGATGACCTAGCATAGATAATCTTGAAGCTTTGTGAAGAAATAATTTATACTTTCATACATCCTTTCAACACTCAATGTCCATTCCAGACTTACGCAGTGAAGATCCCATTGAGGGAGATATATAAATGTAGTGAATAGAAGATTAAAGCTTGTAATGAAAATTGAAGAAAATTTTGTCTGTTGTAAAAGCTGTAAGAGTAAGGGAAATAGTAAACTTTCCCAACTGCTGTATTCAGCTGTATTGAACTTGATATGTATGCAGCCTTAGTAGAGTTTCCTTGTCAACAGCAGAAGGCGAATGGTAGTATTTCTAAATAATTCCCTTGGTAGCCTTTGGTTCTGAAGCACTCTTAGCTGCCTTGATGTTTGTTTTGTATCTGGTCTTTACACGTGTAAACTTGTATTTGTGTGTCAGGGTTAACCACGCCTGTAGAAATCATCTGCCTTGCTGGGTGAAACTATAATGAGCCTTACAATTGTAAAAGATTTAAGAAAACAATGTTAAAATCATAATTTTGCAAAGGAAAAAGTTACACGATTATAGGAGAGTAACTATGATTATTAACATTGTTTTCTGCAGTAAGTACATTTCATTAGTTCATTTTGTCATCCTGTCTAGCTTACAAAGAGTGCTAATTAGCCATTACAACTTTTCCTGGGTCAGAAATTTTTGGGAACTACATTTTTCCTATTACTTTTTTCTAAGTATCATTGCATAATCTTCTGAGAGAAACTGCTCTGGACAACTTATTCTTTCTCAGATGAATGTCTTCTTCCTTGTTCATTTTTCTCTTCCCTATAATTTTGGAACTGGAGTACTGTGTGATACTGTAAATGATAAGGTCATTTTTTTCCAGTCTTACTTATTTAGCATCACATGGTAGACATATGTATTGTATATACATATGAGTACTTTTCCTGCTTCTAAATTTTAGGTTCGTTTTTTGTTCGCTGTCTCTTAAATCTCAGAAATACAACCTTTCCAGCTTGACAGATTAAGTGTCTTAATTGTTAATGATTTATGTTCCCTGTGAAATTAGTAATACTTAGCATCCTTTCTACAAGCTTTTCATATAGTCTACGTAAGGGAATTTTTTTTATAATGGAGGAAAGGTTGTGATCCATTTGATAGTGGAATGGCCAAAATTTCTTAGATTTTACTAGATTTTGAGAGTATCTCTTAATCCACTGTTGTTCAAAGGACTTGCTTTCTGTGGAGTATTGTGATGGCAGTAACAGAAGTTCACCTATGAGTCCTCACTACAGCATCAGTCCACTAAGGATTGTGATGGAGCTCCAGGGAAAACCAACGTTATATTTAATGGGTTTATTTTGTTCTGAATTTCTCTAAACTGCATACTACAGCAGACAGTCTACTAGCTGGGCTTTTTTTTGGTTACTGAAACCTAGCCTCTTTCTCTGCCTTTATTACTCCATGAGGAGGCTTGATGCAGAGAACAACATTGTGCAGTTATAAGATGGGTCTGTGTTATCTGATGAAAAATAAAGTAGTTTGCAGAGATTATGAGAACAACTAGGTTGCTTAGAGGAGGAGAAGTGAGTCTTTGCAATTAATTTTTAAGATACTAGAAAGATTAGCATGCTTTCTGTTGCAATTTGGCTATTTTTTATGTATTTGTAGGTAAATGTATTCTAATGCCAGTGTACTATATGCCCTATGCTGTATTGAAAAATCTAGAGGCTTTATTTTTTTCTAGAATTTTAGTAGACATAATTTTATTAGGAGCATTCATCTCTTTTGAGTAGTGTTTTTGATAGTAATGCCAATTCTGTCTAACCTGTCCAGTTTGATCAAAAGTTATTACAAGCACTGCACTGTGATCAAGCCGAAATTCAAATTCAGATGTTACTAGTTCTAGCTGAAAAGTTTTTAAATGCTTGTCCATTACAGAAAGTCTGTTTCCTCTTGTTATGGGTTGTCTTTCTGTGGCAGTGCTGTAACTGCAATCACCAGCATTTGGTAGAGGAAAGGAAGTATCCATATGTTCTGCCTGATGACTGGGAAGAAAAGAATTGTTTCTGGTAGGGCCTCTGGTAGGGTTATTTGTTTATGATAAGAAATTTGTCATATATCATTGTACTTCACGTTAAACATCTCAAATTCAGAGCAGTTAATGTTTTATTAATTGAAAGCATATTTAACTTCTCTTGAGGGACATGAAGTCCAGTGTTTAAAACATCTGATTGTATTTCATATTACATATGTTGAATTTCTCAGGAAAATTTTTGATGCTATCATCAGAGAAGTTATTTATCTGTCTAATGAAAAACTACAAGTAATAAATCATTAGACTATTACTAGACAAAGTTAGAAAAGTCTTTTAAAAAGGACAACAAAACGTTGACCTGACCATCAGATTGTGGTTAAGGAATGTTCTTCACAGGGGTGTTCCATGTTTTCCTGTCACAACCAGCTGCTTTTCTTTCATCCTACAGACAAAATGTCCCTTGCTATTAATAACTATACCACATTCCTGAGTTTACTCAGATTTGTGGCAAAGCAGATACCTGATTTTCTTGTGAGGCTTATTGTCACTTAGACACGGCTTCTGAGCTTCCTACAGGCTTTTATCTGGAAGACCAGTTTTCAAATTATCTCTTGCTTTGCCAGTTTGGAACTTTGCCAGTTACTTTTTCTCTTCTGTGTTGTGTTTGTTAAAATAACTTAAATTGTAGTTGGTTGAATTTAAAGAAATAGCTGGCCTACTTTAGTGTGCCTGGGCAAAGCAGCAGCAAGCAGTTTGTCTGTCTGTATTGTTTTTAAGAATTTGTTGCCAAGTTTGAACAGTTAAATCTTTAATTTCTTCATTTGTTCAAAAATTCAAAACTTGTAATACAACCAGGGACTTACGCCCAGACACAAGTGTATGTTCAAGGCAAAAAAAAGTCTCTGAGGGAATAACTAAGCTTTAGATTACTTTTTAAACAGATGATGCCAGAGTATCTAGTGCCTCACTGATTTAGTAATTTTTAATTTTAATTAACATTGCTGCTTTGGTAATTTCTTAGTAACATTGTTTGCAGATGCTCTAGCTGTACAGCAGGGTAACTGAAGTTACCAGAAGATCTAGAGATTCACCCAATGCTATGCAGCTCTTTGCAGAAATAGAGGTAGAAAACAAGTCATTTCTGTCCTTGTCTAATGCTTGAATGCCAACAGTTCCTTATTTTGTTAGAGAATGGGACTACAGAAAGAACATTTGGTCACTTTTGTGAGTGTATACTATTTCACACTTTTACCTAGGTTCAGCAGAGTTCTTAGTGTCCAGGGTTTCTTTCATCTCTGTCAAGGCCATGATTTGCCAGACTGTACTCTCCCTGATGAAAAAATACTCCCATCACCATTTTGCTGACTTTGTAATTGGAGGTCTTTCAATCATAGCTAATTATTGCATAGGTTGCTACCATGGTTCAACACCTTTTGCTTTTCTCTAGCAGTAAGAAACCTATTATTTTTATTTAAACCAATATTTCTTTCAGCTACATGTAAAAATAATCACTTTGAGAGGGTTTCCTGTTAAAGAAATCGGTTATTGTTTGTCACCAGTCTCTTTCAGTATGGAAATACTAAGATTTAAGCTATTGAAGATGATTGTTTAAGCAGTCTGTATTCTTCAGAATGCAAGGCAGGTTTTTTAATAGTACAGGCAAGCAGAGGGGGGATGCCTTGCTTAGAAATAGCTATTCTTCATAGTTTTTGTTAAAAATTTGTTTATTGAGTCATCATCTATGAATCTGTGGTTCGGATAACTGGCGGTTGCAAGGAATAATTTCAGTAACAACCTGATAGTTGCACTTCTGTGATGATAACTCAGCAATAATCAATTTAGACTTGTACTTTGCCTATTTTAGGTGGACTAATTCCATTTCTTAACAGATAAACTCAGAGTTTGTACTTGACAATTGAAGGATGCAGGACAGAATCTCTTTTTTTTATTTTTAAAGCAGGCTACAAAATTGACATCAATAACAATCAGTTTTAAATGTGCATTGTCCCATGAAGTCTGTTCCTCCAGACAGTACTGTTAAGACTGGTAGACAATGCCAAGGATGTATATAGAGGAGATGACATTAAAAAAATAAAATGCATCAAAATTAGTTTATGCACTGATGCAAATTCCACTTTTGGTACCAAAGAATCCATTTTGACTTATGGAGAAGGAAACTGAAAATAGGTTAGGTTTTGCCCAGAAAGATAAGCATATGGAGTTAAATCGTGCATAACATTGACTATTTGTGGAAGGAGCAGATGGCACCATAACAAGCTACCGGAGTTGTGTCTGGTACCTAAAGTACTGCTATTGATTTCAGCCCTGAGGTAGTAGATAACTCAGTGAGATGTACCTTTGTACACAGCTGATCTTAGCGCTTCAATGCCACACAAAAAATGATGCTCTCCTTTGCTTTGTCATCCACAATGCATGACTTTTGTTTAACATTCAGTAGACTGTCATTCTGTTAACATCTGAGAGAACTGCTTCAGAAACATGAGATTAAGGCTTGCATTGATGAAGCTGGTCCATATACACTGTTAAATAGATAGGTACTACTATCACCCTTTGAGGATAGTTTGTCAAACCAAAACTAGAAAGCTCTTTTTTTAGCACAGGAGTCACTGGTGTGCATCATAGCTACAAAGTAAGGGAAGCGAGTTAAATAAGTTGTATTGAAAATCTTCCTTGCTTCTCCAGCTGAAACAGTAATCTTGCATAGATTCTCAAGTCTTAGAAGTTGTTTGTTTGTGTTATTGATACTATAGATCATTGACAGACGTACTTCTTACTTTAGATTATCTAACTACCTGAGCTCAAAGAATAGCTCATTAAAAACTGAGAAACAAGGAGCTGAAGGCAGGAGCCTAATTTTTCAAACTTTGTGTTCGCTTGCTAAAACCTAGAATTGGGATAATGAGTCCTGAACTTCTGAGAAACAGGAACATGATAATCCTAAGCAATATGTTTAGTTTCCCACTCAATTAAATTATACTTTTTTGTTGTGTATCTAAAACATATTTAGATTAGCTTATTTGCTCATCTGTCTAGCCTATTTATAGTGTTGTTTATATACTAATGTTTATTTTTAGATGTTGTACTTGTGCTTGTTGAATGATAATCAAGATTTAGTTTAAAAAAGGCTTTTGCAAATATTAGTAAATTATTTTACAGAAAAGAGAAGCAGTATTACCTATTTCTTAACAAAATGATAATTAAATAAATAGGTATGAAGCAGGTTACTTATTCAGTTTGCCTAGAATGGTAAAAAGGCAGTCATACACCTTTTCTGCAGAGGCCTCTAAGTAGACCTGTAGTAGTCTCTGGTAGTAGCTACTCTCCTCGCATGAAATAGGACTGTAACTGATAGATAGTTGGTTTTTGGTTCTGGTGTGGGAACTATTCATGCAGATACTTTCCCTTCAGACAGAATTACTCTTAGTAAGGCCATTTCATATGATCTTCTTAACTGGCCCACACTTGATTAGTTTGGCTGCTTGCTGTGAGAAACATGGATCTTGAGTTCTTTATCAGTAAGGGTAGAGGTTTTGTAAGTAGATTACAGCTGCAGAGGGTCCTAATTGTGTAATTCTTTGAACTGTGGTTACACATCTTATAAAGTAAGAACCTGAATATTTACAGTTTGGTTCCTTTTTGTTAGAAATAACATTAAGGTTATAGAAGTACATGAAATTACTTGAAAAGTAAAATAATTCTACTCAACTGTGAGAGTTCCTATTTTCTGTTTTGAAAATGTGGATGTCCCGTAGTTAACTGCTATGAATGGTCTTCATTCAGTGAGTAGGTCCATCAGTTCTCTTCAGTGAGACCGAGAGCACTCTAGAGCTGTACTAGTTTATTCTGTAATGCTTAAGATAGATAGGGAATACTTTGTCATGGTACTTCATCTCCAGAGCAAAATGACAGCTTTTCTTTATAGAGGTGATATTCCACTTCTTTTCCCAGACTGTCAAGGGTCAGGTAATTCCAGAAATCTGGAAGCATATGTCTGACTTTGAAAGTGCTTGTTTTTTTACTTAAAATGTAAACATTGGGTTATTTTGTTTTTACTAATTTGTCTTGTACATGAAGGAGAGGATACTCACATGCTGCTTATTTCAAGCAGCAATTTACTTTAAGCGTGCAAATGTCCTTGATCAGAGACTCTTAAAATACAGATGATTTTGAGATCTTACCAGTAATATTAAATTCTTTATGACATCTTTGTAAGTTGCTGCTCAATGGGTCTGATTCCAGAGTGATATTGTTCTTTGATCACCAGTGAAGAACTGACCTTGATAGCATTTCTTCAAAGGTACTTATTGGTACTTAGTATAACCACTTCATTTGATCCTGTTTATCAATTTAATAAACTTTCAGCATGGAAACCAGTCATTTATTCATTTTGAGAGCTGTTTATGGACTTTGCTAAGAGTCTGGGGCAATATTTATACAAAATAATAGTATTTTTACTTTAAAACTTATTTATTGTTTGTTGTTGTCTTTTTACTTCATGTATATGTGCAGACATAAATCCAATACAGTGCATAGACATGTATACATACACACATGAGCACACACATATATATGACATCTTTAGAGCTAATTTATATAGAATTTTTTATTGATTGCTGGAAAATATTCCGCAGAGCAGATACTGTCTGGTCTTATTTAAGACTCGGGCACAAGTTTTATGTGTTGTCTCTTGTTTTATTAAATAGAAGTGATACCATAATTGTGAGGCAAGTGATTCTCCCACCCCAAAGGAGTGATTCTTTGTTAAGAATAGCGTTCTTACTGCCAGGTCTTACTGTGCTACTCAGATGAGCTTGAACACTGGGTGCAAGGCAGAGCTTGAACACTAAACTGAAATCTGGAGAACAGACTGTCTTCCCTTGCTGGCAGTAGCTAGTTTGGCTTATTCGCATCAGCTACCTTGCAGTTTGCTGCTTTTGCCTTGAGCCAGTTGTCAACTGCACAGAGAGGCACAATTTTCAGGGTTAGTTTTCTGCCAGATTAGAAGAGTCGAGTCATTTTTGCTGGAATAGTGAGTTGAATTTGGTTTATCGCATGCCCAGATGAGCATTCGAGCATGCAGAAGACTAGGAATAGGAGAAAGGGTTGCATATGTATCATTACAATGAGAGACTGTTCGTTAAGTACAGATAGCAGTCTTTTTGTTTAAAAAGCAATGTATCTCCAAGGAAGAACAGGGTTTCTATAATGTCTTTGCTGACATTGCTAGTTTTAAGTAGGATGTAGTCCACCATTTGTGCTCCTACAGCTTCATCCTTCCATTCTTCCAGAGCTGTATAGATAGGTACTGCTGTTTATTTTGTATCTGTGCCATATGCCTTGAGGCATCATCTTTTAAACCTTCAAGGCAGAACAATTCCAGTCTAGGACTCTTCTCAGTTTTGGGTAATTCACTCAGCTTCTTAGTTATTGATGAATATTTTGCTTAATAAATTTTCTTCCTTTTTATTTTGCTATTTTCATGCCTCTTAAACTTTGTTAATGGCCAACTGCCTTTTTTACAGGGTTTCTTAATGAAAATGTTTAGTAGTAGTACTGTCAGAATCCACCCTGGAGGTATTCTTCTAACCTTTTTTAATCTCTTTATTCAGTCCAGCATACCTTGCAAGCAGGTGTCATTATCTGTTTTTCACCCAGTTCCTCTGTTCTTCTGCTGGCATTGCAGTTCAGAGTTATTTTTATAATTATAATGTATCATTAGATCCTCTGTAATGTTGTTACTAGTTGCTAAGCAGGACTCAAAAAAGCAAAAGTTTTTGTCATTTCAGTTACTTAGTGGAAAAAAAAAAGTCTGATGACATACAAGAGTACCTGATCTGCTGTGCCCTTTGTTTTTTTTTTCCCATTGACCCCTGCATGTGTATGAAAGAACCTCTTGTTTCATCACACAGTTCATATTAATGTAAGTAGTAGGGAAAATTTCACCATAACCAAATCCTGACACATCCTTTTCAGTTTCCTTTTACTACTTTAATGGACTCCGTGAGTTGTAATCACTAAAAAAGGCAGTATTGATTGAGAGGGTTGACAGTTTGGAGGATTGAGAGGGAAACTACACACACCCCTACACCTCACCCTCTCACCTCCCTATTTAATATATAACCAATGCTGCTGTCACGAGTGATGGTGTCCAACCATCCAGCGTTTTTAATGGAATTGTGTGTAAATTTTCAAAAACTCATTGCGTGCTAAAGCATAAAGGCTGAAATTTAGATGTACTTTCAATTTCACCTTTTCTGGTATATGTGAAGTAGTTATTTTAGGTGCACAGTTTATTTCAGTCTATTTGACACAGACCAGCTCTGCGTTTTAACTAGGTTTTGTGATGCAGGAGAAGACCAGACGTCAGTATACATCAGCACTGGCAAGGAGGGAGGGTTGTGCACACACTATTGGTACTTGGTGTAACATTAATTCACACTTGGCAAGCTCTTTTTGTGAAGAAGTTGTCTGCCTTCAGCATCTGATGGCGAACAGAGGCGGTATGAACCTGCTGTTGATGCAACTGCCCTGGTTTTACAAAAGAATATGTAAGGTGTGTAAAACACAGCCCTACACTTCAGCTCATTGCATTAAACTCATGGCAGCGTGAGTAGCATTTGGATGTATCGACACCCACAAAGCTGTGCTGTGCCCTCTCTTTGAAAACAGAGAATTGCTGCACGAGAGACAGGATGGAAAATGTGTACAGTCTATACAATCTTCCAGCCGTAGATTGAGACCAGTGGCAATTCCCCGAAAAAATAAATTACCCGAAATTTGCAGCACATTCATATTCAATTTCATCACAGCAGATGCTCATTAGTATGTTGTTATTAATTGGTATTCACTTTAGGTTTTGTTTAAAATGAAGATAATAATTAGGTTTTAATTACTGCATCTTTCTAAGGGGGGGAGGGGAGGAAATGCCTCTCAAAGCACTGAAGTATTTCCTGTATGCTTTGCTCTGTTACATCTAAACCTTGAAAGTGTCTCTGAGACACGTTTTTTCTGCCAAGAGACTTGCTTTCTATTTCTATTTCTTTCCTGGTTTTGAAGTGTTAAGAACTAGTTCTGAAGGGCTTGTTTGATGGACATACTGTAACATATCACAGTAGTAAGAGCCACTGTTGTTTCTAATCAAATTACCAAAAAGGCTTTTCACAAAAGTAACTCTCTTAAGCAGCTGATTAATGAAGTGGTGCCACTGTTTTATATTATAATTAATTGAAGTAATACAAATAACTTCTGTAGTCCATGGAAATTATCTCCTTTGCAAAGCAGTTTAATAGAGGTAGCAAACAAGAAGAGGAAGTTTTTTCTGGGGTCTTTTTTTAAGGGAAATTTCTTGTTGCATTCATAATCTATAAAACTATAGGTGACACAATAGAAAATGGTAAATTACAAGGAATAAAAAATAACACCACAGAGAGGATCTGAGGAAGTGAGATAGCCATGGGCAGAAGAAAGAACAGGAGAAAAAATGAGAATGCAGTGAAGATTTGAAGGGTCAGGAGTGTAGTGGGACTACAGGGAACTACAGGAATTTGGGAGATGCCAAAGATTTCCAGCTACTGTACATGAATATGAGTAATCTAAAAGGCAGTGGTGATCACATCTTCAGTTTATACAGGAGCTCAACAGTTCAAAGAAAATTAACCTTAAGTAGGGACGCTTAGTTTTCTGGCCTATACACTTTCAAGGTACAGAAGCTTTATGTGCTTAAGAAATATTTACTGTAAGTAAAACATAAGAGCTGGAATCATTAGGTCAGTCTTCTACCTTTCTGTTCTGAATTTCTATCACCCTTCCCTTCTGTTTATTTTTTCTTCTTTCCTTCCTTATCTATATTTTCTCCATCACATCACTACAGCCCTTAGCTACTGAATGGGTTTTAAAGACTAGAATGCTAGCCACTTGGGCACTCTGTTAACACGGTGGAGGAGAATGAGGCATCTCATTTGAAGCTCCTTGAAATGGAATCTAACACAGCCATCACTGAGCTGTCTTCAACCTTTCTCCCATTACAGAAAAGCTTGTGAGAGACAGTTTGTCTTAAGTTCTCTTCAGTCACTGTCTTTTGTGTATGGATGAGTCTCACCAACAATTGAAATCTTTGCAGGTACTTTTACTTTCAGAGGTTTGAGTTTCTAAAGAAAAAGGAGGAAGGATGGTCGCTGGCAATTTTTGCACCCTTTCTGTGGAAGATTAAGAGAACATAATTCAGTTCTCTGTTCTTGCCAGAAGGGTTGCAAGCCTGTGTTGCATTCTTCTGGAAAAGTCCCCTACTCACTGACTCCACTGTTAAAGAATGAGGGAGTTGGTACCATTCTCCACTTGAAGTTTTGCTTTGATGTGGAAAAAACGCATCATGGTTTGCTGGACCAGAGAGAGGTAGAGTGAGTGCACTGAGTGCCTTGCACTGCAACTGAGTTTTTAGACATTTATGAGACAGGAGAAGAGATGGTGCTATACTTCAGTCCAGTGTCTTGTGCAAGCATCAGCAGCTGCAGAGAAATACCAAATCCCAGTCGTTGCAGCCAAGGAGAGTGGACCTGGGCATGTATGGAGGCACAGCTGACCTTCAGGAGCTCCAGGAATACTAATGTGTTGCATCTGTGAAGTCTCCTTCCCTAATGTATGCCCTGGTGACATTCCTTGGCATGTGTGGTAGCTGAGATTATTTTCATTTCATGACTGAGCACTTTCTATCATAGTTTTGTGATTAGTCATAGGAAAATTATCTTTTCCAGTGTTGGTAATTCACCACTTCCTTTAAAATTATGCCATCACTTCCCCGTTATTTTACCTGTGTAATCTTACATTCTTCCTGATTGGAAGGAGATTTGCATTTGGCCTCCCAATGCTACAGGGAACAGTTCTGCAACTGTATTAAACCTAGATTTCCATGTATTTTGTTGTCCAGACACAACACTTATAGTTTTTAGTAGGTTTGTTATTTAGAAGTCTGATTGTCCTGTTAAATGAGGGAGTAACTGCGCTTTATGGAAACTATATGGTTTCTTCATCTGTTTATTGTGTTTAATTGCAATTTTTTTTAAAGGGTTGCACAGAAAAAAGGAAGTGTTCTTCCCATGGATGGAAGCTATCAGTGAAGCAGACTTACCTACTGAAGTCAGTTTTTAATAAAATTAAAAAATCAAACATTATGGAACAAGTAAGAACTGCAAAATAGGAGGTTTTTTCATCTACTCGCTAATCAGATTTTCAGGGGAAGAAAGAATGCATAAATGATGACACAAATTTAGTCCAAGTTCTTACTGTAATCTTAGGGTTGTTGGGTTTTCTTTACACAGAAAATTCATGGCAAATAAAATAATACTTGGGTTTGAAGTTTTAGGGATAGGGCCTTTTTTCCCCTTTTAAAACCAAGACTAAGGAAATACAAGAAGTGATGATATAAGTAATTCAAGAAGTCCTTTTAAGGTACTCGCCTTTGGTTTTATAAGTGTGCCATAATATTCATACTTAATTGCATTAAGATCTTCAAAGCCTATTGTTTTCCACCACTTACTAATTATACGATATGGCAGGAAGCTAAAGGGATGGAGATACTAGCACCTTATCAGTAAAAAAAATTAAAACTATGTGTATGTCCATATATATGTATCTGTCTGTGTGTGCTCGTATACGTTTTTACATACTGATTTTTGTATTTTCTTTATCCATTTAAGCAGTGACTTTCAATTAGCCTGCCTACTAATATCAGGTCACTAAACTCCATAGCTGATGCTTTATTCTTTCATGTGGGTTGTCATTCGTTTGCTTCAGTTGGCTGGCAAAGGTTGTTGTATATCCATTACCAGCAACACAGCACTTTGCATTTCTGAATTGACAAGCAGCTATATTGACCTAGCGCTTATTATGGGTCAACAGCTGCGTTAACCGACGGAAGGACTGAGGGGCAATTAAAATGAATTGGCAAAAATATATCTTCCTAATTTACTCCAATTTGTTATTTATGCTAACATTGTATGGCTTCTATGGTGACACTAAACAGAATGGACCCAATAATGGCAATTAACATAAAAATATAATGGCTAATCAAATTGACAGCAACTGTTTCTCATCATCTCGACACACAATACATTATCAAAACAAACTATTATGAAGGAGGTAATTTCAGTGTTCTATTCAACCTGCTTCATGTGTGCAGTCAGGGAGATGTGTACCAGCAATTACAGCTGAATCTAAAAAACTAAACAAATAACTTAATCGCTGTCGTCCTCCTTTTTTCTTCTTCAGGAAGCAGTAATCAGGATTTACTAAAAATAACTGGTGTATAATAGTATAATGATGATGCATATCATAGAATAGCTAATAAGGAATAAAATAAGCTTCTATGTGCCTTTTTTTAAAGTAGGTTCACATGAAGTGGAAAAAAGTACACTGTTAAAATATATAAAAAATAATTAAGCAGTAGTAATAGTTGTCAAATGTCTCAACATGAGTTGCTTTGTAGTTACAGATACTTTATAACATGTCAGAAGACGTGCTGAATTTAGTAACAAAGCTTGTCTTGATTGGGTAGGTGAATGAAAAGCTAAGTTAAAACAGAGTTCCAATAAGCAGAAATAGTTTATCATTTGCTCTTCTGATGCATTTTGAGTATCATTCCTTGTGGTATACCACAGTTTAATGTTGGTCTAACCCCATTCTTTGTTTGTTTTATAGTTCATCAAGAAAGTCTTCAAGACTTCATGCATGTCTACATATGTACCAAATGTATCAAAATAGACACTGTTTACACATTTGGTGCTGTTACTGTTAACTCATTATAAATTTGGATTTTTGTAATCTACAGCTCTTCAAACTACTGCTGGCCAATATTTGAATTCTAGTGTCTTGAACAGCAGGGACTGGAATGTGGTTTTACTGGACAAGCATTCAAGAAGCTTAGCTTGAAAAAGCATTTTGTTGTGGTGTGGGCAAGATGGATCTCATGTCTGTTCAAGCAATCTAGTGGCACACAGGATAGCAACAGTGATCTGAATGCATACAGACATCTACTTTTGAAATAGATGAGTATCACAGAGTCTTGACATCACTGATGTTCAAGGCATTTGAGTATCATATTCCACATGTACACACCTGCAGATTTTTGAACTAAATGCATGATTGCTAACATGCAGTAGCCTTCACAGATGTGTACAGCAAGGTGATGACATAGCTCTAAAGGTATAGGTGCACCTGTTCGTATTTCAATGGCATGTTCACAATTAATGTAACCACAGCTGAAGGAAGGAAGACAGCCAAACACCTGTATTCATCAAAAAAGATAGTATTTCTTTTCCCTTTTTGAGACCATTGTGTTATACAACGTGGCAGTTGCACTGAAGTTACTTTGTCCCATTATTCTTAGAGCTTTCACTTTATTGCATTGCTGTGATATATATATCTTTAATAATGGATAAATGTGATTTATGTTCCTGTAAGAATGAATATATTTCATATAATTTATATAAAATACTTCATGTAAACTGAAAAGTTGTCTCACACTCAGCCCAGTAGGCCACTGTGAATGACAGATGGCCCTCTCCTTCTCTCTCAAAAGAGACAAATTAAAAGATTTATGAGTTTTGAAAAATTCTAAACTACTCTAGTAGTTAATAACAAAATGAAAAATAAAGAGGTAAAAGAGATGTACAATTTATACAAAACTGTATCAAGTTTCCAGGATGATGATCATGTCCCCAGAAGACACAGGGAAGGTCCCAGACTCGGGTCAGCTACAGTCAGGAGCTGGATTCCGGTCTGGAGTCAGGAGTGCTTGGGTCAGGATCAAAGGCAGATGAACAGACAGTCTTTCCTAGACATTGACAGTTGAAGAAAAAGGGCTGATCTTTTGATCCCCCAGCTTTTATACTGAGTATGGGGCAGATGGGATGAAATACTCCTGTTCATCAATTTTGGGTCACCTGTCCTGTCTACTTCTCCTTGCAGGTGGGACCTCCTCTACTGCATCTTTGTGCTTCCAACCCCTGGTGGGGCAAATGATGAATTTTCAGACCTTGATTGCCATAGTGATAAATGAAAATAAGAGCCTCTTGCATACCATTCCTTGGTATAATCAGGTCTTAGTCTGAGAGTAAACAGTTTATGAAAAATGTGCTGTTAGTTTCAGAGTTTAGTTGGACAGAAGAGGCCTAGTTGGAAAGTTACAAACTAGAAAATTTCTCCTGTTTTACCTCAAACCAGGACAGAAGTGTAGAGATGTAATAAAGAGATTTTGCTGCATAATAATAATTGTAGTTCCAAAATCATATGTGAATGGAACATATAAACTGTTTAAAAGAAGCAGACAGGATCACCTTTTGATAGTGGGCTTAGAAATGGCTGCAAGAGAAACATTTTTTAATTGAATTTTTAATTACTATCTTCTTACATTACAGTACTCTGATAAGGCCCTGTACACTCAGCTCTGCTTTTACCGATACATTTTTGATGTGGATTATGCAGTGGATAAAGTGGCTGCTGAAGAGGGGAAAGGTAAGTTTAATAATTTTTAGTTAACTGTAGTTTAATAGCAACTTGCATGCTAGATTTTAGACACTTTTCGATTTTAAACTACAGGACTGTAATACAAAGCAGAGAAGAAAGTATGAATTTTGGAATTATCTGTAAGAGGAGCATATTGTGTTGGAGTTTTAAGAATCTGTTATATCTCCTTTCTTTTTTGAAAAGACTGTGCTTTGGAGCAAGTGCTTTTCTTGCATGTTATGCCATTAGAGAGGTATCTTTGCTTGAAGTTTGAATAACATGTCAGCTTCAGTAAATAGATTAATTAAAACATATATTTAAAAGAAAAGCCAATTAAAACTTAGGTTTAACTGCTAATATTGAAGACACTTCTCATCAGGGAGAAAATGATGGCACAAGAAATGCTAATTGTCTACAAAGCTCTCTTAAATATACAGATTAAGTTAATGTTAGGAAGATTTCTTTTTTCTTCTCTCAATTACCATAACATTTCTGAACTAAAATACTTCGAAGCTGTAATGTTTCCATGGGTTTTGTGCAGCTAAGTGATTTTTAAGCCGATGGAAGAATAATTCTGAAGGTGGGCTAGTGCATGGAATTCTAAATAAAGCTGTGTTTGAGTCCCACCACTGAAGTACATTGTCTACAGTGCGAACTTCCACTGCGTCCTCTCTGCAGTTTTGGTGCTGCCTGTGAAGAAAAGGTGCTACTGCTGGGGGCTGTTATGTTGATAGTTGCTCTGCTGTGACAGTCATCCCCATCCCTTCCCTGTGGTATGTTTTGCTGGTTGATGGAAAGAGAATGAACGAAACCCTTCAGTCTTTCTAAATACTCTTATAATAAGTCTAATATACAAGTCACCACAGTGTAACCTCAAAGCTAAAAAATGCTCAAGTAAGCATGCAGTCTGATTTTCACCTGTTGTACTTACTTTTGAAGTTGTTATTTCCTTTCCTCATTTCTCTAAGGCAGTGAACTTCCTCTGATGCTTGCTCTTCAGAATGTCTTTTTACATCCAAGGAAGGTCACACTGTATAGTCACCTCATTCTAATACAACTTTGTAGATAGAATGAAGGGATGTTATGTTGTGCATGCTACCACTAGCTGGAACTGAAATTACTTTGTGTGTAGACAAAAGAATAGAAGAAACTTCATGGGTGGTCACATCCTTCCTCTTACACCTTCTCTAGCTTTGAGTATGAGAAACTAGAAATTACATGATATTTTAGATGCTGCATGTGCAATGTCTTGTACACTGGATCTGTATGCTTGCTGATCCTGTCTTGAGTCACCTGTGCCCTCTTCATAGCTGTTTCATACCATTAACTTCTAATTAAGTAATGATAAAGATCTTAAGGTTTGAGGGGTTCTTTTCCCTCCTGTCATTTTTGAAATCATCATTTCATATCTCAGGTTCATGGCATTTTGGTTTACTTTTGTTTTCCTGGTTTCAGTCATTTTGGACTGCTTAATCTCGTTCGTAATTTTAGACGTCAAGGCTAATGAAAAATAGTGTGGTGGCTTCTGCACTCATATAATTTCCCATCTTCTGTCTTGATCAGACATTGTTTCTTGGTTCCTCATTACAAATTGGAGAAAGTTCAATGAAATTATTGCAGTAATTCTCAAGGAGTGATAAGAACTCTTCTGGGTCCTTCTGTTCACTTGGACAGTTTACCTTTCAGCTTGGTGTATTGTCCTTTTTCTTAATGATTTGGAAGTCATTGTATAGTCTTTGGCAAGCCAGTGGTTTCAGTCTTGATGCTGCAGCAGATGTTAAGGCCAGGTAAATTAGATCTGTGAGTTTTCTTCTGAAAATTGGTTCTTTTCAAAGAGACTGAGTAAGTGAGTCAGGTGAACCTGCGTACAATTCTCCCCCATTTTTCAACTATCTTTTTGGAGGAAGACATCTTTCTATTGCTCTGAAGTACACGTGAAACTTGAGGCAATTACTACCTGTGGCTATTTGGGTCAGTTTTTTATTTTATAGATACAAGTGTTTTGTTTTCTAGCATTAGGTATTACTGATTTAAGACACTCAGAAACTCCCATTTCATAACATGAAGCTCATGTTTCTCTTCCCTTGGAAGCTAAAGAATATTGTCTCCATGCCATCATTTACAAGCCATTCTGACCTTCGTCTGTGTTCAGCATTGTTGCTGTTATCAAAAATGGAGGTAAAATTTTAATGTCAGTTTTGTACACCTTTGGGATTTTCAGTCTCCTCTCTACTTTTTATGTGACTAAACCACTTATTTGCTGCTGTTTTGGTTTTGATTTGGAGAAAATTTTGCTTTGTTTTGGAGTGGTGCTCCTCAAAGCATGAATGGCATGGACTTTTGTTGATTTACCTTTTATTGCCATTTTCCCAAGATTTTTTAAATACCAATTCTTCTTGTAGAATCTGTTTATTCTTAATAGCAGCTTTAGGTGTTATTCATCTTGAAATGTTCTTCTATAAAAAGAATTTTTGATGGCTAGACATGCAAGATATAAAGTGGTTTCCATCATAATTTGAAAGAATTAATGTCTTCTCTCATGCAGAACATCAAGATTTCACTGCTAGTTCACTTACATTTTCTATACTTGCTTCTTCAAAATATGGTACCTTAATTACAGAACAGGTTTTGTTTCTTCAGCTATTTCCATTGAAGACATGCTAGTTATTGAAATGGCATTTAAAATAATAATTGTGAAATCAGTGGAAGTTCAAAAAGACATCCAAGCTACTCCATTTCACTGCAAGAGGATCAATACCATAGCTTACTTTCTAAAGACATTTAAAAATCCTCTGATTGTTCACATTCTGCAACTTGATAAGTTTTACAGCCAGTTTCTTCTGCTCCTTCATTGTACTTACTATAGAGAGCTCTTCTTTCTGTCTAAGATGAATTTTGCTTTCTGAAACTTATTCTGTGCACAGTGGGTAACAAAGAAAAATCTCTTGGAGAGTTTTGATGTATTTAAAACCTGGGTGCTATCATCTAAGTCTTCCAACTACTGAACTTTTCAACAGCCTGAATTTTTTGAGGATCAGAGGTTTACCATTTCTCAGCATTTTTGGGTTTGTTTTTTTATATGCCATCAGCAGGTCAAATCCACTAGAGTGGATTACAGCAGAAGGCTTCATTAACTTGTTTTACAGACTGTTCTATTGCTTATTTCTACCAGTGTGGTGTTTAGAGCATCTGCAACAACTTCATTCACTTGTGTTTCTTTTGTGATCAGCTGTAACCTTTACATACTGTTGCTGGTCCATATTTTCCCTGTAAGACTCAAGGATAGGCTGATTGGTCTGGCTGGTGTTTTCTTGTTTCAGTGACTGGGGAAGTCACCTATCACTTATATCATCTGGGAACACCTTGGTTATATAGTTAGGGTCTTTAGTCCTATTATTAAGAGTAGTGTTTATCCTCCAAATGTTTTCATTCATCTGGAAGTTGAAGGTCTGTTACGATGATAGAATTTAATGTGTTAATGCTTTGGTACAGTAGAAGCTTCGTAGTTGTCACACTAAAGTGGAATTCTGAAGCTCATCTGCTGTCTTTCTAAATTAGGAACTGATGCACAGGCAGTATTGGATCAAAACCCAGTTAATTTTCAATATCACTGTGCCAAACCTTGCAATACCAGTAATACTATAAAGGCTGTTTGTTCTGAATTATTTTTTAATCAGGAAAGGGAAAAGTGCTCCATTGTGACAGGTAACATTCTCAAAAATGTTTTCAGCACCTTGTAACACTTAGCTTTTCAAAGCTGCATTGTGGGTTTAGTCAGACATTGCTGTTTAGGCAAGCAGTCAGAGCAGTAAAAAGCAGAGGGAGTAGCAAAGTAACTGTGTGCCTTAACTTCAGAAATGGAAACCCAGTGTATTTTTATGGCTGTGTCATCAGGAGATCAAAATAGAGTGTAGTAAGCTTTATATCATTATTCTATTCAAATATTGGTATTGTTAAATATTCACAGATATTACTGTTTTCATTTTGCTTCTACAATGAGATGAAAACCTTTAAAAATGAAGAAAAATGGAGCCTACATAAAGTCAGTACAACTATTCTGCCTAATGCAGATGTCTCTAGTTCAGTTCCCCTTCCTCGTGCCATGGAAGAAAATGATGCTGCAGTCTCCTTATTATTCAAAAAACATTAATATCACTGAAATTGTTTATGGTGCTGCAGTTTATTTAGATGAATAGGATCCTTACTGTAGGGGTTTTTTTCTGTTCCATGCTGTAGAATGGAACTGAAAGCCACCATCTTTCCACCACCTCATATTTAAGAGAGAGAAGGTCACGAGACATTTAAGTATTTCAGGGGCAGAAATTCTGAAGGTGCTTATGTATATTCTTTCACTTAATATTTACAGCTGTTGAGCCCATGGTAATTGGATTCCAGAAAGTCTGGGCATATTTGTTCAAGCAGAAGGAAGTGAGGATAGGAGGAAAACAGCTTTAGAAGAAGTGATGAAGTGTTCCTGTTTGTTAGGAAGACCTACATATTCAAAGTGTGTTGACCTGATCATACACTTACAGACTGCTGTTTTGTAAAGCCAAATGCATATTCAGAAGGTATTTTCACACTTTTATTACAACTGTGTGTATCTCATTCCACCCTTCCATGCAAACACCAAAAGTGCCTGGTTTACTTTATGGATTAATAAGCTGCAAAATTATATCAGGGAAAAAGTCAAACCACACAGCTCTGAATATTTGTATGAATACTATCATTTCAGTGCTGGGTGTTTTTCCCCGGTATGTTCTTAACTTAGTGTGCCATGTAGCAGGTTGAAGTGATTTTTTAACTTATTTTTTATAGAATATTTTTTGGTAACTCTTTGAAAGATTGTTTGTAATGGAGATTGTTTGTAATGGAGATGCTGGCAGAGCTGCTTGTCATTGTGGTTTAGCATATGTCAACTGGTAGCAGTGGTGAGACAGACTGTAACTGCAGCTGGCGTTGGAAGGATGGGCCATAGCAAGGAGGCATTCCTTCCCTGAGATACAATGTGGAGGGCTATTCAGACAAAGAGAGAACAGGTATGAGGTGGAGCTAGGAGCATTGTACTGTACTGTGATGAATGGAGACTTCTGATATCAGAACTATTGGCCAAATGTCTGTCAATATACAGGCAGCAAGACTGCCAAGAAGTGCTTATTGCAATAAATAAGAAAAGGGATATAGTTAACTACATGCACTTTCCAGTGGAAGAGAAATCGTATAGATAACCTAAGTGGATATGTGCCTGTAGATTTATTTTTAAGATGCCAACAGTTGAAATTTGGAGTTTCTCTTTTGAAAGAGTTCAATGAACAAAACATTTCCATTGCATCACATCTCCAGACACTGTAGTTAAGATGGCAGCTCACTATAGTGATCTTTACATCCAGACAAATGCTCCTCTGCACATTCACTGTCAGGTACTTTGTCTTCCAATTTTTAGAGATTGTGAAATACTGATTTTCAAGAATTTAATCTTTGAACGTATCTTCAAAAGCACTTGTTCATTTTTCCCATCTAGTGTTGTTTTGAAGAGCAAGATTTCTGCACACTTTTTTTCATTTAATTTGAGTCACCATTTCTTGAGCATATTTAAATCTCAACATTTTTTGAAAGCAAAATACATTTAAAATTATACTTTAGGTTTTTTAACTATTTTGAAGTAATATATGAGCAATTAGCTGATACTTAAATCTGAACTTATCTCCCTTACTGATCAAACTTTTTCTTATTGCCAGTTGGACTTTTTTGATATTTTAGGTGTAACTTCCTTTTCCATTTCTGCTTAGACGGTCTTTGTGATGGAAAAAAATAATGGAAATATCTTCACAGTTGCACTTCAGGATCTTTTTCCTACTTTAACATGTGGATGCTTAACTTGCTGTATCTTACTAAGTTTCCTGTATCTTATTAAGTTTCATCTGCTTCCTTTATAAGTTCTCCTATGAGTTTCTCTAAATATATTTTTAAGGCTCTTTTTTCTTTCTTGTTCCTTTTTTTATCTTCAGCATTCATTAGTTACCTTTGTCTTTCTGGTTTTATCTGTGATAATGAAGTTTGGGGCTAGTTTTTTGATGAAGGAAGGCAGTTCTGTTGTTAAATGGAACTCAGAAGACTTTTAATGACTATTGCTTCTCACAGAGTAAGCTCTCTTCTCTAGTGGAAGGTGCAGGACTAGCATTTTTTTTCCTTTTAGAAGATCTTTAAGTTTGATGGATCTGGCAGTGCACTAAAAAGAATGAATTTCTGACTTGCATATGCCAGAACTCTGACATAAATGCTAATTTTTTAAAAATTATTTTAGTAGAAATTGTAAATGTAAACATAAACAATTTAACTCTGTATAATCCATTCAGTATACACGTGTCTAGACATCAGAAGGATAATGTAAAGCTAAGGCTTTTAAAGTGATATAAAAAAAGATACAATTATCTGTATGATTTTTAAGTCTCGTAAGAAATGTATTTTAGAACTTGCCAGTGATGGCTCATAATCACTTTGATATTTTGAGGAAAATGGTAGCTTTAAACAGATGATACAGAATTTATTTTTAAAAATGTATTGTGCTTATACAGTTGATGGCTTTTATTTCCATAATGTTTTTTACTACATAATTATACATCTTAATTACGTAATTACCGTCATAATTATTATGTAATTACATGTAGTTCCACTAATTACAAAATCAGGAAGTGTAATTATCTACTAAAAACTTTCTGAAATCTTATTTGTTCACTAGAGATTATTTAAAAGACCAGTGACCTACTGAAGATGGTATGTAGTGTTGTACATGATATCAGCTCTCCTTTTCCCATTCTTCATGGTCACTAGAGTTCCAGAGAGTTGTGGAAGGACTTTAATGTCTTTAATTATTATTTCCCTTAAATCGGGTTGGAAACCTCAGCTGTACTGCTTGGAAGTTAGGAATTTCTTCATCTTTGTCATTGATACCTTACATCTTTAAGATTCTGTAGCTGGAATTACAGAAAGTTGCATAGTTTCAGTTAACATTTCTGTAGCTATTCTTAGTATTTTGATTGATATTATCTGCTGCAAGTTATGAAGATGTTTGGAAAAGTTCTGGGTATGGCACTCTATGTGGAACCTTGACTCCACAAAAGATACAGGAAATGCAGCTGATTTCTCACAGGCCAAGGTCTTTTTAAATTGATTATAACTGCTTTTAAAAATTCTGTTTTCCCTTAGTGATACGCATTCATGTCTGTTTACTGATTCATTGGTTACTATTGCACACACATACTTATAATTTTGTCTAACTGTGCAGTTTAAAACCTGAAATCACTGGTGTGATAGAGGGGAGAAAGTTAATATTCAGGACATTTCATGCTGCTTATGTCCCATTATTATATTAAAACTGGGCAGATAGAAATTCTGCTTTCTGTCAGAGTTTTCTGTCAGTCATAACAATCTTTGGTATATTTAATGAAAATAGTAGTGTAAAGTGTTAGATGTAGTGACTTGGTTTTTTTTTCATTCTATAGTACCATTGTGTATCAAAATGACATCAGAAATACAAATCTCTCACACTTATCATGGCAGCCAATATGCATTTACTATGTATACCAAGGATAAAATACTTGAAGTAAAGGGAAATAGAATTCATGTGGAAGTAGTGATGTAAAAAAGTAAGGGATCAAAATTTTCAATACTAATAAAAAGGAAGAAAATCATAATCTCTGTATCAGAAGAGATGTGTTCAAATAGAAACCTGCAGAAATTGGATTACTCGTGGCCTGATACTTTGTTTGCACATGTATTGTTTCATATTTTTTCTGTTCTTATTATATAATGCAACTATTCTACTTGCCAAAAGCTATTTTAAGCTCCCAAATGTGTCCTGGGTCCACAAGTGATGTGAATTTGTCATCTTCTTGATACTAAATGTAGTTACCTTAACTCACATCTGCTAAGCGTGTAACAGGTCCTAAGGAGAATTTGTCTCTGAGCCAGTTGCAATTATGGTCACCTTTAGAATAAGCACATGAAGTCATTATTTGTGAACAGAGATTGTGAAAATGGGATCCTTATTTGATATCCAAGATTTAAAATAATTCTGCAAATAAAATTATTCTAATTATACTTCCTGAAGTGTGGTAACTGTATGGGAGGCATCTCTTTTGAGATATCTTTCCACATCCTTTCATTTATATGAAAGACTTGATGAAAATAGTTATGCTTGTTTCTCTGAGATATGGATGGAGATAAATTCTTTCCTTTGTTAAGGACAAGTACTATATGTAGAGAACAGCATAATGGAAAATACTTGTTTTATTCCATAGGGGACCCAAAAATGGTGCATGATGAACATATAAAATGCATCACGAGGCAGAGAAGTGTCTAAATGCAGCTTAAATTTGGTTTATTAAATCAAAAAATACTTCCCTTCATAAAGGAGTATTACATTTTTGTCATCACACCAGCAGAAAAATGTGGCAATATCAACTGATGTCAACTGTGTTATTTCAAGAAGCATCTCTTCCTAACAATCTAACTACCAAATGTCGTNGTGATGTGAATTTGTCATCTTCTTGATACTAAATGTAGTTACCTTAACTCACATCTGCTAAGCGTGTAACAGGTCCTAAGGAGAATTTGTCTCTGAGCCAGTTGCAATTATGGTCACCTTTAGAATAAGCACATGAAGTCATTATTTGTGAACAGAGATTGTGAAAATGGGATCCTTATTTGATATCCAAGATTTAAAATAATTCTGCAAATAAAATTATTCTAATTATACTTCCTGAAGTGTGGTAACTGTATGGGAAGCATCTCTTTTGAGATATCTTTCCACATCCTTAAGAAAGAATTTATATCAAAGACTTGATGAAAATAGTTATGCTTGTTTCTCTGAGATATGGATGGAGATAAATTCTTTCCTTTGTTAAGGACAAGTACTATATGTAGAGAACAGCATAATGGAAAATACTTGTTTTATTCCATAGGGGACCCAAAAATGGTGCATGATGAACATATAAAATGCATCACGAGGCAGAGAAGTGTCTAAATGCAGCTTAAATTTGGTTTATTAAATCAAAAAATACTTCCCTTCATAAAGGAGTATTACATTTTTGTCATCACACCAGCAGAAAAATGTGGCAATATCAACTGATGTCAACTGTGTTATTTCAAGAAGCATCTCTTCCTAACAATCTAACTACCAAATGTCGTATTTCAGGCTAATGCAATTCCATTGACTTTTGAGAACAAATGAGTCATCTGTGACAGGCCAGAACATGGCTCAGCCTTGAAGACAAAAAGCCAGCAGGACATTCTTGTGTCCTGGCTTGTCCCTCTTCTGTGAGAGGGCTCAGATTGATGAGAACAGTCTCTGGTGGGGCTAGGAAGCTCTCAGTTTGTTTTTATCTAGCAAAAATTAGTTTGGAAGAAGTTGATTTGATCCTGCCAGGATTACAACTGTCAAAGGCATATCAAAATGTTTTCCTATCTTATATTATTTAACTCAGAATATAATAATGTAATTATTTTGACATGAAAATGTTACGTACTGTGGTATTTCCACTTAGCTTTAAATAGACATTTTTCACTTAGTGAGAGATGCATGCAATAAGACAAAACAAAAAAATGAATAAAAAGAATGAGTGACAGCCTAATCTAGTTTATTTAGATGGTAAAAACAAATAATATTTGATGTTAATAGAATTTTACAGACTTGGAGTTAAAACATATAGCTAGTTATGGTATTGTTTTATTTTCCTGATGTTACAGTGTATGTTGTATAAACATCCAGGCTTACATTTTTCTTAGGAACTGTATTACAGCTTTTTGGGGGAGAGAAAAAGAGCATTAAAGGGAAATTTAATAATAAGTACTAATTTTATGCTATTCTGAAATCATGTAGTCAGATCACGAAAGTCAAAAGTGTAGCTTTGCTATTGGAAACAAGTATATCCATGATGCTGCAAAAGCAGCAGATGTTGGAATATAAAATGCATGCATTCAGTGAAGCATAAGAGACAGAAAGAAAAATAGGTTCTTATCTCAAAGTTTAGTGTCTGAAAACTTGGATTCAAGTTTAGAAAGAGTATTTGTATTTTTCCATTTCTACTTTCTGAGGATTTATCAGCTGTTTCCCAGTTTAAGCCATACTTCAGATACCACAATGCTACAGGCAACTGTAAAGGCAACCTGGTTTTTAAGGACGTAGCTAAAAAAAATACTGTCACCATTTTTCCAGAGATGGAAAACTGAGATTATTTTTCAGAAATTACAGTGAAGTGTCCACAAGCCTCTGCTTTGTTATATTATTTTGTATTGCTGTACCAAATCTTAAGCATGAAAAACATTCAGTCAGAAGTTTCTACTTGGACAAAGCGTGCATTTTGTTTTGGTATTTAATATATTGACATATAAGCATGCATGTGTTTTCTGGTAAGTGACAAAAAGGATCCTTTGTCTTCTATTATAGCAAGTGATACTTGCTATTGTTCTCTACATCCACCTGAAAGGCGGTGATAGAGAGATGAGGGTTGGTCTCTTCTCCCAAACAGCAAGCAACAGGACAAGAGGTAAAGGCCTCAAGTTGCACCAGAGGAGGTTTAGATTGGATATTAGGAAAAAATCCTTGCACTGAAAGGATTATCAAGCATTGGAACAAGCTGTCCAGGGAAGTGGTTGAGGTACCACCCCTGGAGGTGCTTAAGAGATGTGTAGACATAGAGCATAAAGATAAGATTCAGATGTGGTTCTTGTCATAGCTAGGTCAATGGTTGGACCAGATTATCTGAGTGGTCCCTTCTGACCAACATGATTCGATGATTCTGTGTGTTCTCTGTCCTGATAGTGAATACTGCACTGACACCCAGGACGTAGATAACCAAGTATGCCTTGTTTTAAGCTGCCCCTCCTGCACCCACCTTTGCCTGTGGAGTCTGTGGGGTTTGAGGCACCTGTCCAGTGGCTGGCTGCTGCTCTCACCACTTCCCCCCTTCCAGATTATCTCTGCTGCCCTGGCAAGAATCACTCACTCTCATTCACTTAGATCCAGGGATTACTCAGCTCTTCCAATGTCAACATACATTTCAGAAAGTTAAGATACTCCAAAGTGAAAAGGAAAAAGCAGTTCACATAGCAGAAGTTACTGTAAAAATATTTGTCTTAAACTCTAGTAAGGTACCTATTGCATGTAGTGTAAGAAGGAGAGCTTGGTGGCTATGGCTCATCATCTGCAGTTCCAGTGCATTGGTGAATAATTTTTTTCCTTCTTTTGGTTCTATCCACTGCTTTTTTAGGAGGGAAATATAATCATCAGGATAAATTAGGGGGGGTGTGTTTTTTTCCTTTGAGGAATGATAGGTATGCTGAGCTTTCAAGGGCTCTCATATTCATTGTTTTTCTTTTTCTTTTTTTTTTTTCATAATCTTACTGTTTAGAGATCCTTTAGGAATAGGTTTCATTTTCTTGCTGCCATCAGCATCCAGTATCACTTGCTGCACATTTTAGACCTATGTATGCCCAGATACTGAGGTGCTAGCACTTCACTGTCATGAAAGCCCTAGGCCTGCTGTTGAGTTAGCATTTCACCAAAACAGTACTAACACAGTCAGGTTTTACAAAGGTTTTATAGAGATAAATGAAAGAAGCATAAAATATAATCATGGATTGCCTCAGGATAAGATAAACAGGTACTTACCGTGGGTAAAGCCTTACAATGCATATTCCTGTGTTAGGATACCTTTCACTTACTTGTCTGTGTGCCTCTACCCTGACTCTGGAAACAGTATTAATGGTTCAGTGTTACAGTTTAAAAGTTATGTTGCACTTTGAGAAGATCTAAGTTCTTTGGGATTCTTTAACATACCAGTTACAGTGTAAAGTTTTCTCATGGGTGAGGAAGGGGTTACAGGGTTTATTTGTTTGGCTTTTGCTTCATAAGAGATGGGTAAGGAATTTCTGTTTATCATATGACAATCCATGGCACTATGTTGGTACTATAATGAAGAGTCCAACAAAATATTAATTCTAAAGTAACTTGTTGTTAATCTGTCACAGGGGTTTATTTGTGGGATTTTTGTTGTTGTGAAGGAGAAATGCCTGTTTTGAATTATGTGAGGAAAGAGCATTAGTGCAAAAGGAGAATTAAGGCATAAGAGGACAGATGAGATGTATGAATTTATTTTAACAAAAAATGAGCTTAAAATTCACAACACAGAAAATGCAGGAGAAAGTCCTGAGAGAGAAATGTTGGAGGGTTTGGAAAGACTACAATAAATTAAGCTAATTTGCAGTACAGCCTGCCAGTGAAATAGTTCATTGGATAATGTAGCCTTTATTTTATGAGTTGTTTGAACCCACTGAGGTTAAAATTAGGCCCCTTGTTTCTAGGAGCCACAAACTTTGGATTTTATTACAGTAGTACTTGTTAATCTGAGTTTTTCTCATGTAGGGATTTGCTGCATAAGGTCTGGATTAGTGAAAACCATTGCATGACCATATGCAGAGCCTTGGCATTAGTCATCTCTGAAAAAAATATAGTTGGGTTAGTTTGTAAACAGGTCATTTTGTACCATCTTGTTCTGGATGTATAAAGTGGGGAAGGGAAAAAGTCTCTGGGAAAGTATATGGTAAAGAACTCGATTTTTATATTGTCCCCTGAACATAAAATATTATTTAAGAAGAAGTCTCTCTTTACAGAAATCAGCAGTTTTACAGATGGAGTACATCCTTCTTGGGAAGTTTCTTCAGCAATTGCAAGCTAGTGTTTTTGAAATGTCTGAAGCAGACCAGTATTTCTGTTGAATAGTACATTTTTAAAGGCCATTATTATGATAAACCATGTTCTTAGCATAATCCAAATTGGTATATTTACTTTCTTATTAAAAATTGAGTTCCTTTGCAGACTGTGAACCACAAACAGCACACAGGAAACAAAAATATTACTGAACTGAAACAGAAACTTTTAAGACTTTCTAACAGCACTGACACTGTGTGTCACCAACAGGGCGTAAGGAGAGGGCTGAGGGATGCCTGATGATCAAAAAAACTTTTCATTATAAAACAAAACTTTTGAGTGCAGTGTATCCCAATTATGAAGATAATATAAATCGCCCTAGTGACAGGCCTTTTATATAGTAGGAAGCTGCCTTTATCTTTTCAGATGATGTATATTGCCTTATAAAAAGAGAGGGAGTGATGAGTTAGGAATTGAACTATGGTGGCAACAGCAGGAAGCTCAGGAATGAGTGGGGGTAGGCATGAAAGTTTTCCTCCCTTGAGAAGAAAAGTGATGTATATGGTGATATTTGAGACAAAATCCATTGCCTGCACTACATGTGCAAGAGTCAGGTCCTAGTAGAGATGAGATACTAAATTCTGAATAGTTCAAAAAGCCAGAGGTTCACAGTTCAGTTGAGTGACCAAAAGACCCTCTCTGCTGGCAATGGTGATATGTTATTCTGGTGCCAGGACTATCAGAAAGAACATTTTGTATGAAGACAGGAGAGGTGAGATCCAGTTCTGTCCAAAAGATGCAAGTTCAATCTTAACATGAGAATCACAGAATGACTGAAGCAAGTAGGCAACTCTGGAGATCATCAAATACCAAATACCATGAGTAGAAGAAAATTGCTGTGAAGGAATGCACTTCATCTCCACTGGCATTGAGGTCTCAAAGTCCAAGCATTTCTATGTGAGTTATTAGGCAGTATTCCTTTATATATATAGTGGGGGAGAATTAGTTCCTTTCGAGGTATGGGCCCATCTCAGAAATGCCTCCTTTTTGCTTCTTTGGTTATAAAGGAGATCCAGTGCAACTAGTTCAGTCTTGAAAACAGGATTACTGGAAAAGTTATTTCAGAGATATAGTCCATTAACATACCATATTAAATACCAAATGTGAAAAATGGCACTTGTGGCTCTCCAGTCACTTCAAGTTTTTTCATTAAAGAATAAAAAATAACATCAAGGTAGTTTCCTTTATTCTTCTCCAGTTAACACCTCTGTTGACCAAAGTGAGAAAAGCATGTTGCTCAGAAATAAACCACTTCTGCATCCCAGAATAACCAATTTCTAAAGTATATGTAGCTCATTGTAAAGACCTGGAGAAAGGATCTAGTCATAAGTGTTAGCCATGAGGGGGCAGAATGCTGTAACTCCCACCTCTTCTCCTTCTGGAGAAATCTGTCATGAGGCCTGGAAACTAGTTTGATAAAAACTACTTTCAGAGCAGAGTTATGCCATGGAAGTGGGCTGTACTTTTGGAGTTATTTGTAGAGAAGCAGAGAATGTAATTCTTCCAAGCCTACCGTTTTTCAAAGGGAAAAATCTAGAGACTAGATTTCTTGTATGGGGTCGTTTGGAAATTGATTTACAGTCTTCAAGGTGAATGGCTATTGTCTATTAATAGCTATTCTTTACTCACAAAAGGTTTTAGCAGTTAAAAGATGACTCCATCAACCTCTACTTTTTCATATTCATTAAATACAGGGATTTTGATAACTCCAAAGTTATCCCAAGGAGGAGTTTAATATTCTACATGGCGCATAATCTTTCTTTCTGCTTGAATGTCAAGCATAAAAAAGGGGAAAATATATTTACAAAGTTGATTTAAGAAGGCTGTTTAAAATACGTTTTCTTATAAGAGAGCAGCCTCAGATAATCCATTATTTCATTTGCAGACCATCTTAAAGGAGGGTGGAAGACAAAGGGCATGCATGGATTTGTAAGTGTATCAAGTTAGTACAGTGAGATCAAAGGCTATCTCTGCATGAGGGACTCTGCACATTCTCTTCCAGATCAGCTGCAACATCAAGGACAGGAAAATCTGCAAAGCATTTTGTGTGCTATGTATTCAATCTCCTGTCATCTGCTAATGCAGTCTTTGCCAGAAAGTACTTAATGTTATGGTACTCAAGTAACCTGCTTCCCTCTTTCACGTCCATTGTTCTGCTGAATACATATGTCCCAGATTCCCTGTTCAAGATTGCTAAGTTTTCACAAACTGGAGACAATAGGCAGATGTGCTTCTTTAGGGGGGAAAGAGAACAAATGTAATGCCATCCTAGTAGTGAGGTTGGTGGCATTAATGGTGTAAGAGTACGTTGTTGTGTCCTTGATGTATTATTGACAGGTGAGCCTGTGATCTCACTATTTCAGAGTGGCCGATCTTATGTGCTGTTGAAGGGCAGAGTAGAGGATACAAACTCTTACAGGTCATGTGTGGGCAGGAGTCTTTGAAAAGAAGGAATTTGCTGACACCTGTATCAGGATTGTTGCAGGTGTGTGTTTTATGCTTCTGTTGCATCTTGTGATGCATTAGGAAGATTCAGGAGGGGTGATAAGGAGAAATAGGAAAAGTTGTTTTTTAAAATTTAAAGTGTTTGATAGTCTTTTTAAATTGGCCAGTATATTAAAACAGAATAATGCATTTCTTTATGTGACTCTAGGCTAGGTTAGGTTAAAGTTGATGTTCCCCAGTGCTAGACCATGGTGATTCTGCATCTTCTTAATTGTGTTTCCCCAGGTTTGTAGGTTGAAATTGGCACAGGGAGTAGATGGTCATGTTTGTGAGAAGCTTGCTTTTCAGAAATTTGCACAAACTCTCCCAAAGGGGGCATAAGCTTCACCAGGAGTGGACAACTAATATTTGAATGCTTTCTGAATACATTTTGGGAAGTATGACTGAATATTTCTTGAATTCCTTCATCTTTGATGAACTCTAATTAAATGAGGAATGGGTAACACGACTTTACTAGCAGTGGCTTCTTTTTTGCCCCAGTTAATATCATACCTGTGAAGAGGACTGCACTAAAAGCATTCCCTTGCATTTAGAGTGCTGGACCATGACAAGGTGGACCATATTTCCACTCTTGTCACTCTTCGTGTAACAGAGAAAAAAATGCCCCTCTTTAGGTATGTGCTGGGACAGTTTTTGCATGTCATTTTTTCTATTAGTATGCAGAGTTTGTAAACCAACATCTTTAAAAAAGTAGGGTACTGGGGAATTTTATGTTCCCAGTCACAGATACCTAGTGGTAGTATGTATCAGGTGACTCTAGCACCAACAGGTCATGAAGGCAGCTATTTTCTGAGGAATTTTGACTCAGAAATTTCCTAAGGGAGGATGAGTTATCATTAGTCACTGGTCTGGCAGGAAAAAAGGAAGAAGTTAAAGTTTAAAAAGGAAAGAAACTCATAAGTGTATCCAGGAAGAGCAGTATGGTGGCCTATTCTCCTATTGTAATACATAGCTTGAAGGTGCATAGACAGTTGCTGTGTACCCACAGATGTATGCACCTATAAATGTGGGTCCCCTGCAAGCAAGTCCTGTAGTATTTTAATGTTGTTCTTCTGGAGGATGATGTAAAACTCCTCTGCACGTGGTCTGAAAGAGTCCTGTGCTGGACAGCCATTCCAGAAATTTATGTAAGCAGTGGCCCATTTTTCTGGAATTATGAATTGTCTTGTAATTATATATTTGTCTTGCTCCTCAGTCAGACATTTAAAGTGGACATGGGTGTATTAAATGCCTTTATTTTTGGAGTATAGCATGTTTCCTTTCCAGACAGAAAGTAGATATGTATCTTTTTAATCTCTTTTTTGTTTTTCCTGCTGATTTGGGGATCTGTTTTGCCTCTTAAAGTGTCAAATATTGTGTGGCAAGTAGGTGAAAGTGAGTGAGGATGAGAATGACAGTGAGTTAGATCTCAGACATTTGAGACTGTCATGAAAGCTGAAATTTTTAAAAATAAGTTGTTAAAATGTTGATGCATAGCTAGCAGTCTGCAGCTTAAGATAAAGCTAGTTGGTGTCAAATACTTGAACAAAAAGTCTTGAGTAAGTGTCAAGTGTTTATTAAATAAAGATTTATGTGATGGTTGTTCTTTGACCAAGGGCGAGGGCTTTGTGGTTTCATCATAAGCAAAATAAAGCAATACTTACTACTTTAAGATATTTAGTACTTCATCCAAATGATACTTCATCCAAAAATAAATTATAAAGAGCATTTTTATTTTCTTTGTGGTTGTTCTTCAGTGTAGCTTATGTCTGTTGTCATCTCCCCTGTTTTGGTGGCTGGTTTTGACAGAGCAATTTGCTTTCTGGTGTCTTGTTTTACTTATGTGCATGCTGTCCTTGTGCCTTATGATGTGGGAAAGTAATTTCCTCAAATTGGCAATGGTAACCATTTCAGTAAGTAAATTGCAATTGAATTCCAAGTCTTCCAACAGTGCTCATGTGGTGATATGCTAGATCATCATTCTCCAGAAAAGGCTTGTCTACCAGTCATCTCCTCTTGCAATCCAAGATATGTTTTGGATAATTCTGCTTGATTTGAAATGCTTTCAGAAATTTCCTCTCATGCAGATGGCAATTAGCAAATGACTGAATGGATGCAGTCTGCTAAGGTGCTTTTCCATTTTTAAGTTAGTTTCAGTCTCATTAATCAGAATCGGTTTCAGTAGCTTCTTGAAAAATTTTCTCAGCCAGAGAAAAAAGTGCAGCCTCCAGGACCAAAATCCACAAAGCTAAGTTACGGCAAGTGTGACAGTTATGATAGATAAGACAACATTGCTCAAAGTATTTTTTGAGTGGGAAATAATGAGATCTGTGTATTTTTAATTACATGAATTACATGGGAGTTTGTTCTGCTTTTGAAAGTGTGTATTCTTTGCCTATGACAGGCTTTATACCAAATTATTAGTAATCTGTGGACTTACTCAATTGCATATTTAATATGTGCCAGAACTCAAAATCCATTTAAATATGAAATACAATTGAAACACTTCATAAAGAGCAGTCAAATCTATGAAGTCAAGTTACAATGGGTTATGCTGCTAACGTACCACCCAACTGCACCTTTTTATTAATGATCTGATCTTTCTATTAGAATTTTCTGGCTTTTGTGATTTCAAGCAATAACTTGATGTGTAAGATGCTTTTACAAGGAGAATTCCTTTCCACCATCCTTTTTCTAATACTGCAGGGCTTTAGCTGATTTTGAATATTTTATGAGTTTCTGGTTGTGTAAAAACCAATTAATTGCTTTTGAAAGCAGGCCATGTTACCAGCTGTTGATAGGTCTGCTTACACCTCTTTTCAGTGTTTTTGTGAGCAACTGATCAAATTAGATTCGTCACTCTTGGCTTGTGGTGATTTTAAATTGAAATGGAATATATTAAAGCAGCCAACCACACTGATTATATTGCAAGCCTCATTTAATTTCATACATTCACACATTATTGTGAAAAGCAAGATTTTTTTTTTCAAATCCGTGATTGTGACTGCACCTTCAGCGACTCCAAAGGTCATCCATAATCGGTGCATAATTTATTAGTACTAGATACCTGATTTCTGAAAGCACATTCCATGATATTACATATACATTAAAGGTGGAGAGTAGAAAAATCAGGTTGTTATAATTTCCCAGGTATGCTGTTCTTGATCTCATCCAAGTCCTAACTGATCAGTACACTGCTGCATTGAAACCTTTGTACGTAATTGGACAATTGTTATCCATAAATAGCAACCTTAGATATTCTGAAATACTGAGACTTTATAGAGGTGGTGTGATGAATGTGTTCCTTCTTCCAGATTATGGCAGTATTTTCCTGTACCATTCACCATAATAAAATGTTTCTTAAAGATTTTCCTCCCAGTTGAGAGTCAGTAGAACTGCTGACAGAATAAATTTTTATGTGAACTTTCCATATCCCTCTCCTCACTTTTGTCATTGAAAATAATTCTCTTTTATTCTTGATCAAATGTCGATGTCCTGAAAGTTAATAATGTGGATATTTAGTGTTTGCAAAGTGTTATAGATTTAAATTCACATTTCAAAGCAAATTTTTCAGTTTAGCACATAGTTTAATGCAAAAAAGTAATAGTTACACGGTAGCTTTCAATAGGAATTTCTTGCATTACTTTTTGAAAAGTATTCCATAAGCTTTTAATGTAATGTATGCACAAAAAATTACTACTTAGTCTAGCAATTTGAAAATATTTTACAGTGCTGTATGTGTTGTTCTGTGCATGACTCAAAATCCTTTGGGAAATTATGCCTTCAACTTAGTGTCCTGGTGGTGGTTGCTAATCAGGGGAAAAATCAAGACATCTTTCACTTGGTCTTCACCTGAATGTCAGTAATACTGGGTGAGGATGGAGTTCCACTCCATTAACTTAGTCCCTTGATTCACCAATAGTCAACTGGATCTGAATCAAATGTTTCCTTATAAGGTTACTGTGGTAACTTGGCTAAACTGGGCTTTGTGTTAATCCTCAACAGATTAAGGTTAATATTAGTTAGCATTTTCCCTTTAATTCAAGTATTATTTTTATACCTCTTGTAGAAGAGCTGCTGCAGTGGTTTCTGTGGCTAAAAGAACACTTGGCTCTCAGAAATGTTTAGCTTCCATTTACTTCTGCTCCTATAACAGACCCACAACCAAGAGAGAAAACTAAAGAAAGTTATAGAATACTGGTATGTAGAGACTATATGCTTCATACAAATCATTAAAGCTTTAGCATCACCCATACAAGCAGCAGGTCCCACAACTTGAAGAGTGTTTCCAGTTTTCTAAATAACTTCATTATCTCCAGTGAGTTTGAGTAGTTGTTTATCGGTTGTCTCCATAGATTTTACCATTTAGACTTTTATTTTTGTCACCAGGCTTCAATTCTAGCTTCACTCAAAATCCTTACTTAGCTATTTCATATAAACACAATCTCAGAATAAATTGCATCAGTGACATAAGTGACATATCTAGATGCTGTCTGTTGGCTTCTTCACAATCTCGCTTTGGTTTTTTGTTATTTTAATGTCTGATTTGTTAAGAAATGCTGTAGTCAAGAAGAGAGTAAAGCTGACATCTGATTGATATTTCTTTAAACATAAATATTGAAATGGAAGCCATGATATTTAGATATTTTTATAAATTGTCTTAATGGTCCAGAATAATTTATCTTCGCAAATGGTAAACAGCATAATGATTCCCTAGTGCTTCAGGATATTCAGAAGATACTATTTCAGGAAATACTTAGCTTCTATTCACGAAATTATTTTAAGCATCCACTGGTAATTCAAACAGTAGCTCAATGATCATACTCATGTTCAAAAAACACATACTCAGTTGCAAAAAACATAGCAAAAAACCCCAAAACAACACAGTGGAAAAAAGGTAGATTCTTTTGAGTGGGAATTGTCCATATGAGGAGAGGTTCCCAAGAAACACTGGGCACATTTAGAAACTCATGTTTGAACCTATGGTGTGTCTCTAGACAAACATATAGTCATTTTTAGAAACAGATTAATAATGCAAAGAGCAGTAGCCAGTACAGAAGTGTAAGTGAATCCTTAATATATAAAAGACATTTCTTAATCAGTTCTCTTCCAGATAGGTACAAAATGAATTGAGGAAGGTCTTACTGGGACAAAAGAATTGTGTCCATTTTAAACATGTGTGTGAAATGCCTTGAACAAACCCTCCATGGTCAAAAAACCTCTCTAATTATGTGTCATCTCAGAATGCACCTCTCTTTACTGACCAGCTTAGTGTGACATTTGCAGTTTAGGTTTATGAATACTAGTATTTAATGTAGGACTTTCGCTGATGTCCTGACCAAAATACAGCCTTAGCACAGTATATGAGAATCCCAGTGTAGGATACTTGTAATTCCTATAGTCTTAATGTGGAAGCAGTTGTCAATATCAATCTATTGCCATAATAATTACTAAAACCTAACCAACCATAGTAGCCAATTCCCAGCACTGATTCTGAGGTATTTCCTTTGGCACAAAGCGTTCATCTTTCCTAGATTCGGTGGGTCTAGTTATTTGTATGTGTTTTAATCACTGATGTATTTCTTCTGTTTATATGAGGTTCAGCAATAGTAGATTTTCCTGTTGGGATGAAGTTCTAATTGTTTTCTTTTGTTTAACATTTGTTATTAGACACAAAAATATTATTTTTTTTTTCAGTTTCACACATCCAGAGCATTCCTAAGAAAATGTTTGGCTCTGTTGTCTGACGGAGTGGGCTAGAAAGTTCATTTTCCTGCTCAGTTCCTCACATCTAAATTATGGAGTGCTTAGTCATCTGAACCTGTGATTGTGTAGTGGATTATGTATTCTAAAAACCATTATAGCTGTGAATAGTGCCTAGTATTGTCAAAAGACCTCCACAGTTTCTGTCTCATTAAAAAAGGCATATTTGAATTGATGGAGACAATTTCAGTAGGCACAACATACTTACATCTCCCAAGCCTTGGAACAAAACTGAATTAAGAAGGAAGCATTGCTTTCCATGTTCTCTAATAAATTTTTGTTTCTTCAAACATATACAGCCATCAAAACCCTAACATTTTTCCCTTCCATGTGATGAACATTGATGTGTACCATTTGTCTTCTTGTGCATCTTGCATCTGTTTTGTTATCTGTGAAGTAGTCTCTGAGCAAAGATGCAAGTGCAGTGAAAGGAAGGGGAAATTTTTGGCATTAATATCTCAGCTTGGGTTTTCCAGCCACTCTTCTTTGGTGTGCAAGTTCAGCCTTATCCAGTGGGACCGCATTATCCTAACTGCTTGTTTTACTCCGTGTGATGGAGAAGGCTACATTAAAGAGGCTTGCGGCAGCAGCAAGTGCTTCATCAGCATCTAACTGATTGCTGGTCATTCTCACCTGCTGAATGCGTTCAGGTAGGGAGTACGAAGAATTCCTGTCATAGGCAGACACCTTTGTGATCTCACTGAGTTAAATAGTGATAAATACTTGAAGACCTTGTAGCTTGTTACAAATTCTAAAGCATTTGTGAAAGGAAGAATTGACTCGGAGTTGCTCTGCAGAGGGAGAGCACCATCAGTTCAGGAAGTTGCTGTACTGTAAACCTGGGCTGTGTCACTGTATGATTGTATTTTTCATCCAAGCTATCCATCTGCTTTTCTCCTCTCCAAGGCAGAATTTGGTGCTTCATGGACTTCTTAGTCAGACCAAATGTGGTCCTTTTTTTTTGTTTTTAGGGTATGTATGCTATATCATGAAACATTCTCATGCTGCGAAGAATAGAACATCTTATAAAAGGAAGATGAATGTCTGTCTTCATGGGTAGGAGATGATGCTTTCCTCAGCAGTGTTGTGGGATCCGCAGAAAGACTTGTAATATGTTCTCTTCGTACAATCTGAATTGTAGCTGCAGTGCTTCTCCATGTTGAGCTCTCACTTACAGGACACAAAAGCCCTGTGCAACTGTTGAAAGCAGCAACTCATGAGGCATGCTAAACCCAATTTGATTTCCTGCAGGGCTTGTGGCTGTCTGATTCATTAATACACTGTGGGCAGTCATGTTGCTTTTTTATCTTAATTTTTATTTAATCAGGAGCACTAGGAATTTGACTAGTTCTGCGTTGCTATTAAAAATGCATGCAAAGGTGGGGAGGGTATGGGGATGTGCAGAATGTATGCAGAGGGTCAAGCCCAGGTAGTTGAGTAGAAAGCAACAGTAAGACTATGACTCTTCCTCAAAGGTTGTTGATCTTTGCACCACATCTTCAGCATGCTTATTGAATGGCCAGTCTGTTTACTGCAGCAAATCTTCATTGTTCTCAGTTTTTTTTCTTTTTAATTAAAGCAACAATTCATCCAGTAACTAATTGGTGTGGATGCTGAATCAAGTGAAAGCAAGCTAGAGCAGCACTCTCTTGAAGATTCATTTTAAGTTTTTTTATTCAATTTTTTTTTAATTTAGCAAATTGTGTTGAATTTTGTCTTGGTTTTTCACATCAAATTTTAAATGTACAGATGACTCTTTGTCATATGCTAGATATATGATCTCACAATTACTATAAAAATTGAATTTACCAGTTTCGGCAAAATTAAGATGATGACTATCTGGTTTAGCTACAGGTACCATTTTCTAATTTTCAGATCTGAGTCCTTCGTTGTATTCTTTCCTCACTCTTTGAGAGACCAGAAGTGAAGCTTTCAAGCTTGTGAGCTTTAAATAAAACTGAATGCTGCCCAAATTTAAATTATATTTTGTTAAAAGTGGCTCAGTTAGAATGGCTTACAGCAACTCTTGACTTGAGCATCTCCAGTAGCAGAAAGGGAATGTTTTAAGCTATAAAAAAAATACAGACTTCAAGAGAGGCATGTCCAAAACTAAAACTGAAAATGTAATAAACTGGTTTTCCTCTTCTCTCAGAAGGCTGGGTTCACATCATTAGTTATTATTTGTATTATGCTGCTATCTAGAGGTCTGATGCACCACAAATTGACTATTTTGAAGACCACTCCTGCCTATGAAATTTTCAGTGCAATAGAAGCAGTAGGTCAGAGGAAGAGGTGCTGTCAGACAAAAAACGAGGCCTGAAACAATTCAGCAACTGGTTCAGCATAACATTGGAATGTGGTGGCAAAGCTGAGTGTAGCACCTACATCCTTTGCATGAAGATTCAGTGCTCTGCAGCTGGAAAAACAGAGTGAATAGTTTTTCCTTTTTCCTTTATGTTTCTCCAATGGTGCAAATAAAGCAGGAAACTTATTACCTTTTCCAGATAAGGGTATCTTTGTTTCATAAGCTTTTGCAGTTAAGAATTTATAGTAAGGTTTTATAAGTGTAAGGACCTGTGGAGACTTTTAGTCAAGTCTTTCCAGCAGGTATGTTCACTGCTTCTTCTCTAATGCATTGTAGCAGTTTTGTTAACTCCTTACCCTGTCTTTTGTTTTCTGGACTTAAGTTTCTTATATTATGGGACTTCAATGTTTATTTGCTTTTCTGTTATCTGACTTCTTCCCACTTGACCTTGATTTTCAACCAATGAATCTTTGAAGTGTCTTTTTAAAGGAAAATGCTTCCCGGTACTTTCATCTTTGTGGGATGTATTCTTTTTAAGTAAATCCATCTGTAATTCGTTCCTGCTTGCACAGTCAGCTGTACAGAGTTTAGTCTGATTTTGAACATGCTTGCTTAACCCAAAATCAACACTTTTTAGTTCTGTTTCAAAAAACTGTGTCATCTGGCTTTGCAACTGATTAACCAAATGACAATCAGTTTTAGGCTTACTGGGTAGTAAATGTCTATTGCCATCTCATTTTTGCAACACAATTAGCATTTGGCCAAAAGGAAGAATAGATTGTTGACTGTAAAACAGCAACTGAGACACTGAGGAAGTCAATAAGTATGTTTTTCTTTTATGAAGTAATTCATAGGAAAAGAGGAAAAAGAAGATGCAAAGCCAGTTACATATCATGGAAAAATTAATGTCTTCTGTCTCTGCCATAATAATAATTTCCTCCTTCCCCTTTTCTTCTCAGCAAATATACTCGGGGTGCTCTTCAATGATAGTATATATAAAGGATATCCTCCAAAAAGAGATTGGCAGGTTTAATTTGTTTGATGTGTGCAATCACAGTCCATGTTAAATTCAAAATGCTTGTCCAATCAAAGATTCAATATAGAAAAGAGGCAGTAACAAGCATGCAGTACGCTGTAATAAAGAAATCTGTTGATTGAAAACAGTTTGTGTATTTTGGAAATGATAGGGAATGTAATTGGTGAGAAAGAAAAGGATAGGGCTTCATAAATAATAGGAAATAGAGCATATTTTTTCCACTGATAATGCTAACTCAATTTAACTCTGATGCTGAATTTTCCTGTTCAGTAAATAGTTCTGGTAGATCTTCCAGTACTCAAAATTTCATTATTAATGGAAGGAGCTCTTTATTTTGATGGTGCCAGATTTAATGTGCTGCATTTCATCTATAATGATCCTCTCTTTCTCTTATCTTTTTTCCCCTCTGTTTCCTAACCCTCAGGCAGTATATAGGAAGGAAGAGAGGATTTAGCAGGTGAACTTCTCAGTCAGACATGACTTTAAAAAAAACAGCTGTCCATGTGCTATTATGAACTCCTAAAGACTATTTTGTACATTTGTTGAAAAGACCTTGATGTGTCAGGCTAACTTCCATTTGTCTTACAAGCTTTAATGATTCTAAACCTAATGATAATTGAAGCCCAGGACAATCTAAACAATTCCACCTTGCTCTACAGCACACTTTCTGTGTAATCTGCATTCTTTTTTCGCTGCACTTCAGTCACAAGAACTCCAAGAACTCTTTCTATTTATGGAGCAGTAAGTACCTGAATAGACTTTTATCATATGGATCTTATCTATGCAGTCTTGCAATGCTGCCAGACTTGAAAATAGCAAGTCTCTGAAGTGCCATTAAACTTACCCTGTGTTCTTAAATCTGTGAGGATCAGACCTCTCTTTTGTTTCTTATCTTCTTTGTGAGTGTCAGTGTCAGCTTGTGTTAGGGTATTAATATATACATGTTAAAAAACCTGTGTTGAATGGGCACACTGGTAGGTGCAGCTGTTTGTGCAGTATTTGTTGCAGTACTTTATAACTCTTCTAATCTAGGAAGAGAAAGTACTTGAAAGTCAAAAGCTAGGGAATAATAGAATCATAGAATCATTGAATAGTTCGGATTGGAAGGGACCTTAAAGATCATCTAGTTCCAACCCCCCTACCATAGGCAGGGACACCTCCCACTAGATCAGGCTGCTCAGTGTCTTGTCCAGGCACTAATAATACATCTAACAATACATCTTTATGTGAGAAAGATTCGCTTATTTTCTCGATTGTTTTATTTCATGTTTTATATTGAGATAATCTATTAATCATTGTATTATATGAGGTATCCAATATTTGGAGATAAAATTATATCTAAGTGGTCATGGGAGTCGTGGGAAATATAATGCGTCAGGCTGAATTTTTGTTCAAGTATTCTCATCTGATGATCATAAATATTATGACATTTTGAACAAGTGCTCTTAAGACTAAAAAAAGAAAAAATCTTTATATGCAAAAATGTGAAGATGTCCCTATTAATTTGGGCTGCACTGGGCTGAGAAGTTGGGACTGAGGAACTGTACGTCTGCAGACAGCCATTTCCAGGAGATGATGTGTGTCTGCAGAGCAGACAGCTAAATCCAACATGATGGGATGCTTGGTTAGCTCACGTGAATCTATTCATCTCACATCAACACAGATGGTGTGACATTCCTTAAACAAATCTAGAAGGAAGTAACATTAGATTTGAGGCATTCAAATTTACTGCATGTGCTGTGGGAGCATTGACTTCACAGGGGCCATCATGGTAAAATCTGAGGCTCCTTTTACTAAGCTTTTAGATACTTCCCTCCCTAGAACAAATACAATAAAAAATGCATCACCATAGTCTGAGAATTTTATTCTTTCTCAGAACTTCAATCTAGGGACCTCACTATATGTTTGTAAAACCTGGAATTCAGAATAAACACATTTTTTTACATAAATATGAAGCATGGAAGTAATAATAAATGCAGTGAGCAAAACAAAGTGGGTTTTGTGCACAACTTTTGACCTTTCATGATTGGAATGTTGCTACATGTTGAAAAATGGCCATACAGAGCTATCACTCAAAACAATGCTTCAGAGGTGTTAATGAAGCCCTATAGAGACAGATGGTTTCTCTCCAAGGTGTATTTGTGTTCTTAGTATCAGAAAGTGTGTTTGAAAATCTCCATTTATACATTTAGACTAAACCTTTGAATACTGTAGCCCACTGGCAGTTAACATTTATAGGCAATCTGTTAAAATACACGAAAAAGGATTGTTAGTATGCCTAGTAAAATAGACGTTTCCATTATCTTTTCTCTTTCTACATAAGTCTTTTAAGAAAGAAATTCTTCCTCTGTGTATTTTGGTGTCAACAGCTTTCACTCTTAAATGATGGACAACAAGTTAACAACATGAAATGGGCGTTGACAGTTGTTGAAAATTAAATAATGGTTGATACAACCTCAAGTTTCTCTCTGAACTTTGACCAAACAATAGAAAACCTGAAAAAGGAAGGGCCCTGTGCATTCAAGCACAGAATTACACAGGGGGAAAAAATTAATCTAAATAGTGAGAGAGAAGTCTGGGTTCTCTTGCAAGGTATTTAGTAGCAATAGTAAGAAGAGGGATGTTTCTTTCTTTGTGTAATGTGCAGTAGTTACAATAAACACAAGATTTCCAAATCTCAGAGGACTCTCTTGACAGTTGCTTGATAACAGCTTTTTTCACTCCATAGTTTTGACAGTTTGTATGTGTTGCCATATCTAGTGTAAACTAAAACATCACTGTCATTCTGTTTTTCTTTCTTAGGTGGCTTCCTTTTCTTTATTTTTTTTCCTGTCTTAAGGATAATGAAAAACACAGGCTTTTTAATTTGTAGGCTTGAGTAAGACAAGTTGTGTGTGGAGAGTGGCATGTGTTTTGAGTTTTGAAATATTCAAATATTCAGATTGAATAGCTTTTTTCTTTTTTTTTTTTTCCTTTTTTTTTTTCTTCCTTGTACTGTTTCTGAAAATGCCTATGTGTTTATGTCCTAATTTTGACCTGGCCTGTAATTATTCACCAGTTAGTACATGTGAGCATAACTGTGTGGGCAATATAAAGACATGGCCGTACACAGAATACTTAAGCGTTCATATTGCACATTTTTTTGTTGAAGTTTTCCTTTTTTATTCACACTGAGGTCCACAGGACTGCAGCACATGCAGCGGTGTCTCTTTTTTTCCTTGTCTGGCTTGCTCTGCCTTGCTTTCTCCCTCATGTTTCTGAATGCTGTTGGTGATAGTGTTGTAGCTGTGCTCCATTTTGGAGAAGCTGCTGGGAGGTCAATGTCACCGGGAGGGACCTGCGGGATGAGGAGGGCTGCAAGCTCAGTCTCTCCATCTGCTTCTCAGCTTCTTTGCTTTAACCACAGTAGGCTGTATGTCCCAGAGTAGAGTGTGGCTTTATTTAACCTTTGGGCTTGTGTGTTTTTTCTTACAATCTTTCTAAGGTTATTTTGTCATTAGACCAAATTTGCTTTAGCACGCCAAAGTGCCCAGCATCGTCATCTGGCATGTTACAGACAAATTCCAATTACTTTTCTACTTCACGCCATTGTTAAACACTACGAGCTAGCTGACAGTAAAATTATAAATACAGGTGTTGTCACACTACACTATAATCAGAATTTTAATTTGAATTTTCATTTGTAAAGCCTTTTTTTAACATGAAAATGGGAATAGAATTAGTTTTATTGACAGTAAAAAGACATTTTGAAAGCTTCCTAAATCATTACCTGTATTTAGTAGTGGGAAAAAATTGTATATGTCCGTATAAAAAGAAGAGTTTTATTATCACATATTTACTCATTATATTTGGTGGTAAACAAAACGAGGAAGATGTGTTTGACAAATGATTGACGTAACTCAGTACGTTTTCACTTCATCAGAACAATAGACAGTCATAAATATATATTTGCTTTTATTTTCTTCTGCTGTTACTAATGCAAGCCTGCGATAAAATCTTCAAGAAAATTAAGTAGAGCCTGTTGAGTCTGCGTGCAGGGCTCAACTTTTTATTTTGCAATTTTCTCTTCTTACATAGATTCATCATTCTTTGCTTTCTCTTCCACCACCACCCTCCCCTTTCCTCCTCCACCCCCCTTCCCCGGCCTTTTCTTTTCCCCCCCTTCTTTTTTCTTTGCTTGGTGGTTGGAGTGGTTCCCCCTTCTCAAGACCCTTTTTTTT
>VZTY01016404.1:16276-19221 GCA_013400935.1 Turnix velox | reverse complement strand
TTTTTTGTGTGTGTGTGTGTATTTGTTTACCGTTTTATAAAGTATTTTTTTTTTTTTTTTTTTTTCCTCAAGGCATTTAGTGTCGTATCTGCCAGATTTCAGTGATGAGCAGCGAATTGCTTTTAAAGTGGGCATTATGCCAGTTCAGCAGCACAATGGAAAACCAATCTTCCACCATTCTACTTTTGATGCTGTTATTGTAGCATTTTAGATAACTGCTGCCACAAAAAAAAAGATGTGCTCAATTGCTACCAGTTAGTCAAGTTAAATCCAGAGTAGCATTAAAATTACTCTGAAAACTGTTTGTCAGAGGTCATGTGCTGTCTGTGGCTACAGCGCATAGGATAGATGTTCTGTGCTGTGTGGGGTTTTTTTCCTTTGGCGTTATTATTACTGTGACTGACCAGCTCTCTAAATAGCCCTTCACTACCTGTTTACTTATTGTCTTCACCTTACTGCTGAAAATACGTGTCAAACAGAAATGTTGAAAAGTTTCTGTAAAGTGCTGGAAATAGCAGGGGAGTGACTTGTTCAGGGTGCTACAGTTTGTACAGTGTGAAAGCAAAAAAAAGAGGGGGGAAAAAAAAGGGGGAGAGCAAGAACATAATTCTCTGGTTTCTGTAGCAAGATTACTGTTTTCATCTTTTTATCTTCACTTTTCAACCACTGAGTTCACTTTTCTTTTTTTTTTTTAATAGCACAAATGGAATTTATCCGCTTTCTCACTCTCTTCCCCTTCAGCTCCTCCTCCTCTTCCTCTTTATTCTGCTGGCTTTGCTTGTGAATGAAAGGGTCTGTTACTACCGCTGTAGGACAGATGGCAGTTGTGAAGGGGGGATTATAACACCAGGTGACTTTTAAATCAGTTGTTTTCCAATAAAACACAAACAGGAAGATTATTTATGGGTGGTGGGAATTAAAAGAACCAAGAGTATTTTACTCGCCTCTGGCCGAGGCTTTATTTTATGAATAATATCACACCCGGTCTGCCTGAATATTTGTTTTACTTGCTTGCATCGCTGTAAAAATCTGTGTTATGCTGTATTACTTTCTGGTCATTTTTAACAGGGAAGCAGCTTTCTGCTTCCATCACTAGGTTGCCCCCACTGTGGAGTGCAGGACCACTGATTACAGCCACAGGCAGCTCCTGCAGGACAGGGAAAGAGATTAATAAACTGTGAATGTCAGCCTTGTGTCTAAATGTGGTTAGGCGTCTAAACATAACTTACCTAGTTTTTAAAGGACTTGGTAATTTGCAGCCTGGTGGTTGTGTTAGCTCTGCAGTATTCCATGGTGGAGATGAGGAAATCCATTTAGGTACCTAGATAGGCAGCAACAGTTGCATACCTTTGAAAAATCTTCACCATGGACAACAAGTTGCTCTTGCTCTGTAGGACTGGAATGGTGTCTAATCTCATGGGAACCCCTTCAAGTTGTAATTCATTCATATTTGTAAAGGGCTTTGAAGTTCCACGATAGGTGGCAGTATGAAATGTGCAGTCATTGCAATTAGGCTTTTTTTTTTAGTTTTGTTCTTGAACATTACCTTACTGTTTTGGTTAAATTTCAAGTGTTGAGGATTTGCTGCCTTACTAGTGGAAATGGTGTGGACTCTTAAATATTTCTGTTCAGGCAGCCTTTCATGGTGGTGTGGATGAGTTGCATGTAGTTGCCCAAAGAGGTCCTATCGCTGGATACATTCAAGGCCAGGCTTGATGAGACTGAGTAACCTGATCTAGTACAGGGTGTTCCGGTTCATTGCAGGGTTGTTGGACTAGGTAGCCTTTGAAGGTCACTTCCAGCTCTGTGATTCTATGGTAGTTGCTACTGCCAACATGAATGTGAGTTAGTGGAGCTGTTTACATCAAGTTTCCATTGGAGCTGTGTGCGTGCTGGGCAAGTGCCCTGCAAAAGGGAATACCTTTAAAGGCTTGTTATGGGGACAGAATGACTAGAAAAGTAATGTAGGGTGCTTGCTCATGGAGTTCATGGTGAAAAACCAGAACCATCTCCCTCAGGGAAGTAAAACTAAGTATAGCAGGCACATGATTGAAAAGTTAAAAGCACAAAAAACCTTAGTGACACACACACATGCATTTATTAAAGTAGGTAACTTAAATAACAGTGATTAAAAACGAGGTGAGTGCTAGACAGGTTCTCAAGGCAAAACAGGAATGTGACTCCATGAAAAACACTTTATACATGAGGTAAATATGCCTGTGTCAGAATTTAAGAGATCCTTTTTTCTCTTGACTTTATTTTCCATTTTAAACTAGAATTTCAGTATTGCAGGGAAAGTTGCACAGGTTTTCTTGTTCCTTGGATTGTGTATCAACAGACTTGTCTGCCTACTGAGGAACTTGCAGAATTCAACCACATGCATTTACTAGTCTCTGCATGCTAATGCTTTCTCAGAAGGACCTGTAGAAAATCTGTTCACTAAAGTTAGTCTGATTCAGAGGTAACTAGCACAGAAAACTACCCAGATAAATAGAATTGTGGGAAAATAAAAACGTCTAGGATTTGGTCACACTGAAGCAAAAATGCAAATATTTCAGGAAATATGTTTTCTTCTTCTAGAACTCTGATGATGGTAAAGAAATATGAATCCACTGGGGTGAGGTTTTTTATTATTTATAAATAAGGTACATGCCCTCTCTGTCATCTTAGTCTATATTTTGGAGATATGGCATGGAGAAGCATCATACATACTTGGTTAGATGTTGCAGAATTCCTCCCTGAAGAGCCACCTACAGGAAAAAATACCGGAAGCACACTCAGAGCAGCAGTTGCAGAGCAAATTACCTGTGCAGCCAAGGAAGACTCTTGAACAGAGCAAAAACCAGTTTTTACAGATCTCAATCTTATTACTGAGTTTCACAGAAAATAGTTCATGCAAGACAAGCTTTCTAGGAAGAAAATATAAAAGTAATGTTTCAAGTGCC
>VZTY01016404.1:3776-11276 GCA_013400935.1 Turnix velox | reverse complement strand
AGAGACAATTATGACTGACTGTAAAACATCTGACAGAACCAATTATGACTGACTGTTGTTTGCTACCTTTGCACGGGAATAAATGAAACACAGATATTTGGAACAGAGACTGCTGCCTGTGTGTCTAAGCTTGCTGTAATTAAAATACAATAACCAGTAGGCGATGTAAAAAAATTCAGTAGCTAATTTAGTATGTTCTTTAACTCTTTAAGTAAAAGCTTGAGAGACAGACAATGCTGTATGTAAATGGTACTCTGCAGCACTTTTTTAATGCATTCCCAGATAACCAACATCTTGGCACCATGCTTCTGGACATCTGCATTGTTTCTTACCTGCCCTACACAAAAATACAAAGGAATGTGAAGATACTTTTACTCCTCACACTGAGGAGCAGGTTATCAACAGAATAATCAGAGGGAGAGAGTTTAATAATGTGGCACGGTTCAGTTGTCCAATCAGTAGGAGAAAAAGCAGAAGATTTTCACTGAACCATGTCGTAGGGGAATCAGAGAACAAAAGTTCTTGATCTTCACTATCAGGTTATTCTCTGTCATTTTAATAGTAATGAAGAGAAATGGCAAGAAATGGAAAACATGTGGCCAGGTATAGATCACCTCCAAATGTTTTCCATTGTTGCCTCCAGCATCAGTACCACTGTGTAGGGTAAATGGATTTTATGTACCTTTAAAAAAAGAAAAAAGGTTGAATAGTATAAAAATATACCCAGGCAGCTAAACAAGGACTCGAGTGGAACACTGAATTTGGCAGGGACATCCAGAAGTTGAGGCTGCATTTCATGAAGGGAAGAAGGAAGCAGTTGTGTTGGGATTGGGAGGAGTTTAACTGCATATTTGATCATGTGATTCAAAAATTTTTACCAGAGTCAATGATTTATTAACTTTAGAGAGTGTAGTACCTGAACTTTAATTATATATAGCCAGAAGCACGCCTTCCTCTTTTTTTTTCTTAATCCTATTAAAACAATTGTATTTTTTGTTTCTTTGTTTCAGTAGTATCTTTTTTATGCTCTGTATAAATACAAATATAATATCTTTATGTAGATATAATCTGTATGCATTCTGCAGCAGTGATTGTCTTAAAAAGATTGCTCGCCCCTGAACTTGGATAGTTTTAAAACAATGATGGAGCAATAATAGATACAGAACTGTTTTGGAACATGACTGACTTATGAAAGGCAATTCAAGACATAAATGTCTTGGTTTGCAGAAGGCCTTAGGTGCGTTATTGATTAAATTCTCATTTGGGAAGAAAGTAGGAGCTTTTATATGCATCCTTAAGTTGGATGATACGGTGACTGGAAGGTATTGACTGGCTGTGTGATATACGGTCACAGTTGTCTTTTACTCAGAGGAGCAGAGAGTGATGCTGGTTGTCATTCTTACTCTGCTGCGTGGCAGCGTAAATAGTCCCCTTTCTAACCAACCTGGTGGGAAAAGTCAATATCCCATCAGCAAAGGAGGTAAACACATCAGGAGCTGTGTCCTCTCTCATCTTCCCCTGCTCTGTATTACTGCAGTTCTTTAAATCTCTTCTCCCCAGTCATCAGATGCACTCGTGTCATTCAAATGCATGGTGTGGCTGTGCCGCAGCCACCGCCACCGCCTCCCTTCCTGCAGCTCCCCGTTCCCATTCTCTAATAATTGAAACTTAAAATTGGCCTCATTACTTCATCGAGGCCCCTCGTATTTCTCCCGTTTTCCCCATCCACCCTTCCCTGCTTGCCTCTACGTGGGTAATTGCAGCCAAGAAATGTTGGAAGCCCACTATCAGAAAGGTTACGGTATATAATTAAAGTTTAGATTTAATTTTTTGGGGGGCGAGGGGAATGATAGGTGCTCTTTTCCTGGGACAGCTGAAGCCTAAATTCTGGTTAGGGCCTGTGGTTTTGTACCCTATTTTCAGCCCTGGTTTATTGTTTGTCTCCTCATTCTTGTGATTAATGTGCCTTCCTTCTCTGCTCATGTGCACCGACCTTGTCTGCCCATTGGTACCATTAGCCTTGGTTCCTCCTGAGCTCCAAGAAGCATTAAACTATTTTGGCCTGGTTTTGAGCTACGAGGGTGGTGTTTTCCACAGTTCCTTGGTATATAAAGAACAGGGTTTTGCTCACGTATAAGCAGTGGGAAGTGAACCCCTTTGTCTGTCATTTATCTTGAGAATTCATAGAGTAGTTACTGCTGAATTTGTAGCAAAGTGGGTTTGATGGTTTTATAGATGTGGTTGTTACAATTTTCATGGTTTGCTTAATTAAGCTCATCTTGCAAATAATTTCAGGATCATTAAATGCAGTGACTCCAGTCTGTTGCTGCACAGATTCTTGTAATCAAAGTTTTTGTTGTGTTGGTGGCGTAGGAAAAAAGGAAATGTTAATTCTGCTCATGGGCATAATGGCATTATTGACCAGATAATGGTGAGAATGTGGTATCTTCTACTGGGCATCTTCCTCTGCTTACTGCCCAGAGTTCGTGATAGAAATACCCAGATCTGAAGATGAGAGCACAATGCTTATCTTCTTCACAAGGATGCATAAAAGATGCTTACCAAAGAGGCTTTTAATCAGCATATTCAGTGACTCAAACTGGCGTCGCTAATTTAAATTTTAATTTAATTTTAAAAGATTTGATAGCATCACGCAGAGCAATTGAGTCCAGTGGAACTTTGCGAGTAGCACGGAAATCCTGAGCAGGTGGCAGCAGCTCAGTAAAACACTGCTGTTCCTATTGTATCCAGTAGTTAATCTGCTGAGCTCACTTCAAAACACAAGAAGCTCTGCAGAAATAGTTCTAAACCCTCGGGGAGGAGGCATTGGCAAACCCAAAATTGTAATAGCTCTTTCTGTTAACCCTGCCTCCCATCCCTGCTTATCTCCTGCTGGGCAGCTCAGCCAGGGAGGAGCGTCTTAATGGGATGGACGTCTTCATCTCAATCATATGGAAGGAGTGAGTCATTGTGGGGGTGAGTCACTTCTTCCCTCGCACAGGTGGACTCAAAGAACCCAGCCTGTCCTCCTTCACCAGATCTTTCTCCTCTCAAATGAATTCGGCTGTTTTCAAGTCAATTTGTTTTGCGTCTTAACTTGGGTCATGCAGTAAAAGCCCTTCAGAAGGGGATGTAGGCTCCTGTGTTACATGTCCAAAGCATGAAGAGGGCACTACCAACCCTGCAAAGATAATGGGAAGAAATGGGACAGCAGCTTTTAGGCAAAGCTAATGGGCAACTGAAGGATTGTGTTGGCTGCTCACAAGACATGCACTTAAGCTGCACCAAAATGGCTTGAAAGCTTGACCTTTAAGCACTTGTGCCATGTTCTTGAAGTTCTGCTTGACCTGGAGTTCTTCCAGCCTGACTAGGTTGCTGCTGCTTAGGAGGGACCCTTGGTTTGCAGGACATCCCTCTTGTGTGCTCAGTAATTCAGATAATTCAGGTATCCATTGCTACATGTACCAAGGTGTAACTACTGACATGGGCTTTANATGATTCTATGATTCTATGTTCCAAGGTGTAACTACTGACGTGGGCTTTCAGGGTGGAGCTGATGTTTCCAGAACATGGAACTGGTTGGAAAGGAGCAGCACACCTGCACTAGGTCTGCATCAAGCAGGTGTTGGTGTGTGGCAGTAGAATATTTTGTTCTTTGCCCAAAGCCTTTGTAAAACAGAAGCAGTACAATCACCCAAACAAAATACCTAGGTTGAGGGTTTTTGATGGCATAAAATGTAACAAAAGAAAAAGAATAGAACAGTTTGGGGTTCATTGCTTAAATATATACACGTTGGTGAACTGTATACTATGTTGCTAAAATATATGTGGATATACATGAGTTTGCACACACAAAAACATCACAGGTGCATGAATGTCTTGCACTGTGGACACTCCTTTCACAGATATTATTGATCAAGTCTTTGGGAAGGGCTGTCTTCATTTATGTGTCAGGTGAACCTGATGTTTCCTAGTTGAGGTACCAGGCACCTCCTGTGTTTTAGTGTGGAATAGCATGAAATTTCCCCTCTTTGTGCTATTCCCTTTACCCTCCAATGCCCCTTTAGTGCTGAGCATCACAGTTCCTGATATGTGCACAAGGTACGGGTAAGAACATGCAAGAGGGTTGATGACTGTCATCTCCCCATACTTCATACCCCTGGGTACTCTGTGGAGTTCTTACTAAGTTGTGGTACCTGCTATGGCATATTTTCTCTGCTGTGACTTAGTAAACCCCCATTGCCCTTCAGTTTGACAACATGACCCGGCAAGTGAAACTTGTTGCCATCTCCTGGAGTGAGCTGCAGCACCCTCACAGCCACCATATGCAGGTTGGCATGACCTCCAGCTGGGCTGGTCCAGTGCTGCAGACAGGGACTTAAGGGGAGGAGGGAGGTGTTCATCTTTAATGTCAGCTTCATGAGCAACAGCATCCACCTCATTTGAGAACATCAGTGATTCACAGTAGCAGTGAATGCAAAAGTACTATCTTTTTATGGTCGTGTAATATTTCTGTTTTGGTTTTTTTTTTTTTTTCTTTTTCTCCTTTGTCCTTTTAGAGTATTCGAAGAAGAACATGAGGCCGGAAATCTCGGAGGCCTACAAAAGCCTGAAGAGCACCGTAGACAAATGCCTGTCCACAAGTGGCTACTCAGAAGTGAACCTCGGCAAACTCTTTACCATCAGCATAGGAAGAGCTGTGGGAGAGTCCAGTAATGAAAAACAGTGATTGATTAAAAAATGGAGGGAGAATGAGGGTCTAGTTCCTTGTTTTAACAGCGATGATCACTTAAGAAATACTCTGTTCCAGTATGCACACTGGTGTTTTAATAATCCTTTTTGGAGGGGGAAAAGTAGATGATGAGAAGTGGATGTATGATTCGACTGGACATGAAATGTTTGAGGGGCTTTTAACTCCCGTTCTTTTCTTCATCAGGAAGCCAGGGTTATTAAAACACGGATTAGTTGATTTTTGCAATATATTTGGTTGTGTATTTAGACCTATGAGGGGGAAAAAAGGGGGTGGGGGAATTGCTGCTTTAATTGGATAATTCCCAGTGAGAGTTGCTGGAATGTAAGTGATCCTAGACTTTGCTCCAGGGTATTTAGTAGAGGTGCTCTCAGGAAGAGAGGTTAGTAGAGGTCTCAGTAGGAGCACTAATGTTTTGCCTTTTCACAGTTTATCTTCTTCCTGATCATAAACATACCAATTACAAACAATACTAAACCTAAATGCCTTTAAATGCCCTAATACCTCCCGAACAGAGGTAGAGACGCTCCCTTTCAAGTTTATCAGGGGCGTAAAGAGCCTCTGAGAACGCAGAGGTGCTAAAAATAGGGATCATCTTTTTATTCAGAGTCTTTCCATGTGCCTTTAAGCATGTTATTTTGCCACGTTGGAAATTTCTTATACGGATGCTGAGACGTGGACATGGACGAAATTAATTTTCATACAGACACAGGACGTAAATGTATTTCATTGATTTCTGTGCAAACTATTTGAAAATAAGCAATCAACAGTGACAAATATATTTTGGGTGGCTTTGTAACCAGGTAATGGGAAAGAGAAGAATTGTCATTGCTCTGTAATTATTGCTATATTGGAACTTTTTTAAGGTTTTATAAACAAATCCTATTTTTCATTTACTTTTCATAAAATGAGAAGCAGATATGACAAGAAAAGAGCATTATTTTGGGCGTTTGTACACATAATGTCGCGTTCTTGTTCATTGTTAAGTTTGCCATGTGATATATTAGTGTAAGGCTATAAAAATTTTCTTTTAAATTGTTAACAGTGTAAAATGTAAAGTTTTCTTACCACTTGAAGGAAAAAAGTTAATAAAGCATTTTCTAATAAAAGATAATCTGATTTGGCCATCTCTCTGAGGGTTGAAAGTATGGAATATGTGAGGTCGTACTGCTCCAAACTTTCCCTGGTTTTACAGAAATACTCACGTGTCTGTTTCTAGGATGAGTGGAGATTACCAAAGGGGGCCTAAAGAAAAAGTAAGAAAATCATAGAATCATAGAATAGTTTGGGTTGGAAGGGACCTTAAAGATCATCGAGTTCCAACCTCACTGCCATAGGCAGGGACACCTCCCACTAGACCAGGCTGCCCAGTGCCTTGTCCAGCCTGGTCTTGAACACCTCCAGAGAGGGGGCATCCACAACCTCTCTGGGCAACCTGTTCCAGTGCTTCACCACCCTCACTGTAAAGCATTTCTTTCTTATGTCAAGTCTAAATCTACCCCCCTCCAATTTACATCCATTGTTTCTAGTCCTCCCATCAGCCATCAGCACAAGTGTGTTGAGTGACCAAGGGACAGACGTGTCTGTACATGTTATTTTATGACACTGATTTGTCCCCCAGTGGCACCAGAAGATGCCATTTGTCAGTAGGTGTCATGGCTGTTTGAATAAGCAACTTTTGGAGCTGAAACCTTTCATTTTTCCCTCATGGAGTCACAGAACATGAGGAATCGTTCCCACTTGATCACCGGTTTTGAGTGGGTGTTGTCCCACACCTGGCAAGCTGTCCCCAAGCCCTTCCCAGGGCTTAATTCGAAGAGACTTTACTTTGGAGGAGACACTACCAGTGTCGTAGCTCTTACTTTAATTCCACGCAGGTTTTGGGGTTTATTTTGCTTGTCCGACCCCATTGGGATTATGAACATACCGCTGATATTAAGCGGGGAGAGTGCCCCGGGGAAGCGAAAAAGCCTGACCCTTCTCCTCCAAACGTTCGGGTATACAAATAAAATGGATAGATACGGCACAACCTGACCCCGTGGCACTTGTATGTATCTGTATAATTACAGCTGAAGAGCCTGTTAATTTGCAAGTTTAGGGATGTTTAGATTAAACGAGAGTGTTGTGGAATGATTGTGCGGGGCGCCGCGGCAGCCAGGAGTAGCCCTGAGAGGGGGCTCTTCCCTCCTGCTTCCCGGCAGCGCCAGGAGAGCGGAGAGGGGAAGAGAGGGGGTGCAAAACCCTGTATACCTCCACGCACCCCCAAAATAAAAAAGGGGAAAGGGGGGATGAACAGGAATCGTGGGGCTTTTTCCTCGAATTAAGGCCAGTTTTGATTCCCTCAAGAGAGTTGTTCAGATCAGAGCTTGAAGCCTTGGCAAGGAGTGAAGTGGGGCTTTTTGTTGAGTTGGTTTTTTTTTTGGTTTGTTTTTTTTTTTTACACAACTACCCCCAACCCCCCCTACACTCCTTTCTCTAATCAGCTCCGGGCACGGTGCCCCAGCCTGGCTCCGGGGAAAGGCTGGGAAACGCAAACTCATCCTGGTGGCATTTCAATATTGAACGGAGCTGGTTAAACGCAGCGCTGGAAATAATTTGGGAAAGAGACGGAAGTTGGCAGCTTGGCGTTGTGAGACCCCATCTGGCCCCTATCGCCTTCCCCCCTTCCTTTTCCCTCCTCTCCTCTCCCCCCTCCCCAGGCTGTTTAAAATGAAGGTTTGTGTTTATTTGTATTTATTTGCAGTTGGGGA
>VZTY01016403.1:17247-43357 GCA_013400935.1 Turnix velox | reverse complement strand
TGAGACCCCACCTGGAGTTACTGTGTCCAGTTCTGGAGCCCTCAACACAGGAAGGACATTGAGCTGTTGGAGAGGGTCCAGAGAAGGGCCACGAAGATGATCAAAGGGTTGGAGCAACTGCCCTATGAGGACAGGCTGAAGGAGTTGGGGTTGTTCAGCCTGGAGAAGAGAAGGCTCAGGGGGAACCTTAAAGCAACTTATCAGTACCTGAGGGGGCCCTACAGAAAGGCAGGGGAAGGAATTTTTAATATGATATCGGATGGGAGGACTAGAAACAATGGATGTAAATTGGAAGGGGGTAGATTTAGACTCCAATAAGAAAGAAATTCTTTAGGGTGAGGGTGGTGAAACACTGGAAGAGGTTGCCCAGAGAGGCTGTGGATGCCCCCTCTCTGGAGGTGTTCAAGACCAGGCTGGACAAGGCACTGAGCAGCCTGATGTAGTGGGAGGTCTCCCTGCCTATGGCTGGGGAGTTGGAACTCGATGATCTTTAAGGTCCCTTCCAACTCAAACTATTCTATGATTCTATCTGATCCAGCTCCTGTAGCCGAGGTCCTTTCTCTCTCCCATGCTGCATCTCTGTAACAGCCCAAATGTAATTAAAAGCTGGCAGCTGCTCTAAGCTCTCTGTAAGGCTGGGCTTGTTAATTATCTCCTGGACCCATCTGACACGCTCCCAGGGAGCGGAAATTACATTTCAAAAGAGAGCAAGGGGGGTCCTGCATCAGCTCAGTGAAAAGCCAGAAGCCAAAGCCTAGGAGACCACAAAAGCAAAAGGGGAATTCAGTTCTTCAATGTGGTCTTCACACACTGATTCCACCCTGCTGTCCCAACTTTATAAAAATACCTTCAAACTATTGCTCCTGCATGCTTTTTACAAGTCCTTAAGGGCAGGAAGGGAAAAAGTCAAGGGCAGGGGTCAGAAATGGAGATTCTAGTGAAATATTTGCACTAGCAAAGTGAAGCAGAGGATTTATATCAGGTAAAAGCAGTCTTGCTCAACAAAAGTAGGGCTTGGTGTCTCCAAATGCTGCTTGGCTATTTCTTGCCTTCTTGCTAATGGCAACATCCATTTTCTCTCAGCAGCCTCAGGTGCCAACTCTGCAGGCACCTTTTTTTTGCTGCAAACTGCAAACCAGTTCCTCTTCAGCCTTAAAAAAAAGGAAGCCTTGCTGTTTAATATTTTATCAGAATTATTTTGTGCCTTATGTAACACCTTGCATCTTGGCTTGGCTGCCAGGCAGGGCCACCTCTTTCAGACCTATTTCCCTTCATTTCACATTGTTGCCTTGTTCTCCTCTCCCTGCTTGTGCTCAGAGATGCTCTTTGCTTGGCCAGTACTTAAGGGCTGACCCCTCTGCGTGGAATTAGGGCTTGTGGCACACAGAGCTTTTCTGCTGGCCACGGACACCCATCTGTGTTGTTAACAAGTGATGAGTTTGCAGCAGGCAGTCCTCTGCTCTCCCTGGGCTGTGCAGTCAGAGGGAAACACCATCAGTTGGGCTTTCCAGCCAGGAGAAGAGCTTGATTCTGCCAGTTGGTAGTGGGAAGGAGGGATTTTTCACTTGGGAAAAGCAGAATCAGGCTGGTTTTCAGCAAAAGGGAGCTTGGAGGGTAATGGTGACAGCCACACTCTATAGATCTCTCCCTCTTTCCAGTGGATGCCCCCTCTCTGGAGGTGTTTAAGGCCAGGCTGGACAAGGCACTGAGCAGCCTGATGTAGTGGGAGGTGTCCCTGCCTATGGCAGGGGGGTTGGAACCCGATGATCTTTAAGGTCCCTTCCAACCCCAACTATTCTATGATTCTGTGATTCATAGGAAGGGATAAATAGCAAAGCAGGCTGGAGAAGGTGGGGCTGGCACTGACCCTGTCCTATTTGAGATTTTCTATGAGACTGAGCAGCAGCTGCCATGCAAGGTTTTCAGCTCTGCCTTTCAGAGAAGGGCTGTAGTGACTGGGATGGGGCATGGATTCTTCTGGCAAATCCCCCACCATCCCCATCCACACCAGTGCCACCAGGCTGCTTACCACATCTGGGACTTCCTCCGGGGCATTCCGTGTCGGTGCCATTTCGAGTGGGGGGTTAGGTGGTAGATGAGCTGCCTGCAGATTCTGTCTGAGGATTTCCAGGGGTCATATTCCTGAAAGCAAAGGGACAGTTTAGCCTCTGCATGCACCAAAGCAGAACAGAAAGCCCAGGGGGAGGGTAGAAGAAGAAGATGGGGGAAAAAATCAGAGGTGGTAGTGGAACTGAGGAGGAGATGAAGGGGAATGGTGAGAATGCCTGTGATACCTCTGTCCCATATCCTCCTGGGCTGGAGGAGAAGCAGTAGCCATGCACTGCCAGGAAGAAGGACCACAGCACAGCCAGCATATTCCTGCCCAGAGTGGGGCTACTTTTTCATACCCCACAAAGGAGCAAGTGGAGCTTAGAAGAGCAGTGGCATAGGTCTAGCTCTAGGGCAGACAACACCTAGAACATCAGGGGTGGCTGACAACGTGGGTGCTCTGTGCAGGGACCCCCTACACCATGTTCTTCAAAAGATGATTGCTTTCAAAACATCCCAGTATTGAGATAGCCAGAGTGTCTCAGCTCCTCACAGCTATATCCTCAGCAGCATCCATCCAAAGTTGGGCAGAGAAGCCGCCTGTTAGAGGACTATGCTAAATTTTCTTCAATTACCTTGCCATACTTCTCAGATCCTCATGGCTTGCTGTCTTTGGAAAAATCATCTGTTTCCCTCCTAGTCAGCACCCTTGTCCCATTCTATGGGTGCTTCTTGCTGTGAAAGATGTGCCCTGGGACATCCCTGCTCCTCCTGCAGCTGTGCTTCAACTCTGTTTCCTTCTGTGCTCCAGCTGGGAGATGCTGCAACAGGGAACCAGCAAGTTCCCCACACTCCATCTTACTTCCTTGCAATCTCTCCTGTTCCTGGAGGTTTGATTTTGGGAGCTTCCCAATGCCAGCAGCTCCCTCCAGCCCCCGCAGCAACTCATCAGGAAAAGGTGGTACCAAGATGGTTGCTAATTTCCTGGGTTTATTTTTGTACCACACGTTCTCTATCACCATGACTTTCTTTGAACAGCACTTTTCTCCCTCTGGAGAAGCAGGACGGCAAATGGCAGCTGCTGGAGGCTGGGATTTCTTCCCCCCCACCCCTCTGTGGTGTTTTCCAAATGCTGATAGACATCTGCATTCCTATTCCTCAACCTTCCAGCTGTGGTTCAACATGTGCAAATTTGTTACTGTTTTCATCTTTGCTTTGTCTAGTCCATTCTGATGAAACCTAAAAGAAAGTTTCATGGGAGGGGGTCACTTTGCTCAACAACCCTTTGTATTTAAAATGCCCTCTGTGAAGCTGAGAGATATTTGAGCCTGTATTAATGTCATCTGTTCCCAGGACCTCAGAGGTTGCCAAACATCTGAGCCTGTACTTCAGGCCTCTCATCCTTCTCTGACTTCAATAGATGATGTTTGAATTATTTGGGGTTTGTTCTCTGCACTGGTCTTGCATTGCTTATCCCCAGTTGTCAGACCTTGGTTAACTTCTGTGAAAGATTAAGATTTGCTTTCCCTGTGTCCTCATCCTGCTTTGGAAATCCACAGGAGGAGAGGACAGAAGATTAAAACCTCGTACCTGTGAACAGGGAGTGGAAACCAAGCTAAAAGCCTGAAAGTTAACAAATTTGGGAACTATAATATGATTTCTCTTCTGGAAGTACTTTTATAGGCTTTTTTTCTTTACCAGTTGTGATATTTTTGCTGTCTTTTTCACTAGAGCTTTCTGTACGTGACACTGAATGTAAGTGCCTTTATTCTATAAAGCTTCTGCAAAAAGTTTAAAAAATTAAAATTCAGGATAGACATAAGAAGAAAATTCTTGATGGTGAGGGTAGTGAAACAGTGGAAGAGGTTGCCCAGAGAGGCTGTGGATGCCCCCTCTCTGGAGGTGTTCAAGACCAGGCTGGACAAGGCACTGAGCAGCCTGATGTAGTGGGAGGTGTCCCTGCCTATGGCAGGGGGGGTGGAACTTGATCTTGAAGGTCCCTTCCAACCCAAACTATTCTATGATTCTATGATTTAGGGTTTTGCTAGGTAAACCCACTGCGAAGCTGCTGGGGAACATGCTAATTTATTCTTCATTGTGAGTGGGTGAAGTGCTGTGCTGTGGGCCCACAGCTGCACTGGGATTTTTTTTCCTGAGCAGTCACTGAATCAGCTGAACTCCCCAAGGATGCTCTGCCAGCATGTACCCCTTCTGCTGTGCCAAGTGGAGAGGGATCCCAGCCCCACTGCTCAGCTGAGCACCACTAATCCCTGCTTCAGCTCTCCTGGGAACCCCACACGGACTGGCCTTTTTAATTCTCAGGTTTGGTGACTTTTGGCTAGGCTGCAACTAGCACCCTGCTATCACTTCCAACAGCAAACCTTTCCAAGTGGGTACACGTGCACACCAGGCTTCAGCACAGAAGCTGGCGCGATGCTCTGCAGGCATTTGTTGGCTCACCACAGAGAATTGCCCTCCTGTTCCTTTCTGTGTCCTCACTGATTTAATTTCCATGGACAGACTGGGAATTGCATTCAGCCTGCCTGCCTGTAATGCATTTAGCACCCACCAGATGCTCAGGCAGGGCTGGAGAGGGGGTGTGATCTGTTGATATTTGTGGTGGGGAAGCTGATGAGTCTCCCCAAACCCTTCATTATATTCCTGTTGGTTTTGAGGTGTTCAGCATCTATAGAATCATAGAATAGTTTGGGTTGGAAGGGACCTTAAAGATCATCGAGTTCCAACCCCCCTGCCATAGGCAGGGACACCTCCCACTGCATCAGGCTGCTCAGTGCTTTGTCCAGCCTGGCCTTAAACACCTCCAGAAGAGGGGGCATCCACAGCCTCTCTGGGCAACCTCTTCCAGTGTTTCACCACCCTCATTGTAAAGAATTTCTTTCTTATGTCAAGTCTAAATCTACACTCTTCCAATTTACATCCATTGTTTCTGGTCCTCCCATCACATATCTTATTAAATAGTCTTCCCCTGCCTTTCTGTAGGACCCCCTCAGGTACTGATAAGTTACTCTGAGGTCTCCTCTGAGCCTTCTCTTCTCCAGGCTGAACAACCCCAACTCCATTTCACATCCAAGTGGCTGATGGCAAAGATTCAACAAATAGATGCTGGTGTTGTAGGGGATGTGTGGTATCATACTTGATGCATTCAGCCTTGCCTTTCTTTGGCTCTGCTCTCCTCACTCTCTGCAAGAAAGTGCAGTGATCCTGTGTGGGTAACACTTAATTTTTGAATCCTGAGTTGCAATTCCTACAGCACAATTCTTTACTTAGAGATCTGTGAAGTTATGGGAGATGTAATTCTCAATTAGGATAGTTACTTGTGGCAAAAGGCCTGGGAAGAGAGAGATTTTTGTTCTTCTAGAGAAGCATCAACCTGGGTAGAGATCCCTGCCCTCTGCAACCCCATAAACCAGTTGCTTTGAACCTCTGGGGTGTACCAGTGAGTAAAGCATCACTATCCACCCCTTAATTTTATCTGCCTCTACCCTGTCACCAAGTTGACCGTTTGTAGCAAAAGTAAATTCATTACTTCTGTGTACAATACCACCCCCTCCTTGAGCTACATTCATATTCTGAGACAGTTTTTTAGGGAAACATGCACTACCTTGTACATGCTGCCACTTCAAGGGCATCCAGTGTCTGCTTCTGAAGGATTGCAGAGCACCACCCAGCACCCACTCACCCCTTTAAGCCTCTCTTTTTGCATCAGAAAAAACACTTCACCTTTTTGGGACACTGCAGATCTCGAGCGAGGCTCATCAACAAATCATGGGAGATGGGATCTACCAAGTTGAGGAAAGTTGCATTTTTGTAGAGCACTTCATTGAGGAATGTTCCTTCCAGTCCCAGGTCCTGCAAGAAAACTACAGTCAATGAGACACACAGGCTTTCCTGTGAGCTGTTTAGAAACCAGAAAGCAAATCCCATGTTGTGCCAGATGGTTGCTCAGCAGAGGAAAGGTGAAGCAGCTGTGTCTGACCTAGTTACTGTGATGGGGAAACGGTGGGGAGCCAGAGAGCTGAATGAGATGCAGTGTCAAGTTGAGCTACCCAGCCTGGGGACTGCCTGCCTTGCTTCCATCTACCACAGGGAGGTGAGAGTGATAGAATTTTCTCTTTGGAGAGAATTAGCTCCAGAGAAACTTACACTTTCCATGTGTGAATCCACTGAAGGAGCCAAGAGGGAAGAGGCTGGCTCTGAACCTGCTTCCAGAATATCTGCTTTTCTGGAAGAATCAAACTTTTCTGGGGCACTCAGATACTGCCATGCTCCCTGGTGCCTGGCTGACTAAAAGTCCTGCCCACTGGTATGAGTTTAGCTGCACTTTGAATTTCTCAGTAAGCACTAAGCATGGGCACTATTGTCTTTTGGCTGTAATGGATGATTGTGGCTGTAATGGATAATAATTGTGGCTGTCATGGGTAATTTTGGCTGTAACTGGTGCAAACTGGAACACAGGAGGTTCCTCAGAAATAGGAGAAAAAGTTTGGTGAGGGTGACAGAACCATGGCACAGACTGCCCAGAGGGGGTGTGGGCTCTCATTCTCTGGAGACATCCAAACCCTGCCTGGATGCTTTCCTGTGTGACCCTGCTCCAAAAGGGGGTTTGGACTAGATATGATCTTTTGAGGACCTTCCAATCCTTGATATTCTGTGATTGGTGTGTTTATAGGTAGCTCCACACAACACAGTCATGGGGAGCCCTCTTCTTCCACCATATGTGCTAGGGGAACATAAGTGATCCATGAAACATGGACCACCAATAAGGCACCTTGGACATGCTGGAAGAAGCCTCAGCATCCTTGGGAACAAAAAGCCTCTCCATGAGCCAGATGGGTGGTGATGCTGCAGAGAACTAAGGTGTTTTCTGCTAAGAGGAAAGCTCTTATATGTCAGTTATTACAATCAGGAGGCGCCATAGAGCTGGGGGGGATGAAAAAAAAAAAGCATCTGGGAAAGAGGGACTGTGTACTCATGAAAATACCTCGAGGGCAGAAAAAATATCCTAGGAGGAGACAAAAATCTTCCTCATAGGGATAGTGCTGGGTTTTGATTCACTTGAGGGCTGAGCTGAGGCAGGAACCAGGTCCTCTGCCCATTCTGTGTGGTGCTGCCAGGAATAAAGAGTAAGCAAATGGGTGCTCCAGATGTTTGTGCTGCTCCACAGAACCTGTGCTTTGGATACCACCCAGTGAACAAAGCTTTAAAAATAACAAAAAGAAACAAGAAAGAGGGGGAAAAAAGCTGGGTATGTGCATATACATAACCAGCAGGGATGGAGCCATAGAATCATAGAATAGCTTGGGTTGGAAGGGACCTTAAAGATCATCGAGCTCCAACCCCCCTGCCATAGGCAGGGACACCTCCCACTAGAGCAGGCTGCTCAGTGCCTTGTCCAGCCTGGCCTGAAACACCTCCAGGGATTGAGGGGGCATCCACAACCTCTCTGGGCAGCCTCTTCCAGTGTTTCACTACCCTCACCCTAAAGATTTTCTTTCTTATGTCAAGTCTACAGTGTGTGGTATCTTAACCCTAAACAGCAATCCAAGCCAGTGCTGTGCCCACTCTTCCCCTGCTCTGGAAATCCTTGGAGAGCACAACAGCAAAGAGACCCTGGTGGAGAAAAGGAAAACAAATGAAATGCTTCACAGCCCTGTCATTGTGTGTACACAGATGATGGCCATAAGAGACCAAGCAGTGGCTCAGTGCTGAAGGACAGGCAGGGCTGGATGTGGGCCAGCAGTGTAACAGGGCATCAAGCCAAACCCTCCCTTAACTGTAAAGCTTCAGGGAAGTGGAGCCTCCTACGCCAAGTGTAATAGGCACAGATGAAGAAAGCTGCTGAGAAGATGGCATGGCCAGGCATGCAGTAGTGGATGGCACAGCAGTAATTAAACTCCCCAAACTGGAGCTGTACCATGAAGATGAGTCTGCATTCCCCTTATAAATCATGCCTGCAAGGGGTTTATAAATAATACAGCTGGAAATGTTCGCTTCGCATCGACACTTCATAAATTTGTAGTCTGGGGTGTTTTCTGCTTCATCTTCCTGGTTTCCCTCTCCCCACCCCCTCGTTTCTTGGAAAATTTTGTACTCCTAAAGGGTGGCTGCAGGCAGCAGGATGTTATAAACCTTGCCAGTTCAGTTGGCTTAGTGCAGTTATCTTTAAAACTACTGACAACTGCCCTATGAAGACAGGCTGAAGGAGTTGGGGTTGTTCAGCCTGGAGATGAGAATCAGAGGGGACCTCAGAGTAACTTAGCAGTACCTGAGGGGGTCCTACAGAAAGGCAGGGGAAGGACTTTTTAATATGATATCAGATGGGAGGACTAGAAATAATGGATGTAAATTGGAAGGGGGTAGATTTAGACTCCACATAAGAAATTCTTTACAGTGAGGGTGGTGAAGCACTGGAAGAGGTTGCCCAGAGAGGCTGTGGATGCCCCCTCTCTGGAGGTGTTTAAGGCCAGGCTGGACAAGGCACTGAGCAGCCTGATGTAGTGGGAGGTGTCCCTGCCTATAGCAGGGGGGGTGGAACTCAATGATCTTTAAGGTCCCTTCCAACTCAAACTATCCTATGATTCTATGGTTGTCTCACCAGAGGAAAATCAGACTGCACTAGACCTTCTGCTGGTGTTTCCCCTGGTCTGGGTTGAGGGATGCCCACTTGGACCAGCAGGAAAGCTGGTGTATATTTCTGAGACTGGATGTGCAATGAGCAGACCCAGTGTTCCTGTACAATCCAAGTGTACCCCTGTGGTTTGCTCTCTGTCTACTCCTCTAAAATGCTGGGATCTCGCATCTTCTAGTAGACCTGCTTCTGGGTGGCTTGATTTATGTCCTTGACACCCTAGGAACTGGTCAAAAACCACTGGCAGACACAATTGCGTTCTATGGGGTATTTCTGCAAGGTCTGTGTCTGCTGGGAGCAGTAGGAGGAACACATCAGTAGCATCCTGTGTCCTCCAATGTGGCTTCTGCTCATTTAGAGTGGTTGCCATTCCATTTCCCCCATTGCTCTGTCTTCTTTGGGGTCTTTGCACCCTGGTCCAAGACACAATGATGAATTATAGTGTCAGATGTCCTCACTGTCCACTAGAGTGAAGATGTCTCTCTTTTTACAGGTAACAAACAGACCCTCAACCTGTGACTCCTGAGAATGTGTTACTGCCCAGGTAAGCCAGTCCATGTGGGGAAGGACATGCTGGAGGACAAATTAAGGGCTGGGTTTAGTTGCGTGAGAAAAAAGGTTGATCATAGCACTCTTTCAAGTTGATATTGGACATCTTAGGAGGGTTACTTCTGATGATGTGACCCCAAACTGGTGTGTTTGATTGTTGCAAGGTGTATGGTCCTCATTAGTGGTGTACCCTCTGTCTCTGAAACCTCTGAGCACACCACAAACTAAGAGCTTTGGGATGGTGTTGGGTGGGTTCCCATCTAACTTGGTGGAAGAAGACTGTGTTGTGTCTCTAAGGTGCTTGTCCTACTGCTCTGAGCAGATGAACTGAGTGGTTGTTGTTTCCACATGGAGAGACAAGAGATGAAGATTGGGAATAATAAGGAGAACTGGAAAGGCAGTGGCCAAAATGGGAATGTTCAGGACATGGTCATTCTGGGTGCAGAAGAGAATTGCTTAGCTGATCTAGAGAGGAGGTGGCAGGCAGCACTGAAAGGAGGATTTGGAAATGTCCCTTGGTTCCAGATGGCCCTGTGACTTAGCATTCAAACTATGGTTGGCTACAGATGGACCTTCTGGAGACCTCCAAGGTCTATGGGTGACTTCAGTGCTTCAGTCTCAAGGCAAAGTGCTGAGCACTATAGGAAATGACATTCTGGAGTTCTGGCCTCTGGCATACCCTACTAAAGTCTGTTCTCGTTACATCACCATGTTCATCAAGTGAGTGGCTGCCTTGTTTTCTCCACAAGCTTTTTGTGATAGGGCTTTTCCAAAACTAGCTTTGAAATCTTCCTCAACCCTTTCCTGCTATACTGGTACACACCTACAGGTTTGCTGCTGAGGGTTTACCTGTATAGGTAAAGAGAAGCATTTTTGTGGTGCTTATATTACAACAACCCTCGTGTGGATGCTAAAGCAGCCAACAGAGATGTAATATTTGGTCCTGTGAATTCTTACTCAGGAGTGTGCAGCTCACTGGTAGTCCAGGGCACTGACCACCACTGTTGGATGTGTTGTAAAGCCCAGGATGCTCAGAGCAGTGACAGGGCTATGATTTCAGCCCTTGCAGCACGTGGTATGGCTGTATGAGCATCCCAGCAAGCTAGTCCCTGCTCCAGCATACTCACACCCAAAGGTTTCTTGCCATTGTGGTAAGAAATTGAGTATGTTCCCAAGATGCAGGCATTATCTAATGAAGCAATTTGATAAAATAAGAATTTATGATGCTTTACGCCCAGATCAGAGGGAGTGTTTGTTTCCTATGCTACTGGTTGCAGAGCTGCCTGCGGTTTGGGGGAGCTGAGTTTTGCCTGGAAAGTGGTGGTAGCACCGAGCCATGGAGGGAGATGGCTTTGTTCCAGCAGCAGGGCTCTGTCCTCAGCATCACTTTGGCACCACGCTGTCTGCACACTGCCTCCTCTGTTCCTGAATGGCGGCAGACAGCTCCCACTGATACACTGACCCCTTTACCTCTCCTCTCAGCCCAAACTGTCCCACAGGTCCTCTCCAGAACCATTTTTGGGGTCGAGTCTCGGCCAGCCTGGCTGAGAGTGTGTAGTGGGATGTGGTGGCAGCCGGATGGCAGCGGCTTTTCAGTCCTAAGGGACAGCAGAGGCTGAGCCACCTCTTGTTCTGAATGCAGAGCATCCCTCCTCCTAGTCCCTCTCCCCCTGTGTTCCCAGGCACTGGGACCGGCTGCCCCTCTCCCGGGGGGTGAGAGGGAGCCAGAGCGGGTGTCGCCTCTCTCTGCGGGGACGGAGCGAGGCGTCTCCCGCACCACGGGGACACGGAGAGGCGACAAGCAGTACAAAGAGCCGGGCCCGCACGGCCACGGGAGGGGCTGCAAACCCCACGGAGAAGGAGGATGCGGGGCTTGGAAACCCCCGTTCCCCTCCCGCAGCGCCGGCGGGATGAGGGATGCTGCACACCCCGGCACCGCGCTCAGCCCTTTGTCCTGCCCGCACCGCCCGGGCTCTGTGTGTGCGTGTTGGGGAGGGGAAGGTGGACCCGGGTCTCGGCTCGCATTTTACCTTCCGAAGCAGCCTGAGGATGTGCACGGCGTGTTCCCGCTTGTGCTCTCGGATGGTGGCCTGGATCTCCCGCAGCCAGCCCACCCGCCGCACGTAGGGAGCCGGCGAGGCTTTCCGCAGCACCCCGGGCAGCTTCTGCGGGTGGAGCAGCAAGGAGGAGAGATGGAAGTCGCCCCGGCCGCCCTCCTGCTTCCCGCTGTAGGGCTCCTCGTTGCTCTCCTCCTCCAGGCTGCTCTGCCGGCTCAGCCGGGAGCCCATGGCCGCGATGTGTCCGGACCGGGCGAGCCGCGGGGCTGCGGGAGACGCCGGGAGAGGCAGTGGGGGGGGGTCCGCGCTGCCCCGCCCGACCGGCCCCGCCCCGGCTCCCGCTACTCCCCGGCTGGCGCTTCTCGGCGCTGTCGGAGGAGCGAATATGCCCCGGGAGGGGTTTTATTTGCTCGGGTCCCTACCCCAGCACCCGCCTCCCCAGCGGCAGCCCCCCCCCCATCTTCTCCTGCAGCCTCCTCCTCCCCTCGGCTTCGCTCCTCCGGGAGGTTGTGTGGGGTGGAGAAGACAAAGAGAGGAGGGGATGCTGCTGCCGGGACCACTCCTCGCATCCAGGCGTTTCGGGGAGCTGGAGCTTTGTTTTCCTCCCCTGTACAAACTCTCTGAACGCTGCAAAAAGGTGTTGAGGATTGACAGGGCTTCTAAACACACCATCTGGCTGGAAAATGCTTCCGTGGGCTGTGTTTTCTAGCAGTTTGCCGCCGGACCCAGAGGAGTGGGGGGGTATTTAACAAAGCGGTAGCGATGTTGCCCACCACCTCATGTCTGTGATTGATAGTGGGATGCTGGCACAATTCTTCACCTGCTGTGGGTAGAAGTGTTTTCCTAGTACTCCTCCTTCCCTCCCCCGGCAGCGCACAGCAAGTTGAGCACATGGTTATTCCTCGGAAGGATTCGCTGCCATCCAACTGGGTGGTTAAAAAACAACGCCTGGATCCCATTTCCAGCCGCTGAGATTTTTGCATGCAGCTGAGTCATGGTCCCAGTATAACCAGTGGCTCAGGCTGACCTTCCACTTCACTTCTGTTTAGGGCTATCAGCACTAGGTGCCCATGATGGACCTGTGCTCCTGCACACAGAGTGTCTGGTAGCTCTGATGTCAGGAGCAGCCTGGGCTTCCCACTGTCATAGAACCATAGAATAGTTTGGGTTGTAAGAGACCTTAAAGATCATTGAGTTCCAACCCCCCTGCCATAGGCAGGGACACCTCCCCCTACATCAGGCTGCTCAGTGCCTTCTCCATCCTGGTCTTGAACACCTCCAGAGAGGGGGCATCCACAGCCTCTCTGGGCAACCTCTTCTAGTGCTTCACCACCCTCACTGTAAAGAACTTCCTTCTTATGTCAAGTCTAAATCTACCCCCTTCCAATTTACATCCGTTGTTTCTAGTCCTGTCTTGGACATCTACCATGCTTTGCCCCTGTAGAAGAATCAATTCTTGTGGCCATTGCTTTGGGGGAAATGGGGTTGGCCATGGCTCTTTACTGTATGGAACCAGGAGAGTTTATTTGCCCTCTCAGTGGTCCTCACAGTTGTAAGCGGGATCAGAGATGTGGGTGCCCTGTATTATTGCAGTTTCTTTTAAATACTCAGTGGGTGAGCTAAGTCACAGTTTATAGAATCATACAATAGTTTGGGTTGGAAGGGACCTTAAAGACCAAGTTCCAACCCCTCTGCCATAGGCAGGGACACCTCCCACTACATCAGGCTGCTCAGTGCCTTGTCAATCCTGGCCTTAAACCCCTCCAGAGGTGTTTATGTAGGTCTCTAACCACAGCTTCCAAATTCTGATTACTCTTCTGAGATTTTTACTCAACGTTCCATCATACAAAAGCCCTGTCTGTCCACCTCCCTGTTATTCTCCTCACTGCTCAAGCTCAGCACCTGCAAGAAAGAAATTAGCATCAACTGATCCTGAGATATTGCCGAGCCTGACTCAGGCTAATCCCATTTGGAGGGAGTAGATGCTGAGTAAGGACTTCAGGATCTGGTCTGAGAGCTTTGAGAGAGACAGGGTCAAGAAGCAAATCACTCCCACAGGGAGCATCATTAGGGCTGTGTGAGTATCAGTGGGGGCAAAGAATCATAGAATAGTTTGGGTTGGAAGGGACCTTAAAGATCATTGAGTTCCAACCCCCCTCCCATAGGCAGGGACACCTCCCACTACATCAGGCTGCCCAAAGGGAAGAAAAAAACCTGCCTGGCTGAGAGTGATGGGTAAAGGTGTTGATGGAGTGCTCTGTGGTGGCCTTTTCCCACTATTTGGCAGCTGGACAAGCTGCCTTAGATCTGTGCTTCTGTCTGCTCTGTTCTGTGAGTGCTGAGGAGAGGAGGAGTGGCAACAGCAGGGCTTGTAACCACAGCATCAGTTCAAGAGCAGAAGGGCTTTGTATGGCTGCATTGTCTCTCACCTTATCTCTGAGAGTCAGGAGAAGAGAACACAATCTGCAGTTTGCACTTAGGCAGGGATGAGACTGTCTGCCTTGTTCCCAGGTGGTGGGAGAGCTGGGGCAAGGCAGAGGCTCAAAGGATGGCACAGTTACCAGGATACCTTCTCCTCTGTGTGGCTTGAAAGTATCCCACAGCACATCAAATCCTCTTAACAAACAAAGAGTTGTGGGAGCAGTTCAGCTGCCTCTAATCTCTGTGGTTTAAAGCTGGAAATATCACAATAGAAGGAAGAATGAGAAGCACACCAATTGGGTTTTACTGGAGGAGGATGGCTGGCTGGCAGCTCTCTGTAGAGATGGGCACTGCCCTATCAGTGTGTGCACTTCCAAAGGGCACATGATAGCCAGTGGGTGTATTTCTGGAGATAGAATGGGCAAGGTTTGCTGCACACAGTGAGGGAGGAGGCAGGATTCTTCTTGGGAAGAGTAAAGACTGTCAGAGACAGTTCCCTGCAGCCCTGGGACAGACCAAACCAGCAGGTGAGGATACAAGACCTGAGGGATGCTAATCCACAGCAGTGTCCCCACCTTCCTTTTAATCTTTGCTGCAGTGGCAAACTCTACAGGGGAACAGGTCAGTTCATGAGCTTGTTGGGTTGGACAGAGTAGAAATCTTTCCTTAGAGCAGAAGAAATCACCTGGTATATACTCAGGTATCAGGGAGAAAACTCAGACTCAGGAGCACTTGGACATCTAGGACACATCTGATGTAGTGGGAGGTGTCCCTGCCTATGGCAGGGGGGTTGGAACTTGATGATCTTTAAGGTCCCTTCCAACCCAAACTATTGTATGATTGATCTGTAGGGCTGGACACAGAGACCCCAAGCCATGGTTTTGAGGCTTGTGGAAATGAGTCCTCCATCCCAGTGGATATAATAAAACTTCTCAGATGGATATTAACTTGTTTCTACCTAAACACAGATGTATATGGAAACAAACTGCAATTAGCTGGGTGCAGCATGGCTGAGTTTTACCAAAAATCTCTCCTAAGATGAGAAAACAATAAAACAAACAGAGATCCTCTCTAGATTCACTCAAATTCTGTGCTAAAAGCACATCTCTAAGTTGTTCCAGTGTCCAGTAATGGGAATGTTCTCAGCTTCTGGCCATTTGGGCAAGGAAGGAGAGCTCAGCTCAGTGCCAGGAGCAGAGAAGCAACTGATTCAGTCCCCAGGTTTCTTTTTCCTGGGGTTCTTAATTGGATGGAGGTCAACAGAGGGTTCCTAGCAAGGACATGCAAGTTGCCATGTTCCTGAATAGCCTCTTTGCCCCATCAGCCATATGTAGTTTGGCAATTTCTGAGCTGAGGATCTCTGCATTTTATAGTCCTTTATGGTGTCTTCTAAACCTTTTTTTGAGACTTAGCAAAATTTGGGTATCCACAAGCAACTTCTGACAGTGAGTTCCACCGCTGAGATGTGTGTTGTGTGAATTAATGTTTACTTTGTACTGAATCTGTCACTTGGCTTTTCATTTGATGCTTTGTAGCTTAAATATCAGAAGAGGCAGCAGGCAGCTATTAACTATTGCTTTTCTCCGTGCCCCTCTTGAATCACAGAATCATAGAAGAGTTTGGGTTGAAAGCGACTTTAAAGATCATCAAGTTCCAACCCCCACCTACATCAGGCTGCCCAGAAGAGCTGAGTAGAGGGGCAAAATCACCTCTTGACCTGCTGATCACACTTCTCCTGATGCAACCCAGGATTTGGTTGGCCTTCTTGGATGCGAGTGCACTCTGGCTCTGGTGAGGCCCCATCTGGAGTTACTGTGTCCAGTTCTGGAGTCCTCAACATAAGAAGGACATTGAGCTGTTGGAGCAGGTCCAGAGAAGGCCACCAAGATGATCAAAGTGTTGGAGCCTTGTGAAGACAGGCTGAAGGAGTTGGGGTTGTTTAGCTTGGAGAAGAGAAGGCTCAGGGGGCACCTCAGAGCAGCTTCTCAATACCCTTTTCAGGGGGCTACAGAAAGGCAGGGGTAGGACTTTTTAATGAGGTATGTGATGGGAGGACTAGAAATAATGGATGTAAATTGGAAGGGGGTAGATTTAGACGTGANGGTGTCCCTGCCTATGGCAGGGGGGTTGGAACTCGATCTTTAAGGTCCCTTCCAATCCAAACTCTTCTATGATTCTAAGTTCCCAGTTTAATTCAGTTGTATCTTGGGACAAAAGCACCTGCTATTTGGCCATGATCTTTCCAAAGGAAAATATAAACAAGGAGGTTCATAGCCCAAACATAACTCAACTCTTACAAAAGAAGCAATACAGACCTAGAGAAGACCCACCTGTACAAGAGTCCTGTTTTGGGGAAGAAAGCCCCTTAATGGAAAGGAGGGGAGGTGAGGGCTGAATGATGCATCAGTTGGACTATGGTCTTTGGGAGCTCCTGCAGCATCAGTACTGGCAGTAGCAACTGCAGGCAGGCACTGCTGACAGTCTGCATCTGATGATGATGAAATAGCATCAATATTAATATTAATTAGGTCTGAAACTTTTTGCTTCTTGCAGCTGAGTCTCCCTTTGCAGCCCATGAGGCCCCGTGGTGGTGGTCTGGGTGTGTGCAACGATGGGTTTTAGAAACAACAGTGTTCTTGCTAAGTAATTATGGAGACTGGTCTGCTCCTTATTGAGGAAATGAATCAATTTCCAGCAGGGCCCATAAAAGCAGATTTGTTGGCCTGTGTACTGCCTGCATTGAGAATCTGAACTCATGATCTGGTGATCAGAGTTAAATTGGACAGCATTGCTGCAAGGAAGGTCACCAGTCCGCTCCATTGATGCATGGCATTAACTTGACTTCTTAGCACAGGAGAATTTTGAGCCTCCACTACTGTCATGATGAATTAATTAGGTATCTGAGGTACATGGAGGACTTCTATTGCCTCCATTGTGAGAGCATCCTGCACCCATTTCATTTAGATGAATCTTGATTAAATGAAGCTGGACTGTATGACTGGATGCTGTGAGGTCTGGACACAGAATGTTGTGCTGAACTGCTGCAGTGGCTTTAGGGGCTGGCAAAAAGGCAAAGCAAGCAGCTCTGACAGCATCACCAGAGACACCTACCACAACTCCATAAGCTCTGGGGTCTGCACAAAAGCCTTACTTTTCCTTCCCTCTCCAGCTCAGGAAACATATTGCAGATCCACAGTGTAGGGCATCTCATCAACCCTGATGGGATTTCAGAAAGAGGTGGTGGGAAGCCATGGGAAGCCATGGCTCTTCTTATGCTCTGTCTTAGGCTTGCACTTCCCTGCTCTTCCTTACCACCTTCTCTGTTCCTCTGTTTCTGCCTGGTCCTCTGTGTGCCTTCCAGGCACCTTTTCTGCCCTCTACAGCTGGTACCTTCTCCTGGCAGATGTACAAGAAGTGCTGCAGAAGGGAAGAGGGTCACTGGGACTGGCAGGAGACATTTGATGCTCAGAGAGGCTGTGGATGTCCCCTCTCTGGAGGTGTTCAAGGCCAGGCTGGACAAGGCCCTGAGCAGCCTGATGTAGTGGGAGGTGTCCCTGCCCATGGCAGAGGGGTTGGAACTCCATGATCTTTAAGGTCCCTTCCAACCCAAACTATTCTGTGATTCTATGATTTGGGCCCTCAGCACAAGGTCTCCTTTTGAACACCTCGTTCTTTTGTTTAGCCTGTAAAGGGAGGCAGCAAAATCAAACCCCGAGAAAAGCAGAGCAAATGCAGTGAATGAAGCAAATGATGGGAAGTGCCTCCAGGGCCAGTCTGAGATCCCAAGGGACTGCTTTGCTGTTCAGCCACCTGCCTCTGGGGCACAGCGGTTGCTACATCCTGCTGATGCTTTCACAAAGCTGTTTTCCCTTCCAACCCAAACTACAGCAGGTCCAGAGAGGTGATTTTGCCCCTCTACTCGGCACTGGTGAGACCCCACCTGGAGTTACTGTGTCCAGTTCTGGAGCCCTCAACACAGAAAGGACATTGAGCTGTTGGAGCAGGTCCAGAGGAGGCCACCAAGATGGTCAAAGGGCTGGAACAACTGCCTTGTGAAGACAGGCTGAAGGAGTTGGAATTGCTCAGCCTGGAGAAGAGGAGGCTCAGGGGGGATCTCATAGTAGCTTCTCAGTACCTGAGGGGGTCCTACAGAAAGGCAGGGGAAGGACTTTTTAATATGATATCTGATGGGAGGACTAGAAACAATGGATGTAAATTGGAAGGGGGTAGATTTAGACTTGACATAAGGAAGATAATCTGGAGAGGGAGGGGGAAACAGTGGAAGAGGTTACCCAGAGAGGCTGTGGATGCCCCCTCTCTGGAGGTGTTCAAGACCAGGCTGGACAAGGCACTGAGCAGCCTGATGTAATGGGAGGTGTCCCTGCCTATGGCAGGGGGGGTGGGACTCGATGATCTTTAAGGTCCCTTCCAACCCAAACTATTTTATGATTCTATGAGAGATGCAGGGAAAGGCTCTGGGACCTCTCCAGGTACCATCATACATGGGACCACTTGAAAGGCTGATCTAAGACAGGAGAGACAGAGCTTCCTCTGGCGAGGAAGGTCCCCCCTGAGCCTTCTCTTCTCCAGGCTGAACAACCCCAACTCCTTCAGCCTGTCTTCATAAGGCAGTGGCTCCAGCCCTTTGACCTGCTCCAACAGCTCAATGTCCTTCCTGTGTTGAGGGTCCTGGCGAGGTGTTAAAATGCACCTTGCCATGAGGCTCTCACATTTCCAGCCTTGAAGAAATAGGAACACCTGATTTCACACATCCCTCTGGGATCCCTGGTTTTGTGTGTCTCAGAACAACATTTCCAAAGAGCTTCTAGAAAACCTGGATCAGAAGGGAGTTCAGCCCCTTCAGTTTAGGGCTATTTCATAAAACAAACCACCTTCATCCCATGCAGGAGGAGGCAAAAGGCAGCCCCTGGTGCTGCTAAGTGGCTTTTGGAGCTCCAAGCCACTAAGTGCACAGATTAGGTTATCTCTAAGCATCTTAGCAGCAGCACTAAAACACCCAGAGCAACCACAGGTCCCCAGGGGTGTGAAGGTGTGATCTGAGCAGGCTGTAAAGGCTGGCTGTGGTGTCTGCATGGGAAGATCCATGCTCTCACCACCACTGGCAGAGTTGTTGCAAATCAGCCATCAGGATGCCATGTAAGTCACCTGCCTGCTAAGGAGGATGTCAGCACTAAAACTTTTATGCTCCCCACAGACCTCAGCACTTCTAAAAACCCTTCCAAGGGCCTGTTTGCTGTTCCTGATAAGCCTGGGAAAGCTGTTGTTACTCCTTTCCAGCACGACTGGTTTTTCTCCATCTATATCCGAAGATAAAAGATGTCATTCAGCTGAAAAGAAAAAACAAGCATGTGCTTAAAGAGTCACAGAAGAAGAAGGCAAGAAACAGGGCTTGAGGTGGCAACTGGAGCATAAAAGCCTTTTTTGAAATGCTTCCTCCTCTGCCCAGAAAGCTTTCACAGACAGGTTGTTGCACGCCAGCAACACAGCTTTTAGACTGGGATGGGTGGTCAGAAACTGGTGTGTAAGTCTGTTGGTGAAAGCCTGATGTTGAAGGGGCTTCTCTGGCTGACCTGTACTGCTCATCCAGCCTCTGGACACTGGACTGGAGGCACTCCCTGGAGCTAGCATGAGTCTTCCCTCCTCTTTGTGCCCTGTGTCACCCACTCCAACTCTTGAAAGATGAGAACCACTGAGCCAATCTTTTACCCAGTTTGCACCATCAAAGAACTAGGATTTTGCACTGCTGGAATCTGATTTATATTTTGTCCTTCACCTAAGATTCACCCTGTGGAGTTCAAACTTAGGTTTGGTTCAAGACCAGGCTGGACAAGGCACTGAGCAGCCTGATGTAGTGGGAGGTGTCCCTGCCTATGGCAGGGGGATCGGAACTCGATGATCTTTAAGGTCCCTTCCAACCCAAACTATTCTATGATTCTAGGTGATTCCCAGGCCCCCACCTAAGTGCTCAGGGCAGTCACATGAGCAGAAACAGGGAAGGGCAGTGCTGCCCATTTTGAACTTTGCCAAGGGGCTGTGGCACAGCCTGGCCAGAGCTGCTCCCTCTAGCAAACATTGTCTGTCATTAACAGCTGTCAGCACTGAGCTGCTCAGCACAAAAGTTCTTCACCAGGTTCAGGTTTGGTTTGGGCAACACCCACATGTGCCTCTTATCCTGGTGTAGGAAGATTGCTGCTGGCCTCAGTGCCATCCAGAGTTGTCCTTCATGTGGTGCCATGGCTACAGCCTCTGCAGACAGGCTGTCAGAGACCATCATCTTCACCTTAACTGTGTTCACCTTTGAAGTAAAGTGAATTTCTTCTGTCAGAAAGACAGACAACCAACAAACAACCTTCCACCTTCCCCTACTATTTTTTTTTCCTTCTCACTTTGGCCTTTTCTGTGCTTACTGCAGCAGTTTAGTGTGGCTGAGTCCGTGTTTGCCTCATCGCGTCGCTCCTCACAGTTCATTTGTAAGGAATTTCACCCACGCCTTAAAAGAAATTGAGGAAGATGAGGTTGGGAAGGCTCTGGGGCACAATCCTGCCCCAGTGATTGCAAGTGGCAATGTTGAAAAAGAAGAAAAACATGAAGTGAGTTATTTTAGAGGAGCTACTGTGTGAAAGATGTGTTTAAGAGCAGTGACCAAGTGCCTTTGTCATTAGCACAGGATAAAGGAGAGGTTCCAGGATGATATTCTCCTCACCTGCCTTGAACCATGAGATCACTGACAGTGTCCAACCTTCAGCATCTTCTCCCTGTGTGCCCAAACTTCCAAATCCAACCAAGTCAAAAATCAGAGTTGAGGACTCCATTTTGCTGTCTTTGTCCCCTTCCCAGTTACTTTTTTAATAGAGTCCAGGATGGCAGGACTAGGAGGAATGGATGCAGATTGGAAGAGAGGAGATTTAGGCTGGAGAGAAGAAAAAAATTCTTTCCTGTGGGGGTGGTGAGACACTGGAAAAGGTTGCCCAGAGAGGCTGTGGATGTCCCCTCAATCCCTGGAGATGTTTAAGGCCAGGCTGGATGGGGCACTGAGCAACCTGGTCTGCTGGGATGTGCCCCTGCCTATGGCAGGGGGCTTGGAAGTTGGAACTAGATGATCTTGAAGGTCCTTTCCAATCTAAACCATTCTATGATTCAGCTTCCCAGCAGCTTCCCAGCAATTCCAGGGAAGATTTCCCCTCAATTATTGATGCAGTTCTAGCCAAATACAAAGCTGCTCCATGAACAAGGTGCTGTTTGGCCGAGGCAGTGAGTCTGTGCTTTGTAAAGGAACAGCAGATCATGCCCATGGACCATGGCTCTTTCAGGACCAGCCAGCTTTAGAGCAGCACAGGTGACCCTTTGGCTGCATAGGGCAGCTGAGGGGACACCTCAGGGTAGCACCAAGGGGGACACCCCACAGAGGGATGCTGCTGCTGGCAGCATATCCCCCATAGCAGCTGCCTCCTTTGGCAAACTAGCAGAACCCCTTTGTCCAAAATGCCACACACTGCAGCCTGGCTACCTTGGAATTTCCTCCCATCTGTGCCATCTAGTGCCCAGTCCAAGAACTGGGACTGACCCAGCCTCTCACCCACAGGGGAGCAGCCCTCTGTCTGCTGTGGAGAAGAAGCTCTCTCTCCCCTCCCTGGGCCAGGCAGGCTCCAAGCCCTGGGCTGGACAGGCATGTGCTGGGAGGTCTCCTGAGATGCCACATCCCCTTCGTGGGTAATCCCATCCAGCTCCAGGTAGGATCACAGCATGCAGGTGTGTGTGGGGTGGATGGGGCAAGGAGAGTGACTCTGTTTGGAGGCTGAAGGTGAGATAAAGCTGGCTGATACTTCACTGCCAGAGGCTCCAGGTAGGGAGTGGAAGGCTTGAAGCTCTCAGGAGCCCTGCCTTTGCTTTTCAGGCATTGTGTTTCCGTGCTACACTCTGAGGCTGCACACGTGTCTTAGGGGATGCAAACACTGACCTCTCCCAGGACTGGAATTATCCTCTTTGGATAGATTTCAATTCTAGCTACAGTAAGTTTTACTTAAGTTTTACACACCAGACTGTAAATCACTTTGTTTTTCAATATCCTGTAGGTTGTTGGGGGCATAATTTTTGTGTTATGCTGTTTCTCAGGGAAGTTCTTCATACTAAGTTATTATTTTTTTTTCCAACATCTTCTCTAGCTGTTGCTTCATTTGCCAGCTTTGATTCTTAACTCTGTCTCTGTCCTCTTTATCCTTTTCAAAGGAATACTTTAGACCCAGTTTCATTTAGAAGCTCTAAATAAGAGGGGATGAATCAGGAGCTAACGAGTTCTTTCTTCCTTTTTCCTGCATTTGTTTCACAAATCTGTGTAATGGTGGTGAAAATAGCTGCTAACTCCAACCCACCAGTATATCTTTACCATTCCTGCTGGTTTATCCCAGCCTGACAGTACATATTGAACATCATCTGTTCTTATTTGCCCTTTTCACAAACATTTTCAAGTTTTTTCCACAAGCTCATTGAAATTTTCCCAATGTCCTTTGCTAGCTCCATATAATATATATTATTCCTGGGGCAAAAGTAAATACATTGAACATTCTGGAATCTATAGGGCACCCCACTCAGCTTTTTTCTTGATAATTTGATCCTTCCTTGTGACTTATATCAGATTAAAAAACAATTACCTGATATCTGCTTCCCAGCATTTATTAGGGACTTCAGGGATTTAGGAATAAAATTATTCCAAGAAGCAGATGAACATATTTTTGCTCTGAGGATCTCATCCAGGAGCCTGTGAGCTCTGCTCCTCTCTGCTTGTGAACTGGAGTTGCAGTAATATATATCAGTAATATATATTATTCCTGGGGCAGAATTGAACATTGAATATTCTGGGATCTATAGGGAACCCCACTCAGCTTTTTTCTACACGAGCTTTTGATAATTTGATCCTTCCTTGTGACTTAGATTAAAAATAATCACCTAATATCTGCTTCCCAGCATTTATTAGGGACTTCATGGATTTAGGAATAAAATTTTCCAAGAATCATAGAAGCAGATGAACATATTCTTGCTCTGAGGATCTCACCCAGGAGCCTGTGAGCTCTGCTCCTCTCTGCTTGTGAACTGGAGCTGCAGGTTTCCCCTCTCTGGGACATATTGCACAAGCCCATCAGGCTCTTTCTGAAATGTTAATTTTCCTACTAATATTTTTTTTTTTTTTTACTTAAATAAGCCTGGTTGCTTAGAAAGTCTCAGCAGCCTTTTCAAATGTGAAAAGGCAGAGTTTCCCCCTTAGCCTCTGCTGGGTTGTAGTGATAGCTCAGTGGGTTTGGTGCTGACACACTCAGAGCTCTCCTAAGGCTGCTATTGATCTTGGCACTTTACTGCTTTTGAAGGGACTGATCTTTGAAACCGGGGCTCCGGGAAGTCATTAAGGATGCTTTTGCATCCTGCTGAGCACTGAAACTGTAAAGTTTTCAGCGGGGAGGAAATTCATCTTGAAACAGATGCCGTGTTTATCTGCTTTCCCTAATTAGCGCTCTGTCTGCCTAGAGGTGATATTCTCCAAAGCATCCCCTCAGCGGTGGGGGGGTTGGTGTTGGTGTCAAGCCCCAACATACCTAAAGCTTAAATGGTCCCAGCTGTGCTCTGGAAAACTCTATTTTAGAGGTGCCTGAGCTCAGGGCAGGTGTTTCTGTGTGCTGGCAGCCTGGCTGTTTGCACACCTGCAGTTCCTCTTCAGAAACTGAGTGGTGCAGAGGCAAAATTCATTCTCCAGCTTCTTACAGGTCTGTAAGCTCCTTTATTCTTGTCTCTTTTGGGCTTTCAATCCCCACAACTTCACATCTTCCAATTCTGTTGGTGTGCCACAGTCTATACAGGCTTTAACGCATGTTGGGTGCGTGTCAGCAAGACTTCTATCTGTAGTTTGTTCCCATAGCCTCTTAAATAACAGAGAAGCCACAGATCTCTGTTTTACATGCAAGAAAGTGGAGGCTCAGATGTGCAGTGTCATTTATTGCAATTGTTTAGCAGCAGGAACAGGAGTAAACCCCCTTTTGCTCCCCAAGCCTCAGCACCATAACCCTAAGGCCATGTGTTCCCCTTCCGAGTCAGTGTGGGCACCCAGCTGTATCCTGGAGGCACTTTGAGTTCCCCAGAACTTCACATCTTCCCAAGTTTGCTCCCAAGTCTGTTGGTGTGTCCCAGTCTATACAGGCTTTAACGCATGTTGGGTGCGTGTCAGCAAGACTTCTATCTGTAGTTTGTTCCCATAGCCTCTTAAATAACAGAGAAGCCACAGATCTCCGTTTTATGTGCAAGGAAGTGGAGGTTCAGATGTGCGGTGCAATTGTTTAGCAGCAGGAACAGGAATAAACTCCCTTGTGCTCCCCAAACCTCAGCACCATGGCCCTAAAGCCATGTGTTCCCCTTCAGAATCAGTGTGGGCACCCAGCTGGAACCTGGAGGGACTTTGAGTTCAGGGAACTCATTCCCTATGCTGAGGATCCAAGCATCATCTTCCACTGGGCAAGGGGCTCAAAGCCTGGATGGGGCTGAGCTGATGGCAGTGGCTGAGCTTGGCCCATCTGGTTTGAGTGGTGGAGGGGAACATCTGTGTAACAGCTGGGCTCCCCAAATGCTCCCAATGCCAGCTTTAATTACAGTGCCACTGCTGCCTGAGTGTAATTAGTGCTTGAGAAACTCTGAGTGTGATTTTAATAAGCTGAGAGTAGTGCAATTTGTCTTTTCTACACAAGTTGCTTTGCAAACAAAAGCTGTAATTAAAAAGTGTGCACACACACAGGGCAAAGGGTGGGATAGTGCTGTCTCTGCAGCTTGACCTGGCCTGGCACATGGGTCCCCTTTGGAGGGGAAGAGGGAAGGGAACCTCATCACGTTTCATGATCAGGTTCCTGGGGGACCAACGTGTGAAAACTGAAGGATTTGGCCCCACTGTGAGCTTTACAAAAGGCTCTTCACAGTGTTTGCATCTATCCTTTGATGTGATGTTGTTCCTTGATAAGGAGGAGTCTCCTGGGTGTCATTTTCCCTGTTGCTTTTCATTCCTGTCGCCAGTGTGTCCCTGTGCCCTCCCTCACAATCCCAAATTAGCTCAAGGCTGATGGGGTCTCTGTGGAAGAAGGGGCTGGGAGGGCAAGGGAAGAGGCAGGAAGCCCTTTCAAGGACAGCCAGTGTTTCTGGGAACCTCAGATCTCAAAAGCCAGGCTGAGACATGGATTCTGCTTATCTCCTACACTCCTTCCTGGTGTCTTAAAAAAAAAAAAAAAGGAAGTCTCTTTTATCTAATCTCTTGCCCCTGCACAGCCTTGCCTTGCCCTGCTGAAGGTCAAAGTTGATTTCTGTCCATAGGAGCTCTCACAGGTGAGGGCACTCATGTCCTTTTCCCCAAAGCTCCATTAGCTGATCTAGTGCAGGATGTCCCTGCTCACTGCAGGGAATGGGACTAGATGGGCTTTGAAGGTGTCTTCTGTGATTACACACCAGGGGTGACCTCGCCTTCTAGCTGTCCCTCTTCCCCAGTGCTGCAAGGCAACTGTACAGGGGACGAGGGCAAACTGAGGCACAACTGCTAGTAGTAAATGGTTAGGCATCCCCTCAGGATTCAGAGATTCAGGGTTGAGGCAGTATGTCTTACATTTGGGGGTGGGATATGAGTGGGGATACAACCCTGGCCTGTGAGAAACCCCTTTGCCTCCATCTTGCATCCTTGGAAATGTCCATCTGTGCCTAGTGGCACTGGGGCTGGCATAATTTAAGGGGTGTCTATGTTGGTGGTACCCCTCCTCCTGACTTGAGAGAGTCACCCTTATAATTTGACAGTGCAGAGCCAGAGAAATTCCAATTATTTCCCATCCAATGCCATTTGTCTCTTCCTGGGAGCAGCTGGCAGGGGTCCCAGGTGGATGGGGGATAGATGCAGTTTGCTCACTCACAACCCTTGTGCTGTGCTTGTTGCAGCCCTGATACATTGGGAAAACAAACGAGGTTTTTCCCAGAGGCTGGGAAAAGCCACCTGGGATTCCCACTGGTAGTGGATGTGGCAGCAGGTGTGGGTTCAACAGATGGGAAAACATCCAGCATCAGCCCCATCTCAGGGTGGGCAGCAAACTGGGGGGAGCAGCCCAGCCTTGTGGGATGGAGGTGGTGAGAAAAGATATGTGAAGCCTCCAGCAGGCTCTGTGTCATTGCTGTGTGTCCCTCCATCTGCAGCACGTGTCATGGCAAGCAGGTCTTCCCAGGAGCCATACTGGTACAGCCTCTGATCCAGCCCAGCCCTGTCATGCTTTCCAAGTATGCTCCATCCCAGAGGTGGGTTTTCCCACTGGCTGGAGAAGCATAGCTGGACAGTATGTAGCCTCCATGCACTCAGTGCAAG
>VZTY01016403.1:0-16958 GCA_013400935.1 Turnix velox | reverse complement strand
CCCCCTGAGCCTTCTCTTCCCCAAGCTTAACAACCCCAACTCCTTCAGCCTGTCATCTTGGTGGCCTCCTCTGGACCTGCTCCAACAGCTCAATGTCCTTCTTGTGTTGAGGACTCCAGAACTGTCTTGCACTTTATCAGACAAGTCCTGGATGTATTTCAGGAACCAGCACAATCCAGTAGCAATTTCTAATACACAGTTTGTACTGATTGCATCATTTGGGAAGATAAGAAAATTGTATTAAGTGCAAGGCAGTCAGTGTCAGTACCAAAGAATAGTTTAAGATTTATTTAACTCAGTCATAAAAAGACGTGTTTTTCCTTTATTTGGAAATGGTTACTGCTTTCAAGAATGTTATTCATTTAGCTGATGTGGGGATGGTGGCACTGCTGCTTAGAGGCTGTAGTCCTGACCTTGCTATGGGGCAGGAGATGCTAAATGGTCTGGTTGAAAACTTGCCATACTAAGGTAACTCAGGACTGATTCTGGCTTTCCAGGAGGTGCTTAAATTTATGCTGAGGGTTTCATTTGTTGCTCTGAGAGCTGATCTCACAGAAGAAACTGCCAAGAAAGACTTGGGGGTGTCAGTTGACGACAAACTCAACATGAGCCAGCAGTGTGCACTTGCAGCCAAGAAGGCCAACCAGATCCTGGGTTGCATCAAGAAAAGTGTGACCAGCAGGTCAAGAGAGGGGATTTTGCCCCTCTACTGGGCTCTGGTGAGGCCCCACCTGGAGTTACTGTGTCCAGTTCTGGAGCCCTCAACACAGGAAGGACATTGAGCTGTTGGAGCAGGTCCAGAGGAGTCCACAAAGATGGTCAAAGGGCTGGAGCAACTGCCTTGTGAAGACAGGCTGAAGGAGTTGGGGTTGTTCAGCTTGGTGAAGAGAAGGCTCAGGGGGGACCTTATAGTAACTTATCAGTACCTGAGGGGGTCCTACAGAAAGACAGGGGAAGGACTTTTTAAAAGGATATGTGATAGGAGGACCAGATGCAATGGATGTAAATTGGAAGGGGGTAGATTTAGACTCAACATAAGAAAAAAATTCTTTCTGGTGAGGGTAGTGAAATGGTGGAAGAGGTTGCCCAGAGAGGTTGTGGATGCCCCCTCTCTGGAGGTGTTTAAGGCCAGGCTGGACAAAGCACTGAGCAGCCTGATGTAGTGGGAGGTGTCCCTGCCTATGGCAAGGGAGTTGGAACTTGATGATCTTTAATGTCCTTTCCAACCCAAACTATTCTATGAGAAGCATGGCTGTCTGAAGACAAAGTTTGGGTAGGCTGCACACACATCTCTATGGGGCTGAGTCTTGGCTGAGAGTTTATTCACATCCAGGAATAACTTTTGAGCTGTGTCTCTGAGTCCCTCTGCTTCTTGGGCAGAATGGATAGAAAGATTTGTGGACATCTGTGAGGTGGACCTTGGCTCCTCCTGGGAAAAGTCCATGTTCCTCAGGTTTTAGGGCCCTCTTGTTTTGGTTAGTCTTTAACAGCAATTAGTCACCTGACAACTTTCTATAATAATGACCAGGTTTTTCATTAAGTAGCAAACACTTTGAACTTCTCCCCAGTTCCTCTGCAGACATCCAGCCTGTCACTTTTCACAAGGAGAAGGAGCTACCTTCATGTTTTATTCATTTCCTGGTTACAGAGTGAGGTGAAATAAAGCCATGAGAAACGGTGAAAACAACTGGGGAGGGGGCTATGGGGACTGTGGGGTTAAATCATTGTCATCACTTGCTTCTGGATTTACTGTATAATGTGACACATGACAGGCAGGAGAGGTGATGTCAAGCAACCTGCTTAAAAGAATCTGTGGGGAGGATTCCCTGTTGCAGCACTGCCTTGAAGCCCTGGGACTGATTGTCCCTGTTGCCCTGTCTTTGAAGTGGAGATAAGACTGCTTTTCCCATGCTCAACTATAAAGTCTCCCAGGCCCTGACAGTAGCTTAAAAATGCTGTTAAATAGTAAAAATTCTTGTGCTGATGGTGATAAGAATCTGGCAATCTGGGCAGGTTATGGAATTTGGGGATCTTATAGATAGACAGAATGGTTTGGGTTGGAAGGGACCTTCAAGATCATCTAGATCTAACCCCACTGCCATAGGCAGGAACACCTCCCACTACACCAGGTTGCTCAGTGCCTTGTCCAGCCTGGCCAATATATATATAAGTCTCAAAATAAAAAAAATAAAATTAAAAAAACCCCACAAAATAACCCCCCCAAAAAAAACCCAAAAAACCCCACCCCCACAAAAAAAAACCCACAAAAAAAATCCTACCCCCCAAAAAAGCAAACAAAAAAAACCCTAAAAAAATCTTCCTCTAGATGTGTTGATTACTGGGGGGTGTTCCTTTCCATGTCTTAGCATGAGTAAGTGGGGAACAGGGGAAGAGACCTGTCTGATTTTTGTTATTCTTAAAATGTCATAAAAGCTTTCTCTGTCACCCACCTGGTGTGTTTAGGTTGTCTCCAAGCTATCCTGTAAAGTACCTTGAGCAAATGGGGAGCTTTCCTTGGGGTAGACAGGTTCTGCTGAGTCATGGTTGTACTGGAAAATGCCTGCCCAGGGGTAGGTGTTTCTTCTTTGGATAAGGATATCAGAGCAATTGAATGTCAAGTGTTTCTACTTTGATCCCATCAAGTCCAAAGCCAGGCAAGGAGTAGTTACAGAATCATAGAATAGTTTGGGTTGGAAGGGACCTTAAAGATCATGGAGTTCCAACCCCCCTGCCATAGGCAGGGACACCTCAGGCTGCTCAGTGCCTTGTCCTGCTTGGACTTAAACACCTCCAGAGAGGTGACATCATGTTTATCTCATGTGCAGGAGAGTGCACATCTAGTGAGCAAATCTCATATATGTAAAAGAAAGACAGTTTGTCCTAGATCTGGAAAAATCTTCTCTGCATCACTCCTGGCAGTTTAAAGGGAATCTAACTCAGATACCTGCTTTCAAGTCCCTTGGCAGTATCAAAAGCAGTTCCATTCCTTGGTGTAGAGGAACACTTCTGGCAGTGTTTTAATTAGCTCCCTCATCTAGTGTTATGTGAAGAGGACAGGGGAGAACTCTGGTTAAAAAACACTCTGAGAAGCCAAAAAAACCAAAAACTTCTTCAGCCTAGTGCAGTGTGCATTGCACAAGCAGCTCTACCTGTAAGAGTCATTCCCACATCTCTCTTCTCCACCCAGTCCTAAGAACTAGCAATGGAGGTTCCTGTCTCTGCTGGATTTTGATTCTATGAGCTGGTGGTATTTATTTGGCTGCCCACAGATCTTATGGCCTGTCTGGTAGGTGACAGTATCTCTGTGAATTCCATTGTGTCAAAGCCTGTGCCAGTTCTTGCCTTTTTCCACTTTCATCAGCTGAGAAGACACAAACATTGTCTGTTAGACTTTGCCTGTCCCTTACTCAGGTGTCACAGAGATGCCCAAACAATAATATATAGGCTCTGAATAGGTCAAGTCTTGTCATAATGCCATGGTGTGACTTTTCATGGTCAAACTTGCCCTTCAGTAGAAGAGATGAACAGAACTGTCATGAAGGAAGCTGAAAATTAATTATTTTCCTTGAGAGATTTCCTCTCCCTTCACAGGCTACAAGACTTCCTCTGATGGAGGAGGGCAGGATGTTCCTCTCAAGAGCTTCCCAGGTCAGTGTCCAGGACACCACCTTTTATGGGATGCATGTTCCTTCTCTATGTAACTACCAGTCCCTGTGGCCATGGAGCTGGGCAGTGCTCCAGCATCAGCTCCCTTTGAGGAGTGCAGGAGTGGTATTTTCCTGAACATGATGGATGGAGGAGTAACAGCACTTTAATGAGAGGGTGCCTTTGATGTTGGGGCTTGTGCCATGGGCAGAAACTGTCAGGATATTGTTTGATGCATGAAGAAATGAACAAAACCCAACCTTGTCACTATGGATTCGCTCCTGGGGCAACACAACATCTAAGTATTGTCTCCAAGTCCAATCATTCCTTGCTCTTCACCTTCTATGCTGTTCCCTTTACCGTGAGAACATGTGGCACGTGAGGTGTCTGATCACCCTGTTCTCACCTTGCCCCGTGAGCCATCAATCCTTTAGGGACAGGAAGGAGGAAGGGTGGCATGCCTTTAAAGCTTGAAGATTGGACTTTATTACGTCACCCTCTCTTTCTGACCACTCCCATATATAAAGTCTTGCTACCTCTCAGCTCTTTGTGATCAGTTTTGCTTTCAAAAAGCTCCTGAGAACCCTTGAGGAACAAGTAAGGCAGAAGTTTTGGTGTCACTAGCTGAAGCTGAGCTGCACCCAGGAAGAGCAGAGCTTTTGAAGTAGTGAGTAAACAGCATGATGTTATCTCCTTATGTTGGTTGGGGTGTGAGGTAGAGGAGTTGTTTCTTTGCCTTTATTACGTACCTTTGCAGCTCTTTAATCACTCTCTATTTAAGTGGACCTTGGTTTCACAAACCTTCAGGCTTGTGTTTGAAGAGCAAGTGCTTTTCTTTTGCAGGGATTGCCACGTTCTTCATCTACTGTGTTGACTCTGGATTCTTAGTTAAAGAAGAGCAGGTCACAGGCAATAGGATCTTTGTCTAGGAGATCTAAACAGCCAATGATTCACCCATAACCTCATGGCTTGATAGGGTCAGCAGTACATGAACTCAAGGTTTCATGAGGAACTGGGTTCCCTAACGGAGGCTGAGATTAGAGAAAAGATCTGGGATCCCAGCTGCATCCCTGGGCAAGATATTTCCCCTCTGTGTGGCCCATAAAAATCCTTATCTGCTACTCAACTTGATGTTGGTCTTCACTCCTTTCTGATTTCAAATGGTCTGTGGAAATCTTAAGTCCTAAGATGAAGTCTCAAATTGATGCTTGGTTTGCAAGTGATGCTTTAGGAGCCTGACAGAGGAAAGATTCTTTAAAACTACCTGAAAGTTCAGAGGTATCCAAATACTGCAAGGCAAATATCATGGAGTCCTAAAGGTGAGGAATTCTCACTGAAGTCAACAAGCTGCTGGCAAGCAGTCCTCTTCAGTGTAAGCTAGGTCTAAGGAGTGAGCTGAAATCCATAGGCTTTTGTATAGCTCTTATTTCTACATCATTCTGTGCTTCTAAGTGGTAACTTGGAAAATATGGACCCTTTGATTGGGATGGGAAGTCAAGCACTGGCAGGTTTCTTACCCAACAGCAATGGGGGAAGGCTTGGAGGTAGAGACAGGGCAGAAAAGCTCCAGGGATTATGGGATGATGCTAAAGATGTCTTCCAGAAGTGCAGTACTGTGGAAGAGAGCAGAGCTCCTGTTGCAGAGCAGGGAAAGCAGTCTGTCAGAGGTCTGTCTAGTCATGTATGGGGAATATGGCCTATGAGGCAGGAAGAAAAGTCCTGAACTAAACCTAGCAAGCCACATTTAATTCACTGTAAAGAAATTGCTGTTGCAAGGAACAGTCAAGGGCAACTGTGTTTGTGTGAGAGTGGATTCTGCTCAGGAAAATGAATGTTTAGATGCATGGATGAGCAGAACAGCACCCAGCAGACTCTGTGCTCCTTGCCAGGAAAAAGTCCTTTACTTCACATGCCTGGAAAACAAAAACCTGCTCCCTTTCTTATGCTGTGGTGTCTCCATCAGGTGCTGACTGCTGAAGTTGAAGCCAGCAGCATTGATGGCAGAGGTATAGCATCCCCACTGGGAATCCACTCAGTCCCTATGTAGCTGTCTAGCAAAGACAGCTGGGACCAGCACTCTCCTCTCTGGTCCAGCACAAGATCCTGGGCTGCATCTCCTGATCCAGCCATCTGCAACAGGCAGGAGACAGACCATGGCTACTGCAGGAGGGGCAAAATCATTCAAACCAACCCCACTGCCATTAGCACGGTCTTGATTTAGCAAAAGTGAGTGGATTTGAGCAGGTAGCCACAAAATTTTTCAGCTGGAGTCTGCTCTTTTCTGTAGTGAAGTCTACTTCAGCAAATGCAGTTTGGAGTTCATTTATTACTTTGGGATCTAGGTTGTTTGGTTTTTTTCCTGCCCATGTGCTCCACAGTCTATAAAATTAATAACTCTTATGCAATAACCTCAAAAAAATCCTTCTGCAGAAAATTCAGGCTTCATCTGTGATGTATGAACTTCAATGTGCCCATGAAGGTTGGGTCTAACTGCAGCAGTCAGCCTCAACTGCTGAACTCAACTTCTTCCTTCCAGGAAAAGGGTGACTATTTCTTTTTCAAAGTCTGTCTTTTCTATCACTTTTTCTCAATTCATTAGCCTTGTAGCCATTAGGCTGTAGCCTTGACTGGCCATTGGGGAATTTTTTGCCCTTTGGTTGCCTTCTTCTCTACTTTTTAGTCTTTTTTTGTCCCTGCTTTCTGACTCCTTCATACCCTCTTCTTCTGTTTTTTCCCTACCACCAGTTAAGACTTTTGTCTTTCCCTCAGATTATTCCCTCTTGTTTCCCACTCTCTTCCTTGTTCCCTCTTTTATTCCCTGATGATGAGGTGGAGGGGGAGCTGTGTGAGACTGTGGTGCTGAGCTGGGAGCATTTTACTCTTTAGTCTTTTTTTATCCTACTGCTGAAAGCCTTGACTGAGCTTTGGGGAATTTTTTGCCCTTCGGTTTTCCCCTTCTCTACTCTTTAGTCTTCTTTTGTCCTGCTTTCTGCCTCCTTCATCCCCTCTTCTGGTTTTCCCTTCCAGCAGTTTAGATTTTCTTCTTTCCCTCAGATTATTCCCTCTTGTTCCCTCTTTTTTTTCCCTGACGGTGAGGTAGAGGGGGAGCTGTGTGGGAATGTGGGAGCATTTTACTCTTTAGTCTTTTTTTATCCTACTGTTGAAGGGCTTGACTGGGCATTGAGGAATATTTTGCCCTTTACTTTCCCCCTTCTCTACTCTGAAGTCTTTTTTTGTCCTGCTTTCTGCCTCTTTCATCCTCTCTTCTGGTTTTCCCTTCCACCAGTTTAGATTTTCTTCTTTCCCTCAGATTATTCCCCTCTTGTTTCCTTTTTTTCCGTGATGGTGAAGTGGAGGGGGAGCTGTGTGGGACTGTGGGAGCATTTTACTCTTTAGTCTTTTTTTGTCCTGCTGCTGAAAGCCTTGACTGGGCATTGGGGAATTTTTTGCCCTTTACTTTCCCCCTTCTGTACTCTTTAGTCTTTTTTTTGGTCCTACTTTCTGCCTCCTTCCTCCCCTCTTCTGGTTTTCCCTTCCAGCAGTTTAGATTTTTGTCTTTCCCTCAGATTATTCCCTCTTGTTCTCTCTTTTACTCCCTGATGCTGAGGGTCACCCTTTTCCTGGAAGGAAGAAATAGATTTGTATTTATTGTCAGATAGGATTGGAAAATAAATAATGTTTAATGAATTGGTCCTTTCTGCTGTTGTCTTGCTCATTTTGAGTCACTATAGGAAGCCATTTGAACAGAAAATCAGAAATAGTTAACATTTTATCAAAATCTATAAAACATTCTTACAAAACACAGTATCACTAGTAAGATGTTGCTTTTTTCACACATCCTTCCTCATTATCTACCAGATAAAAAAACATCCTTTCAGGGTAAGCTCAGGGAACAGCTTTTCACAGTGGCCCTTCTTATACTCTAATCTTCATATTCAGATACTCAAATTAATTATGACAGGTATCTTATACTGCTGTCTAATCATAATCTCCTTGTGATTTATCTCCCTTCCACATCTGGAATATCATTAAGGTTATAATCACTTTAAAAGAATGAGAACCCTCTGGGATCATTAGAGTTTTATCACTATGCAAGCAGCATGAATGTCAAAAAAGTACAACTTCAAAAGGCTTTATCAAAACCCTCCCCCTTTAAGCACTTCCCAGTCATCTTTGGCAAAGGTAAATCCCTGTTCCTTCTGCACAGCCATCAACAATGCCTCTGACCACACAGGAGCACCATCAGCTGTCACCAAAATGCTGTCCTTACAACACTCCTGTGCAGGTAGAAGGACAGGGATGGAATTTGGACCATGTGACTGCCAAGAAAATGTTAATAAACCTCCCCATTTACCAGTTGTCTTTAGCTTACCATTGCCCCAGGAGGACTGAGTATCTGTGGATGACAGTGAGGAGCTGAACTTCACAGAATCATAGAATAGTTTGGGTAGGAAGGGACATTGAAGATATCTAGTTCCAGCTCCTCTTCCATGGGCAGGGACAATGTGGGTTTAGTGGGTTCCTCCTCTTTGTGCTGGTGCCTTATAGCTCTCATAGCAGAGGAAGGAAGCANTCCTCCTCTTTGTGCTGGTGCCTTGTAGTGTGAGCAGCTCTCATAGCCAGGGTAAGGAGGTGCTTTGGATGTGGGCAAACATCTGCTTATTAAGTTTCAGCTCTTAAAGTTGACTGTTATGACCTTGCTCATAGTCAATGTGACCATAGAATCATAGAATAGTTCAGGTTGGAAGGGGCCTTAAAGATCGAGTTCCAACTCCCCTGCCATAGGCAGGGACACCTCCCACTACATCAGGCTGCTCAGAGCCTTGTCTAGCCTGGTCTTGAACACCTCCAGAGAGGGGGCATCCACAACCTCTCTGGGCAACCTGTTCCAGTGTCTCACCACCCTCACCCTAAAGAATTTCTTTCTTATGTTGAGTCTAACTCTCCCACCTTCCAATTTACATCCTTTTCACTTCCTAAAGTACCTTTTATCGTAGAAGTCTTTCTCCATGACTTATTTTCCAAGGACTTTTCAGCAGTGATTGATCTCTTGTTTGCATCAGTATTTACAATTGTTTAGCTGAAATGCCTTCTGAAGACAGGATGAAAGAGTTGGGTTTGTTCAGCTTGGTGAAGAGAAGGCTTGGGGGGAGGAATCTCAGAGTAGCTTCTCAATACCTGAAGGGGGCTACAGAAAGGCAGGAGTAGGATTTTTTAATAAGATATGTGATGGGAGGACTAGAAATAATGGATGTAAATTGGAAGAGGGGAGATCCCCCTATGGCAGGGGGGTTGGAACTCGGTGATCTTTAAGGTCCCTTCCAACCTGAATTATTTTTTGATTCTATGAAATGAGGACTGCTTGCTGGTCCTTAACTTCCACAAGTTGCTCTAAACCTGGAGGAGTAACAAGAAGGGGTCAGACAGGAAAATATTCCTTAGTGGAGAGAAGCCTCACATACTTATTAACATCTAAGTCTTATGATGATCTGAAGATACTATTTGATGCTTATGTCCAACAGCTAAGCTGAAAAATGAGGATGTTTTAAAACGGCTTCTCCTCCAATAATGTGTTTGAGAAAACATCCAAAACTGGAGACCCTGGGCTGCCTCTTCTGCCACAAACAGGAGGTGTCTGACCAGTAGATGACATTATCTGTGCTGTGGAAGTTGTTGCTGGTGTTGCTTCCTGAAATTTCTATGGAAAAAAATCAGTCATGAATGGAGGAAGAAGCAAAAATGAACCACCCAGAAGTGCCTTCAGCTCTCCCAGTGCTTTTCAGTCTCTGTGCACTATATTATGAGGGCTATGAAGGTATTGCTTCAATATGCTGATGGATGGACTCCTTTAGAAGGTGGAAGAAGTGGAGATTTCTGTTGCCACATGCCAGTTTTTGTGGGGTGCCAACAATGAGCATGCTGTGAGCATCCCAAATGGAAAGATGTGGCAAGCCCTACAGGAAGTACTTTTTGCTTTTTCTGCAATTGATTGATATGTTTGGGTTAACAAGACAGCAATGGATGTGCCTTAAATGAGGTCTGAGCAGTTGATTCAGACTCTGCTTTTTATTGCTGTTCTGGTTTTGGGTCTGTTGTTTGTTATTTGAAAATGAAGGAAAAACTGCCACCTCCCACTCTTTTATCTCTGTTTTGAAAATAATACTCATTTTAGTTCTTTCAGTGCTAAAAGTTAATAAATTTGACCTCACTCATGTTTATAAATGGAAAGGGTGAGTGTCAGGAGGATGGAGCCAGGCTCTTCTCAGTGACCACCAATGGTAGGACAGTTGGCAGTGGGTGCAAGCTGGAACACAGGAGGTTCCACAGAAAATACGAGAGAGAACTTTTTCACGGTGAGGGTGACAGAACACTGGGACAGGCTGCCCAGAGAGAATGTGGGGTTTCCTTGTCTGGAGACATTCAAACCCCACCTGGACACCTTCATGTGTGACCTGGTCTGGGTGTTCCTGCTCCAGCAGGGGGATTGGACTAGATGATCTCTTGAGGTCCATTCCAATCCCTGACATTCTGTGTGATGGTGTGAGGTGTGGCTTTGCTGCTTGAAACACACAGGACAGCCTTTCATATCAGTGCCTAGACAGAGATACCTGACTATATCCAGAGAATATATACCTGTCTGTATACCTCATCTAGGTGGTCCATCTCTGGCAGGGAGATTAGAATCAAAGAATAGTTTGGGTTGGAAGGGACCTTAAAGGTCATCGAGTTCCAACCCCCCTGCCATAGGCAGGGACACCTCCCACTACATCAGGCTGCTCAGTGCCTTGTCCTGCCTGGCCTTAAACACCTCCAGAGAGGGGGCATCCACAGCCTCTCTGGGCAACCTCTTCCAGTGTTTCACCACCCTCACCCTAATGAATTTCTTTCTTATGTCTAGCCTGAATCTACCCCCTTCCAATTTACATCCATTATTTCTAGTCCTCCCATCACATATCATATTAAGAAGTCCTACCCCTGCCTTTCTGTAGCCCCCTGAAAAGGGTATTGAGAAGCTACTCTGAGGTCCCCCTGAGCCTTCTCTTCACCAAGCTGAACATCCCCAACTCCTTCAGCCTGTCTTCACAAGGCAGTTGCTCCAGCCCTTTGATCATCTTGGTGGCCTCCTCTGGACCTTAGACTAGATGATCTCTTGAGGTCCCTTCCAATCCCTGGAATGAGTAGTTGTGCATAGTGCAACCTATACACATGAAGCTACCAGTCTGTCAGAACTAGAAATACTAACTTCAGGTTTCATAACTAACCCCATTTTCAACTCTGCTTGTTGTTAAAGTGAAAGCGTAACTTGCTGAGGAGAATCTAACTTGTTCCAGCTCTGCACTGGTAAAGAACATGCCACAGATGAGACAGCTTTGCCCTTGAAGAAGGATGTAGGAATTTGCTGAATTTTTATGTCTCACTGTTACAAAACCTGCCTTTCAGCACTAGGGGCAAAGAATAACAGTTGGATAATTATGATTTAGTGCGGGGGTTTCCTACACTAACAGCCTCTCAGTGTCACCTCACACCCTAAGAGATAAATGTGGGGGGGAAAGCACCCTTCTGACCTAGATCTACTTCAAGTCCATAGTTTTATGGTCTTAAAGTTGCTATTAAGCATAAACCCTAGAACCAATCACACTTAAAGGCATTTGTAAATTAAGAAAATTGCTCAGCAGATTCCATCTTCACCTGTAAGAAAGAAATTCTTTACGGTGAGGGTGGTGAAGCACTGGAAGAGGTTGCCCAGAGAGGCTGTGGATGCCCCCTCAATCTCTGGAGGTGTTTAAGGCCAGGCTGGACAAGGCACTGTCTATGGAACTCCATGATCTTTAAGGTCCCTTCCAACCCCAACTATTCTATGATTCTAATCTTTGATTCTAATGATGTTGTTTTGGAACAGCTCCCATCAGCCCCTTCTCTGTAGAATATTGCCCTTCTTGCATCAATAAATTAGTGGTAGGTGTTACTCATTGAATAAGGCCTGGACTCTGTACTTTCTAGTCTAAAACATCTATTCAGATCCATCAAATCTTTCTGAGCCAGTGGAATATTTTCTGTGCCAGTGCTTGCTTTCCTGAAAGCTTCCCTTTGTGCTCAAAATCTCTTGGACAGTCACAATTGCAGTATGGTTGGAGAGACCTCCTCTCTTGATACAATGACTGGAATGGGATATTTAAATTCCCTTTTAGGGAATGTGCTAAATCCCTTTCACTTATCTCAAGGCTGGAATGCTGGTGTTTTTTATTAGAATCATAGAATAGTTCAGGTTGGAAGGGACCTTAAAGATCATCGAGTTCCAACCTCCCTGCTATAGGCAGGGACACCTCCCACTACATCAGGCTTCTCAGTGCCTTGTCCAGCCTGGCCTTAAACACCTCCAGAGATGGAGCATCCACCACCTCTCTTCCAGTGTTTCACCACCCTCGCCGTAAAGAATTTCTTTCTTACATCTAGGCAGAATCTATCCCCTTCCAATTTACATCCATTACTAATTTTGCTAAACATAAATGTCAAAAGGAACTCCATTTTGTCGCTATTACCAAAAAGATGTATTTTTAAGCAGGAGAAATATGGCTTACTGTTCCCAAATCTTTTACTCTTGGATTTAGGCCAAACTTTGTTAATGAGTCATTCTGATGTAGCTATCATCCTTCTGAAGTAAGTTAAAAAACCCCCAGTGTATCAAAGGTTGGAGTGGATTGGAAGGACTGGACTGGTTTGGAATTGAGATATTGGCAACTTAACTGACTTTCAGGCTAGACATAAAGAAATTCTTTATGGTGAGGGTGGTGAAACACTGGAAGAGGTTGCCCAGAGAGGCTGTGGATGCTCCCTCTCTGGAGGTGTTTAAGGCCAGGCTGGAGAAGGCACTGAGCAGCCTGATGTAGTGGGAGGTGTCCCTGCCTATGGCAGGGGGGGGGGGACTTGATGATCTTTAAGGGCCCTTCCAACCCAAACCATTCTATGACTCTGGTAGGTCAAAAGAAGGCATCCAGCTGACTGGCTTTCAGACAGACTTTGCTTCATCCTGCATTTGTAGTACAGTCTGCAGGCTAAAAATCAAGTGGAGGACATGTGGCTTGAGTACTTGCTGTGCCCAAGTTTCAGGCAAGGTGTGATTTGCCCATAGCCCACCCAGAGTGCAGATTTGGCTGGCTCTGAGGTTTCTAGCAGGGGCAGAAACTTTGATAGCTGAGTCCTTAGAGTCCAGGGAGAGTTTGTCTGTGTTGCTGCTGAGGTTTATGCCAGCTGAGCTGTAGCCTTGGAGCTGCAACTGTGCTTCTAGACTTTGCACAAGCAGGCACACAGGATTGTTGCTGAAAAGCCGCAGTGAAGTTTGGTGATGGAAGGCAGGTTTTGTCATCCCTACCTTTCTCCTTGCCAGAGGGGCAGCAGAACAGGCAATTGCAGCTGGAGTATTAACCCAAACTCAAAACCACTGACAATTTAAGCTGTGGTTTTGCTGAGGAATGGATCTGTGTGTAGATCATTGCAGGCAGGACAGTCCCTCACACTTGGCAGGGAGTTTAATCTCACCAAATGAATCTGGCAGGCTGTCTAGGTTTAAGTTTCAAGAGACAGACTTAAAATCCAGTCTCTTTCTGAAGCAGAATTGTGCCAGTTGGTTAGACAAGAGGGATGTGAGGACACAGAGCCCTGTGGAGAAGAGAGCACTTCTATTTAAGATGATATTTGCTCAGTTGTTTGATCAGAACTTAAGAGCTAGTGATGAGGTGTGGGAAAACTCTTCTTTGCACTGCACGGCAACTCAATCCAGGAATGTCAAATAGCTCTGCTGGTGGGACACAACCCTTGTGGATGCTAAAATATGCACTTGAAAAGGTGTGGGGTTTTGTCTCTTCACTTAGTCAATGATTACTTCTGCATTCCTCTGGTACCGTGAATTCAGACTTAATGAGTTTCAATGGGTCAATCTCCAAGAGCCAGCACGAATATCAAATAGCAGAACTTGCTTCAGAGAGAGCTTTTTAAGGGAAGGTAAGTGGTTCCTGCTGCTGCTACAAGGATATATTGTCCCTAGAAAAGAGTGCACTGGCTGAGAAGGATATTCCAAGGACATCAACAAATCCTGTGCCAAAGGACAGAACATACAAACACTCTTAAGAGGTAAGGGGGAATTAGAAATTATCTTCATTAGGTCATTCCACTTGGCCTGGAGGTGCTGTGTGGGGTTTTGTTTTTTTTTTATTCTGTGGAACATGGGACAATATGATTTAAAAAAAAAAAAAAGTATCAGATGAAAGCTTGACAAAAGAGAACAAAAAAGGGACCTGACAAACCAGTTCCAATAAGTTCAGGTCTATTAAATAAGATGCAAAAATCTTTTGCAACAGCCAGGAGTAATAACATGGCAACAGCCATGTTGTAATAAGCATTTTGATTTTAAATTAGGATTGAATGCAACAGTCGTGTTCTGGATGAGTTTACAAAACTTTATCATAGCCACCTGTGCTTTTGAGATTGAGGTTTTTTGCCAGTTCTGGATTTCTAGGAGGTCTCCAATAAGAAAACACTGGCAAAAACCACGTGAAATGGATTTTATTTTGCATTCTGCATTTTATTTAATCTTTCTGGCTTTTTTTTTCCATTCATAGTTTATGCTGAAGCATCTTAAAGTAGAAAATGTTACATTGGCACTAAATTTTCTGCAGGAAATCATGAAAAAGGGGGGAAAAAAAGTTACTTCAGGAGGAAATTATCATCTCTTTTTCTCAGTGAACTCCCAGTTTGTACATAGGACAGAGTACTGGCTTCAGAAAACAGCCCATGGATGTTTGCTTTACATTCATTGTCACTCAGAAGTCACTGACAGCTCACTCTCACAACAGAGGAGTGTAAAATTACAATTTTGGCTGATTTTAATGATTTTCTTTTTTATAAATGTGCAATGCTATTGCTACAGATTAGACTTTGAGTTTTATCAGGGGAGAATAGCTTATGTTCTGTGACAAGATTCAAAGGTGTCCATTCTGTCCTTGAACAATGTGTGGTGCCTGGGAGGAATATTTGGTTCTGGGGAGAAATTTGGGTGCCTGGGGCATCCCAAAGCTGCTGGCTGAGTACTGGTTGTGGGGACACAGGGAACTGTCAGGAGCAGGTGCCAAGGCTTGCAGCTGTTGCAAGATGGGTTTAGAGGAGAAGCCTGTTGGGTTAAAGTTTTAGGTGTTGTCAGTAGATGTTCTGGAATGAAGTAGTGAAGGAAGCAAGGCAATGCCTGTCTGTACCTGGGCTCCTTTGTCATCATCTGATGTCTGGCTGTTCTCCCTCCCCTGGTTTCTCACTGGTACATCTCCTCTTCACCATCTTTCAGTTCTTCTTGTGCATGTTCTTCAACTCTACAGCATATCCCAGCCTTCCTGGCAGAGATGTTGGACCCTGTATCCCCTACCTGACACTGGGTAGAATGTTGCACTGGGGTACCAACAGTGTCCTGTTCAAATAAGCTTGTGAATATTATGACACATCTGGATACAGCACAAAGGGGTTGCTCATAAAGCTTGTACTTCTCACAGAAGGGCAGGGGTTGGAAAGGACAACAAGAGATCATCTAATTCAATCCCCCCACCAGAGTAGGAGCGCCTAGATCAGGTCACACAGGAACATATAAAGGCAGGTTTTGAATGTCTCCAGAGAAGGAGACATCACAACCCCTCTGGGCAGCCTGTGTTCCAGTGTTCTGTCACCCTCACCAGTTGCCTCTCTGGGCAACCTCTTCCACTGTTTCACCACCCTCACTGTAAAGAATTTTTCTTATATCTAGACTGAATCTACCCTTTTCCAATTTACATCCATTATTTCTAATCCTCCCATCACATATCTTATTATAAAAGTCCTACCCCTGCCTTTCTGTAGCCCCCTTCAGGTATTGAGAAGCTCCTCTGAGGTCCCCCCTGAGCCTTCTCTTCACCAAGGTGAACAACCCCAACTCCTTCAGCCTGTCTTCACAAGGCAGTTGCTCCAGCCCTTTGACCATCTTGGTGGCCTCCTCTGGACCTGCTCCAACAGCTCAATGTCCTTCCTGTGTTGAGGGATCCAGAACTGGACACAGTAACTCCAGGTGGGGACTCTCCAGAGCTGAGTAGAGGGGCAAAATCCCATCTCTTGACCTGCTGGTCACACTTCTCTTGATGCAGCCCAGGATTTGGTTGGGCATCTTGGCTGCAAGATGCTCACAAGTATTATCCAAATCCAGAGAGAAGCTGAAAGGTGGGAACAGAATTCCTGTCTGAGGTTTTCCTTTCTCTCCTGCTGTCAGAATAAGTAACCTGTCAAAGCAGTTAATTTTTTCAGAAGCCCAGCAGTGAAACAGGCAGCTGTGGGTCACTGCACAGCCTCTGCCAGGACCCTAAGGGTTAATACAGCAGCTCTGGAGCTGCAGTCACACCAGGCTTGCAGGACAGCATAGAGCAGCCTTCTGATGAAACAAAGTACCTTCTGCCTAGCTGGGGCACAGATAAAAGATCCCATGGCATTTCTTGTGAAGCCTGGAAGAGACTGCCAGTGCTGAAGCAGAACTCTCCCTGCCAACAAACAGAACTGCCTTGAAACTCTGAGGCTGTGTGTGAGCTATTGTTGGGGACATAATGGCTTCTCTGTTTCCCTGCGCAGTCCTTGCTCTGCAAACATGCCACTGGACTCTTTTAAAAGTAGTTGAGTGTAAATCAATTCTAGAACCTGGAAAAAAGGTTTCATCCATTTACCTTTTACTACTAGCCTCAGTTGACATGTGTTTACAGAACCGGACATAGAGTAGATTTACACCCTGGCTTGAGCTGCTTTACTTGGAGATGGACATCTTTATTACTCAGGCTGAGAGTCACTCAGAAAGGACTTGGATAGCAAGTTCTCATCTCCTGATTTAAATAACAGGAGTGGGGGTGAGGTGGAAGAGGTTTTGGTTTGGCTGGCCTGGCCTGTTTCCTCTCCTTAGCTCAGTGCTGGCACACTCACTGCTCCCTAATCCCACACGTGCTGCTGCTGCAGGTTCTTCCCCAAGCAATAGCTGCTGCTCTGGGGCTCTTGTGTTGCTTCTCCAAAGGGTTTCCAGGGGCTCCAAGGCTGCTCCCTGAAGAAGATTGTTCTGCAAATAGGATGGCAGTAAAGGGGAAGCTAATAAAAGGTTGGAATTAATATGGTTGTTCAGCACAGATATGATGGGGGCATAGAGCAATGGGACTGGCAGTGCCCACAGAAGAGTTCTCCATTTGAGTCTGATTAAGGAAGTATTTGGGAGACTGTCCCTGGGAGAAGTTCATGGGAAGAAGTTCATGGCTCCAGTTCTGGAGCCCTCA
>VZTY01016401.1:126097-151033 GCA_013400935.1 Turnix velox | reverse complement strand
TTTTTTTTTTTTCTTTAGGTGAGTAGAACTCCACTCTTAGTCTTGGGGCTTCGAATTATTTTCAAAGCTTCAAAGCTAAAACCCCAGGAACTTTACTTGCTTCACACTGCTCTTTTTGAGAATAGAGAAAAATGTGACCAAGGCACAATCTGATAAAAGTATCTGATTAATTTTCTCTCCTTACTGACCTGCAGAATGACAGTGTTAAAGAATTCATCTTGGGAATGAAAAAAAGGTACCCCATCCAAAGTATTTCATTTTGGAAAGATACAGAAATAATAAAAGCAGGACAACAAGTTAAGCCTCTCAAAAAAACCCTGTTTGTTTGAGAAAATATTAGGAAACATCCCAATTATCAGTCTGAAGGAAGATGAAATAGAATATACTGAATCCACATTAAAAATCTGTGTTGTATGAAGTAAGGAAGTGAGCAAGAGGGTTGAGATGGAAGTTCTGCTTTTCAAAAAGACAAACATATTTATTCTTTTACGGCCGAGGTGTCTTTAAGGCTAGAAAATGAAACAAAACTCCATTGAATTCTCAACAAATCAACTTGCTTCTGGATGCTGTTGCACAAATACATTTCTGGGAATCCAGTGCCTGAAAATGCCATGTGAATAAGTCAATACTTATTTTTCTGAACTGATACATATGTAATGCTCAAGCTGTTTGTGAGGGGAGGAACATGTCTCATACACAGTACACAGCAAAGCTCCCCATTACAGGAAGCCTCTCTTATCACCCAGCCTTATCAGCTTACATGAATTTGACCAGATTACATCCTGCTTGTTCCTCTGTATTTTATGATTATTTTCATGTAAGCAAAAATGCCTTGAATCAGACTTTGTCCATTTTGAGGAAAGGACATTTTTCAGAGCAAACAGAGAATTACAAGCTCCTGTTGCCTCTCACTTGTCTGTGAGCTGTGCTTCACTCAGGCACTTGTGGATCATCCTGATTTTTACTGGTTATATTCACTTACTTCCTAAACGAGAACTGCTGCCATTCAATTTCAAGCATAGTTGTAAATGGAAGCATCTCTTTTGGTTGAACTTCAAACCTCGAGCATTTTCTGCTCCTAAAAAACAAGGGAAACCTGATTTGCTAATTCAGAGAGAAAAATAATTCATTCTTTTTCAAAAACTTGCTGTTGCTTTTCTTGAAATCTTCCTTTTCTTTCACATATCTTTGCTCTCTTCTTAAAAGATGCTGGTGTGTCAAAATTAACAAGCCCCATTGTTAGAAACAGGGCAAATTTGGTATCAGCAATGAAAAGCAAAGCTCTGCCACTCCACATTTTCACCCACTCCCCAGAAAGGCAGAGATTACCCTGTAGCACTGAAGGTTACACTTTCATGGTAGGAAGAAATTCTGGATTCTACACTGTTTGCTGACTGTGTAGAACAGAAGAATAGCCAATGCCATCTGAGCCTGGGGACAATTAACAGGATGTCTTTAGAATATTTTTATTACGTTAATCTTTTCTTTTGCTTGAGCCAGCATTCCCCTCGAGAGGAAGAGAAATGATGCTGGGACAACTCACCACTGCAAATTAATTCTATGGTCTGTTTCCCAAGCATCTAATTTGGCCACAGCAACCTGTTTAACTCAGACGAGTTGTCAGACAGTGACATAAAAGCCAGGCCAAGTTCTTTAGAGGTGGCCAGTAATTTTAAGGGGATAAAGGGAAATGGCTGGCATTATTGCTTTTGTCCAAGTAAAGCCTCTTCTAAACAGAGTGAGGGAAAATCAAGTGATTTAGCCCGACCAAAATTCATGGTACATGAGATCTTTTGGAATTGTTGACTGAAGAGGAACTGTGGATTGAAACAGGAGGCTGAGAAAAGAAGTCAGGCTTCATATTGCAAGAGCATATGAAACATAAAGGAAAAAGCGTAACTTTTTTTGTTCTTCTCACAACTGCTAAGTCTGAAACCTGGAACACAGGTTTGGGATAGGAACTGAGATACAAACACCTCCTTAAACATGAGCCCATCTACTTGCAAGGCAACTGTCACACCTGCACCAGGACAGAGAAGTCTGTAGCAAAAAACCCAATACATGACACTCCTGCTGCTTTCAAGTCAGTGTTTCTGGATTTAATCTTTCACAGTGTGGGTGGCTTGATCTTTTTTAGTTCTGGCATCCCATGTGTGGAGTTTCCATGTGTGTGCTCCTTGTTTGAGTCCACTCTTGGTATGTGGGCTTTCATGATGAGGCAATCCTGGATCCTTAACCCACTGTCTCCATATCTCCCAGCCTGTTGCCTGTGTTCTTCTCTCACAGCTGTGGTCATTTCAGCTTGTCCAAATCCAGTTTGGTTCAGTCTGTTAACACAGGAACTTCTGTTTGGTATAAAATATTTCGGGGACCACAAAGTTATAATTTTATGGCTAAATACATCACTTCTTTTTTTCCTGTTTAGACTTAAAGGCTGTGGATAATAGGGACGGATTAGGATTTGGCATTTTTTCAGCCTCTCAAGGAATCTCTCTGTGTGTACTGTTTCACTTTTTACTGTCAAGAAGCAGCACTTAAATTTTCCTTGCCATAAAGTAATCTTGCAGAATCCTATAGAAGGTGATACAACATCCCAAACACTTCCATTAGCCTGATCCCTACCTACACTGATGTACCCTTCTTCCACAAAGCAGGCATAAGCAAATCCTTCTCATAGGGAAAACAGGATGAAAACATCAGTTGTAGGGAGCAGAAGACCAATAGACACGAACACAAATCTGGAATGGATAAAATCTTTCTCCCGCTGAAGATAGTTACTTTTCTTTTTTTTCCAGCATGTCCTAGAGATGACTTAATTTCAGAGGATTCCCAGAAGTTCAGGGATTCCTTTTGCTCAACTGGCCTTGAAGAAAAGATTTCTTTCATTCTGTACTTGGTTTCTTCCTTCCTTATCTCCCTTTGTTGCTTCAGAGGAGTCAGTTCCCTCAGAGCCATCCTCTCTGCAGGCTCCTGCCAGCCCTGCAGGCAGTGGGAAGGAGCAGAACTCCTTGCAGGGACTGGGCATGAACTTGTTCTAAAGGTTACTCAAAAATCCTCATCTGAATCTCAAATTGCAGATACTCACACATTTATAGAGAAAACAGAGCAGACAGCTAATGCTGCACTTCTTCTCTTATTCAAACCTGCTGCTGACAATGAAGATGATGATGTCATTCCCTGGATGTGACAAGGGACTAGTATTATATGCAGTAAAAACAATGAGTCAACAGTTTCTGTGCCCTTAAGGTCAAAGCATTCAACAGTTTGCAAACTAGTCTGGTTTTTCTTGTGCTGGGAGCTACAGATCAATACAAAATGTGTAAAATCAAGATAAAACTCCAAAAAAATACACTCTTTTTTTTTTTTTGAGTTTTAAACTTAAGCTAAAGGTCCAATTGAGATGTAATACAAGCTAACTGATACCAATTTTACCCACATATGTCAAGCATGACATTGCAAAACACTTTTTCGGGTCAAAAATACACGACTAATGTTAAGTTATCATTTGTAAGAATTTGAGAGGCACTTGGCAATCACAAATTCCCAGTAATGTTAGTTAAGAACTGTGAGTATTCATGTGGCAACTAAATACTAGGAAATGCTCTGGAAATATTTTGTAATGGTCTGAAAGATAAGAAAGACCTTTTACATGAAAATATGTTTTGTCAGAGAGAAAGAATACAAAGCAAAGAGTCTAACCAGGCGAGGTTTCCCAGATTTTCTGGAATACAGGAGGCATTGCCCAATTTGGCCACCTTTAACCACAGCTGCACCTAGCTCAGGGTAATGCAAGAAATGCCAATGGTTGACAGAGATCCTGTCTTCAGTAACTCTAAAACCATTATGGAAGATTATTATCCCACTCCTAAAGACACAGTGAAACTGAAGCAGAGAGAAGTGACAGTTCAAGGTCACTTAAAAGTCAGCAGAGTTTAGAAAAGAATCCAGATTTCTCAATCCATGCCCAGCCCTCTGCCCACTGGGCTGCATCGCCTCACTGCATTCCTGCTCCATACAGCTCCTTTTCAAAATCAGATACAATTTAACAGCTTTGACAAGTTTCCAATTAATTATACAGCTGTCCCTATCAATTTCGGTTTCTGGAAAAATACCTATTTAGATCAGCCACATGATCAAGTGCGAGGGAATCCCAGACCAGCTGCAGTCTCTCTTCCTGTTGTCCTTGTAAACCAAATTCAGAGTGACCTGGATTATACCCAAATGGGCTTTTATATAGGAAGAAATATAATTTTGCCTGCAGTGATGGCAGCTGACAACGTACTGGATTAAAATAAACTTTAGCACGGAATACATAACACTCAGCATTCTAAAAATGAATTGAAATTAAACCTTAGACTCTGAATCACAAGGAATTTCTCCTGGCACGCTGACAAAGGGCTAAACAAGGTTTTCTTAGTTTGTGCTGACCCTTTCCTTCATTGTGCCACCCAAAATAACTGCAAATGAGTTCAGACATAACTTGCACGGTACATTTCAGGCTCAAGTGATCACTTACCCAATCTATGGAAGAATGCATCTGGCAGGCTGGCTGGGCACCATCCTGGCAGCTTCATTAACAAAGTGAATGCAAGAGCCATGGCTCAGCCTGATCTCCAAATTCCTTGTCTTCTAATGCTTAAGGTGCTCTTGGGTGTTTAAATCAAATATTTAGGGTCTGAAGATATCTCAGGTGTTTTAGAGTGACACCATACTGCTCAAGGAAGATGAGGACACTTCTGAGTTATCCAAGGGCTCCAGGGCTCTGCACATTTCCTTGTGAGCATCAGAACTCATGAGATTTTAATTAAGAGGACTCGTTAGAGCACTTCAACTGAACATACGTTTCCACTCTTACAAAATCAAACAGAATCCAACAGATTTGAGGCAAAACAAAATGAAAAGTAAAGGAACTTACCTATTTTCTCCAGATATCTCAAGCTAATGACAAACTGTACAGCAAGCAGACACTGGTATTTTAATTTCCACTGTCACTGCTCCTCCATAGTCTTGATTAATGAAGGACACAATGATTTCAATATCATGTAGAAGAGTGATGAAATGTATTTCCCGTGTGAAGTAGGATATCTTTTTGAAGTTTGGAGGTATTTTTGCAGTGACATCATTTACTGCTTAATGAAAGCCAAAATCCAAATTCACCCATCCTACAGCTGTGCTGTTCAGAGGGATGCAGGTACCTCCTTCTTTCCTTTGACTCACACAAATATATTAAAATACATTCAAGGTGAAGCTATCATTGGTCTTTCTATAGATACACAAGAAAAAAAAAAACCACAGGGGCTCATTTCCTAGAATGTTCCAAGAGATTTTTACCTGACCTTTGCCTTCAGAGCTCTGATCCCAACAACAAACTTTGAAAACTGGCATAACATTCTGTACTTGATGTCCTAGTGAAGCTGCTCCTTTGTTAAACAGGATTTTGTGAATTAATACCAGGTATGGAGATTCCTATTCATGAAAATACCAAAGAGTATATAATAAATTAAGGATATCTTCATATTATCTTGTAAATCAAAGCTGAACAAATCAGGTGATGCTTCTAAAAGAACACTCTAAAAAAACCTCCCCAAAAAAGCAAAGACAAACTAATATTAGAGGCATCAGCCACCTTATTATTTCAAAATTTTGCTAATAAGAGATCTGACAAAATTAAAATTCTCTCCAGTGTTGGCACAAAATTTTCAGACCAGTAGAATTATATAAATTCATACAGCATCTATAAATCCATAAAGACAAACATTTTCTTAATGTTTAATACAGATGGAAAACAATACAAAGCCTTTAATGCAATCATTGTACTTCAGACTGTTATTGATACATGTTTATCACATCCCCATTAGATCTGTTAGTAGGTCAATCCTTTATTACATGTTGCAGTGCCATTTTAACAAATGAATTTACACAGCATTGCATGACATTATGGACCTGCAAAAGTATCACAAGGTCCAGAATTACAAACAGGAAAAGCATCAAACAGCATTAATTTTACCCTGCAATACAGCTGAAGTGATGTTGCAGTGTGAATCTAGATTTAGCTAAGGCTCAGGGGTTTATATATTATTTGAAAAGATATATTTATGGTGTTTATCTGAGTTTATCTGCCCTGTCAGCCACATTAAATTCTTACTCAAAGAATACTGCACAGTTAGAACATTATTACTCATTCTCCTTGATAGAAACCTAGCACTGTGGTTTTGATGACACACTGAGAATTTATTTTGATCTTTCTTGTGCTTTCAGATGGAAGTGCTCTGTCACTTTACTGATCATGGACTCTTTCTGAGTCCACACTCAAAAAACAATTACAAAGGGAATAAGAACAAAAATTTCTGTGGATTTGTTTGTCAATGCTGCTTATGGGCCTCCCATAATTAATCATATTTTTTCCCCTATATTCCTTCCAAGTAGCAATTAGGAAGTGGCCTATTTTCCCTTGCAAATGCTGCGTTATGGGAAGTTTTTTCAACCAAAGGAAAAAAAAAACTCATCGCATTTGAAACGGGAGTGGATGTTACCACTTGCAATGTGCTTATATGTATTTCCTGTGCTTAGATGTAGCCTAGCAATAACAATACCACAATTACCAGAATGTATAGTCTATAATATAGTCCTCTGTGTAAATCAACATGTAGCCCAGTGAGTCGCACACATCCTGCAGGATACCACTGCCGCTCTCAATTGTTTCCGGTTAAAGCTGTGCATCTGTAGGATGATTTCTGAGCCACCCTCACACTGATAAGTCACAACACTGGAACTTACCTCCTTCTCATACTTAATGGTATCTAAATAAAAATTTAGGTATAGAAAATTTAGGTATAGATATAGAGCTATAAAAATATGTTTTGTTCGCCATTGTCTACATGGGAAACCAGAAAATCCAGACTTGGAGGGAAAAAAAAAAAAGTTTTGATGTTGGAAAACTACTTACAAGGTTTCCAATGAGAATGCAAAAATCCTTGCAAGGATAAATGTTCAATATTCCATCTTTGTTGTTAAACTGCTAAAATAATGCATATCCATGTTTTACATACAAATGTATGATTTTACATTAAATGAATGATTTCATGTGCTATGACAGTTCCTTTAGAATGTAGTTTCTCCTTGATGTAAATTATCTGAAAAATACACACCCAGTCAGAGAAAAAGCAAAATCCAAAGTATCCCAGCAATATGACATTTTAGTTGCAACACACCTTGCTGCCATAAACTTCCAGCAACCTTTCAGGAATCCTCTGGCCAAATGTCACTGCCATGATTCATTTAGTCCAAATGAACAAACCGCATCGCCTGAGTCAGTAATTAGAGTTGACCTGTCCAGTGGCTTTATGCTTTTAGTTAGTTTTTCATTCTGACTTTGCCAAGGTGATGTTAAAACCAGTAAAAGCCAACACAAAGTCTTCAAATGCTGGAAATCATGCTAAAATAGATTTTTAAATATTATCTTTTAAGGAAAAAAAAAAAGATTTAAAAAAAAAAAAGTTGACTTAGCTGAAGCTGTATGAACTCCTCCGCTGGTCCAGATTCAGGCTTGACTCCTGCAGTACTGCTGGATATACATCTACTCACCCTCTCCAGGGCATGGCATTTGCACTGATATCTCTGCTAGGACACACACATCTCTCTTGGTCTCAGCCTCTACAGATCTATTCCTTCATTTTTCATTAGTCTTTCTGCTTGCCCCTGAGCTGCCTCTTCATTTTTGTTCATGATTTTGGATAGTTAGAGGAGGGTGGGTCTTGCTCAAAACAGACCCAGCTCTGCTTACACAAGTGATCTACCAAAAAAACCCCAGCTTGCAAACATGTGGTGCAGATGATATGATGTTATTAATTTTTTAGTGACATAAAGACTTCAATCGGTTACAAAAAGCAGGTAGAACTATCAAATTTTTACTTGCCTTACTTAGTGCTAACATTTTAGCTGTGGCACCACCTTGTGGACATTGCTGCATGGAATGAAAAGTTGACAAGTGGTAACAAAAGCAAGGAAAATGGAGCAGGCATTTATGAAAAACAAATACACTCATACGAATTTCCAAAGCAAAGAAACTAAATTTGAAAACCGATTCCTAGGAATCCAGTTATGAAATAAAACATACAATAAATATTGTCACCAGTGTAGTCAGTTGCCTTTGCAGTTTTTACCAACTTTTCCAAGCATCAGCCAAGAAGAGCAGTAGCCTTCAAAAATACTTGTTCCTTCTGGATTGATTAATTAGCAGTGTCTGAACCTTCGTTCTGTTGTTGTTGTGCAAGTATCCCAAGCAACAAGACTTGCAAAGTCAGAATTATATACTGAACACATGGAGGAAATCTCAGGTCCTTCTCCATGAAAGTAAACTCAGCAGTGAAATTAGTGTCAAAGTTAAACCCCAAGAAAAACAATCCCTAACAGCAATGAACTGTTGGACCTATAAACAGCAACAAAAAGTCAAATCAATTGCACTCTGTTGGCCAGTAGAACAAACCTCTTGCATCTGAGACAACATGGTCTTAATGTTATTTGCATCAGCCCCAGAGGCTGCTCCACCACTGCCCTCATGCCCTTAGGAAAGATCAGAATATATATTAGAATTTTTTTTGGAAGTTAGTTTTTTCAAATGGTTTGTAAGGCAATGAAATATATGGCTCAGTATAAAGTCTATACTAGAAAATCCTCTTTAGTTAACACAGCTAAGCCTACACAGAGATATTTAAGCCAAAAGAACTTTGGAATTAATGAAAGAAAGCTTAAGCAAAAAAACCCAACTTCATTTTGAAGGGAATACTTCCATTAATGTTATAAAATGATATGATGTCATACCTGTTTGTGTTCCTGGGCCTTCTGAAATAGAACACTCTGAGCACAGTGGATGCACTTACACAAAATAACATTATTTTCACATCACATATTTTAACTTTCTTCTTTATATAGATATTTGAAACTAGTTATTCTTCATTCTAGAATTGACACTACCCTTGTTGCAATTGGTCTCCTTCCTGTGGGAACAAAACTACTATACCTGTAATATGAAAGATTATAAAGTAAAATGTCATTTATTTTCCTTTAATATCTCATGAAACTAAAATATTTTTTAAACATGTAACATTTTTTGCAATATTTTCAAATATTTTTTCTGAGAAACTCAATCTTGTTTAATTTGCTTTGTTGGGTGATTGTTTTTTCCCCATCTTCCTACATTAAATATCACAGTAATTTTACTTTTTGTACTCAATACAACCACACTGCTTGGAACAAATACAGGGGTTCTAAATTCTTAGTGATTTTTCTCAGAGATTGAGTATTAAAGTTATTTTCAATTTAACCTAATTATTTGCTTCTGAAAAAAAAATAAAGGTATTTACTGACACTGATTCATATAGAGCACCACCAGGTAATTCTGCTTCACACTGAAACCAATTGTACCAAGTGCAAACATATTCATGGCCCTGGATCTATTTGGATGGAAGTTTTCATCCCAAAAATTACAGCAGTGGTTACAGTAAACCTGGGGTGAGTTGACACCCCAGAAGAGACTGTGTAAAATCTATTCTTATATTGAACTGAGTTCATAAAAATACCTTGTTTCTCATCTTCTTGAGCAGGTGAAGATGTTATTTTGTGTCCATGCACATTCAGCTGATTCCTGGTGAAAATAACTTTGTATTTCCATAATAGTGTTTGCTCCAGACTTGGAGTTCCTTCAAATGCTTTAATTATATCTGTCCTAAATTCAATCACACGGTGCTGTATTAAAATAATTTTCTTTGGGTCTCTGCAAGAACTGATTTCACATGAATTAGCATATGAAGTGCAAAAACCAATTTCCACAGCACCAGCCACCTTATGTCACTTTATGTATTACAGAAACTAGACAGAAAGGGTTTCAGAGGGATGTAAGAGCTTAAAAATATTCAGAATAAATCCACCTATTACAGCCATCCATGTAGGAGACAAGCCTCTGAAATTATACTGCTAATCTGTCTGGCTTGAAGTCAGATTTACACATTTTAAAACACTATACCCACAGAAAATGTGATGGAAAAAAAGCAGAAACCTAGTTAGGAAATCCTGGGAGGGAGAGAATGAGTAAGAAAGCAGCCAGCATCCCCAGGGTACAGAGCCCTTGTATGTGGATCCTTCAACATGAGCAGAATTGAGGTGATAGTCAGAAAGGGGTGGATAAACACAGCTTCTGGTCCAAATGCAACCTTTCTTCTGCAGAAAAATAAACTGCACTAGCTATCAAAAGACAAGGTAATATTATGAAGTTATTTGATACCTTTTTCAAGTGAAGGAAAGGTTGCATAAGCCTCCATGCTTATTAGATGTTAATTTCCTGTATTACTGAGAAATGGGCAACTTGGAGCTATGCCAGGCTTGGACAGCTGTAATAGGCTATAAATTAATAAAAGGAAAACAATAAAAGTAATAACTGCTGCTAGAGGTGTTGTTTTGAAATAAAATCCCTACCCAACAAAAAACCCATCCCACACGAAGATCATTTCAATTAGAGGAGATAGGCTATAAAAAGAGTAGGACGGGGGAAAGCAGTGGCAGAAGATGGGCACTTACAACTAAGTTTATTTGCCCTTCATCCATTATTTCTATCTGAAGACTTCATTTCGTGGCTTGAGGTCTTCTGGTATGAGCATGGGTTCATTTATACACTGTTTAAGTCTATAAGACACAATGTGACTCTACATACAGATAAAAAGGTAATAATCTTACTGTTACTTACTTGTTGCATTTGCTGAAATCCAAACAAAAAAAGCCGAATGCCTTACAATCCTTGTGCAACATTCCTCAATTCTTGTTTTCCAGACGGCTCTCCTTCTTTCTTAGAAGGAAATGAGGCAATATGAAAGACACAAACTTTTCCAAAGGAGGAGGATCCAGGAATTCCCAGCACTGCAAGTGAGCTCATCACCATTTTCATGATGAAAAACCATGGGTAAATCTTCCATCCCTTTTCAGCTGATGTAAAAAATACATTGTCTCTGCTTTTCTGTATAGATCTTGTGTCTATCAAGAAATGCAAGCTTTGTTCCTGTTAGGAAGGTGCTAGAAGATAAAGTTATTATCTTACTGTTACTTACTTGTTGCATTTGATGAAACCCAAACAAAAAAAGCCAAATGCTTTACAATCCTTGAGCAACATTCCTCAATTTCTTGTTTTCCAGACGGCTCTCCTTCTTTCTTAGAAGGAAATGAGGCAATATGAAAGACACAAACTTTTCCAAAGGAGGAGGATCCAGGAATTCCCAGCACTGCAAGTGAGCTCATCACCATTTTCATGATGAAAAACCATGGGTAAATCTTCCATCCCTTTTCAGCTGATGTAAAAAATACATTGTCTCTGCTTTTCTGTATAGATCTTGTGTCTATCAAGAAATGCAAGCTTTGTTCCTGTTAGGAAGGTGCTAGAAGATAAAGTTATTATCTTACTGTTACTTACTTGTTGCATTTGATGAAACCCAAACAAAAAAAGCCAAATGCTTTACAATCCTTGAGCAACATTCCTCAATTTCTTGTTTTCCAGACGGCTCTCCTTCTTTCTTAGAAGGAAATGAGGCAATATGAAAGACACAAACTTTTCCAAAGGAGGAGGATCCAGGAATTCCCAGCACTGCAAGTGAGCTCATCACCATTTTCATGATGAGAAACCATGGGTAAATCTTCCATCCCTTTTCAGCTGATGTAAAAAATACATTATCTCTACTTTTCCATATAGATCTTGTGTCTGTCAAGAAATGCAAGCTTTGTTCCTGTTAAGAAGGTGCTAGAAGAATAATAACTAGCAATTAGCAATAGCAGAGCCACAGAATATGCAACATAAATATATATTTTGATTTTACCTTGCTCAAATTATGACATTCTCAGCTCTCCAAGATACAGTATGTGCCTATTACTGCAGCAGCAAAATGTCAAATATGTCAGTAGCATCAGTATCAGTGATTTGTTAGCATCAGTACTAGTAAGGAAATAAGTTATTTAACAAATCAACAACCAAATTCTGCATCATAAAATACCAAATGGTCATTTCTAGAGTAAAGTATCTGGCAAGGTTTTACAGAGCAAGGTTAAACCAAAACAGGGAGCGAGGATGTTACCATCTGCAATCCGTCTGAAGTGAGAAATCACAATGGGGATTCAGCGTCATTGATAGTAAGACCCAAGTCACTTCCACACTTGTATTTTTAAGTCAAATATCACTCTAATGAGACATCCAAAATATTCATCAGCTCCCATTATGCCTTTTCGGGGTCTCAGCTATCTGGATGTACTTCTAAAATCACAGGCTTTGCTTCCTTTAGGATTGCTACCACGTCAAGTTCTAACTACAAAACTTAAAAGACATAAGAAAACTGTTCCAAGTATTCACAGCATCACTGAGGTTGGAGGCACCTCTGGATATCATCCAGTCCTACAATCAGCTCAAAGCAGATTGACCAGGAGTAGGCTTCCCAGAACTCCAACTATCTGAGTTTTGAGTATCTTCAATGTTTCCAATTTTACATCTTCTCTGGACACCCACACAACAGATCTCCAGCTTCTTCTCTGCCCTTCCCAGCACTTGCCCCAACATGTCCATGCCCTTCTTATTGTGGTGAGCCCAGAACTGGCACAATACTCTCACCTCTTTAGGAATAATCACCTCCTGTGTCACTGCTTTTAGAGATATAATAGAATGTTAGTGACATGATTAATTTTATATTTACAGGGTCTATGATATATCAAGGCAGTACAAGCTACACTGTTCTGCTAATAAAAGATTTAAGTAAAATTGTACATGCTTTTCCTAAAAAACTAGCCCATTATAAATAGTTGTTTGGGGTGACTACAGACTGTCTTGTAAAAACATCTGTGCACAGCATATTTCTAATGGTTAACAGTGAAATCCTCTCACAGTGCAAATGTGGATATCTTCAATGGAGCCATCCTGGAAAAATGCAATGCCAAAGAACACAAATTCTCAATTTCATCATATTGTTAGTGTTGAGATGTAAAAATAATAGGTTAATTACCATCATGTTTAACTCACAGATAACCTTTCGTAGCAGTAACATCCAGCTTAGAAACTTCCACAGTTTCCAAAACCACTCCGTACTGCTCCAGGAGCCAAAAATCCAGTTTTCCCTCATGTATTTCTGAGAACCTTTCACTTCCTCTGCAGCTGCCACAGTGCAACTGTGGACAATACACTTACATATTGTCAACACACAAATTTGCTGTGAAGAAAGGTCCATAGACTTTCCAGTGGGTCCTCAGGCAGCTTAAAGCAATGAGATGTTCTATCAGATTTGTTTGTCTTGGCAAGGAAGAGAGCAACCTCGTTCTTGAGAAATCTACATTTAGTTCCTTGACTGTAAACAATTTTCATCAGCTCTTCCATCTGCAGTATATGTCTTTGTTTGGAAAACAATTTGCAGTGTTTTCTGTTATACATGTCGAATTGTTTCTGTTCTGCATGAGCTATGACTTAAGGGACCAAGGTTTCATGTGGTGGCGGAAGGAGTTTGGTCCCTCTGAATCCTGGGCTGGTCCATGATTTCTTTGAATTTCTCATAATCTGTGACTGCAGAAATCAGGAATAATTAGGCAAAGCAAAACTCCTTGCCATTAGTAACATACCAGTATGTGAGCCAACATGCAGTCTAGCTAACGCCTTTGTACTTTCTGGAATAGTTTGAAGCAGGATACAAAATATTCTTCCAAAAATACATGAAGTCCTTTCCATCCTTTTTTCTATAAAGCCATGCCAAAAGCCCTGGTAAAGCCTTTTGACCCTTCAGCTGACATTCTCAAAAGAAAATTGGGAGACTGGGAAAAAAAAACCATGACATAATTAGGACAATGCTGAGATTCAGAGGAACATTCTGAAAAGCAAACACCTTCCATATCACTCTTGGCTCTCTTGTATCCCCGCTGAAGTGAGATTAAAATTCAGATGCTAGGAAGCAGAGTAGCTCTTCCCAAAACAACATTAGATTGGCCCAGATGGCCACAACCTGCAGGATTTTTCATAGGCTGATTTTCCAAGTGCCTCATAGCTGCCTCCTAAGTCTCAGAGATGCTGAATATCTTTCTCAGCTTTTTCCAATGCAGACCAGATGTTGTATTGTGATAATTCTCTCACGGGCCTTTTCCATTTTGACTCTCCATCAGCTAGGGATCCAAAGAGACATTACTTGCAAAACAGGAACCATAAAAGAGCCAGGAACTTATAAATTAAAACATAAACATTAATTTGTTTTCCAAGATACAGATGTCTTTTGTCAGTCCAAGCCTTGATCTCTCCACCAGTTAAAGGCAACAGTTGTTTTGTGGATGCATGCACTGGAAATTAGCCAAGGGGCATTAACTTTTGGTTCTGATTGAACTGGGGAAGATTTGAAACAGAAACCCAGAATCAAAAGCTGTGATTACAATTAATGGCTGATGCCATTTAAAAAATGGTCACGCCATCAATACCAGAAAAAAGTGTGTGTCTTACCATAAGGAACTGTAGAGATATCTAGACTTTTGTAAGGAGCTTGGAAGAGGTTCAAGCTGTTTCTGGTGATGGCAGGGGCCTTACCTTCCTGATTTTTTATGGAGAGAGACCAGAATCCATCTCTGGGGAAGGGGATCCTGGGGTGGTGCCATAGTGGAGTTACAGCAATGTGGCACCACCACAGGTCCAGAAAAAGGGACATGGTGGGTAGAGGAAAGGACACAAAGTAGTGACAGCACAGGTGCAGAGCAGTGCAACAGACTGATACCACAGACATGAAAAAGTAACTAACTCTACACTTTAAATAACTACTCTGGTAAAATACTACAATAACATTGCTGTTGTTCTCTAATAGCACTCTATGTGGCAGTTCAATGCTAAGAGAAAACACTGGACAATAAAATATGAACTTTGGTGTGAAAAAATGGGCTCTGGTGAGTTTATAAAGGTGTAGAACAAAAGCTTTTAATTGAAGAGTTCACTCAAAGCACAAGCCACCTAGCTGCAAAAAAACTCCACTGCTGAAAGTGGAACATAAAGTGCTATGCTAAAATTACACACCAGAGTTGGAATTCAAACATGGAGACACAGCTTTGAGAGAACTCTCCCCTATATTACAAACACAAGTGTTCAGAGTTCAACTGCATATATTTAGTTTTGTAGTAACGTAACATATCAAACCTAGTTTTCAAAAATCTGTCTTTTTAAATGCTGAATCACTTGGTATAGCAGCCTTATTGCATCTCTTGAGATTTTAATATCAATAAAAATTTAATTTACGAAGATTTTAAACAGCAGAAAGGCCAGAGGCGATCAAAGAAAACAGAAATGTGCATAATACAGAGATAAGAATGAAGACTTACCTTCTTTTGTTACACAACCTACCTGTGCACTAATTTTTCTCCTTTAAAAAGCAGCACTTTACCAGTCACTCCTCTTCATTCCCTTTTAAATCAATTTTATACACCTACACAACTCTTCTGCCAGTGGATCACGGTGAGTGCATGATCAAAAAGACTCAGTTTCCAGTTCTGCTGGAGATCTGTACTACTCTGCAACTAATCCTCTGTTTATGATAGTGAAATTGTACATTCCTCTGCTAATACACATGATAAAATGTTTAACAGATGATTGCAGTGTCTTCATATCATTTTCTCGTCTTCTGATGTGGACATATAAAAGCAACTACAATACAAGTTAACATTAAAATAATCTCAACTGTTTTATAGTTCTCCACAGACTTAAGCTTTTACCAACATCACATTTTTCTAGAGCTTTCTGCTTTACTAATAAGGGAACAGCCTGTGCTTAATACCTTTATCCTCTCTCTGTAGTGCAGTGAATTCACTTGGTGGAGCAGGGATTCTGAGCAATCATTATTTCCCCTTGGGCACCCCTGGAATAAATTCTTGCTTTCCAACACCTTTTTAGTCCAATTGTTAGATATTAATTTTCTTTTCCTAGGCTACAGCAGCTTCTCTATCTTTCACACCATGCTAATATCTGTCTGCACTCCTCTTATTGAATTGCTTGTGATTCATTATTTTAGCACAGGGAATTCTAAGTAGCTGTTCCTATTTCATATGCTCTTCTCTTGAGAAGTGAACTAGCATTTGCTGCTCCCTGTCTCTTGAGGAAGAAACACCTTCCATGAAAAGGAGCCATGAAGCTCCTCTCACACCTTCCTTTCATATTTTTATTTGTGCATGCTGGTTCCAGCAGAATTGGCTTTCAGGTAAAAAGCTTTTGCCCTCTATATTGCTGACATCTTAATATCCTCTCCCTTAAGGGACTGATTAAGGTGAAAATTGAGAATACACATTTTTCTCACAGGTTTTTTTTCCCTGGCTCAGACAATTCCTCAAAAATTCCCTTCACCAAAAATCCCAGAATTCCATCTCAAAAGAGACTTTGGGTTGCTATGAGAAACAAAAGGTGTCAATCAGGAAATCCCAAGCATGCACAGGCACTTCTGAATTTTATAACAATATCCTGGTAACGTGCATTTATAGTTTTATCTGTTAATAAATTAGGAATAGTGACTTCAATCAGGAAATCCCAAGCATGCACAGGCATTTCTGAATTTTACAACAATATGCTGGTAATAGTTTTATCTGTTATTAAATTAAAAATAGTGACTTCTTAAGATCTATTTATGGTGTGAATTAGTTGTGTTTGTAAAATTCTCAGGCTACCGAAGGATGAAAATCAAAGTCTTTTGATTCAATATGAAGTAAGCACTTATTTGAAACTAAGCACTGAAGCTGCAGATTACACTCACTTTTACAGCTAACTGTAAATATTGAAATATATTGTACCTGTTTAAAGTGAAGATTCAATCCAGACCTCTCTTGATACAAGCTAGGAAATTCTTTCCTGACTTTGTGATATTCACATAATGAACTTTTGTCTCTTTTTAAATCATTGTACCTCCTCAGACATCCAGTTGTAGGAGTAGCACCTCTGTTCTCTCCCCAGCAAAGGGACTGGTGTGGCACTCTACTCATTCCATAGTTCTCTTTATTCCTCTCATCCCTTCCAAGCAAGACACTCTGACCAAACTTTCCCTTTACAGAAAAAAAAGATGGTTATATTTTCAGTAAGAGATCTAGGAAGTATTTTGAAGAACACAATGAATTTTAGCAGACCCCCGTCTCATACTTAAAATTCACCCAGAGTTAACCTGCAAGTTCAGTAAAGAACATCTCTTTTCTACTGTTACCACTCCAAACTCCTGCTAGGATTGTTCTAAAACCTTAAAATAAAGACCACATTCTCATATTCATTACGTCTGTTTCTCAAGAGGTTGTGTTGCTCAAGACGTTTTTCTTTTTGCACGGAGTATGAAACTTCTAGGAAGTAAAAAAATGGAGCTACAGATGACTTTAGCATGGAGGCACTTCTGCCAAACTTTCTCTAGATGTCGCTACACTTTCTGGCTATTTTATTACAGCCTTTATTATTGTTTAATGGAAAACTATCATACAGTTTTCTAATTTCTACACATAGAAGACATATAAAACTATAATATAAAACTATAATAAAAAACTTACTGCAGACTAATAATAATATATTTTAATCATATGTATATATTATTCTATAGAATATTATATACATTTTAAAAAATTCTAATAATGCCATTCTGAAATTCTATAAAACTTTTATAATAGGGTTGTTTTCATGCTCTGTTCATCTTCTAACACTCTTCCTACCAAGTATGTTGGCTCACCAAGTCCTAGGTTGCTCATCCTCTTCCATGACTTTGTGCTGAAACCAGTATCTCCTTATGGATATTGCCAGTTTTCATGCACACTTTTGTTATTCCTTCTGTCTTTTTTTTTCCTTTGTTTTCCAAAGAATATCCTTCTGCCCTTATATGATTTTGCCACCTCAAGACTCATTTATACTGCACAAATGCTACAGGAAACTATTCTGTGAATTCAAGACAGGATTCAAGCTTAGAGTTTTAGCTGATTCAGACTTAAAGCAGAGTTCTGGGTACAACATTCTTGTTTCCATCCCTGTTTATAATTTCTCTGCATTTCACTACTTCTTACCTTTGGAAATAGTTATCAAAAAGCATATATGCAGATTTCAGCATATGAATGAAAATTATAGATTGTCCAGCATCAGGAAGACTTTCCATTTCATTGCAAAGACTACCAAAATCATATTTTCTCAGTATTTCAAATCCAAGTTGTTCTGAAGCAGTCATTGATTGGTTGTCCACAAGATGGGGCTTCTACAACAGAGATCTCTGCATCCAAACTCAAGATTCTGATGAAAAAGCTGTGAAGGGAACTACTTTTGGCCCATACTTTCAGTTTGTGGCACAGAACAGCCCACACAAAAAGATCATCTCTCCCAATTTCTCACATAAAAACAATAATCTCTCAGGAAATCAAACAACAGAAAGGATTTTACCTTGTCCTTAACCCTTGTGTTGTGCTGAGGTACAGCTTCTAATTTCAAGGCAATACACACCATTAAATCATTCCACATCTTGCAGAGGTCATCTACTTTTACACAAGCTCTTGTTGAAAAGCATGTAGTTGAAAACACCAAATGAAGTGTATGTTGTTTTGGGATGTTTCCTGAATCATTATGCATCTCAATTCATAAATTTCTAAAGCCACCTGCAAGCCCACTGTTAAAATCTTTCTGCTAAGATGACAACACCTCCAAAAAATAAAGTCAGAGAAATTAGCTCAATGGAGTCTGCAGTTTTTATAAACTTAACAGAAAGAGGGAAAAATTTGCTCTTACAAAAACTAACTTTAGGCATGCACTTCAAAAGGAATGAGAAGAAAAATAAGTAATTCTTAGACCCAAAGACTTTGAAATTTTAAAAAAATAAAGTAGTAGTATACTTACAGTACCTTTACCTGCGTGTAGGAAGTGTCTGTTCAAAGTCTGTGATTTCTTTTGCTGAAAAAGAGGCCTCCCTCCTCTTCTGTCAGATCTCAACAGCTTGAACAATTGAGGTTTTGATGTCTTACAGGCATCTTCAAACAATCAAAACCAGGACAGACGAACTAGGAGTGTACAACTACCTTCCTGTGCCCATAATTGTAGCACCAGAGAAATCAGGAAGACTTAATTTGTGGTAATTTCTGTTTTCTGCATGATATAGCTGTTCTCTAGAAAATTTTGTAGTAGGCACAGGATTCCATCAGGTAGCAGTAGTGTTTGTGCAAGCAAAAGCAATACCTGTAGGAATTTCCAATCTGCTCTCCCTCTAAGAGAAGGGTATACACATACAGACCATTGAATGAGTGAAACTGAATATTTAGAAGATGAAAAACCTCTGGCCAGACAGTAGAGTTAATTTCCCAAAGACGAACTCCTCCTCAGGGCCAGAGGCAGCCATTCCAAATCATCTCATACAAAATCTTCAGTGGCTCTTCCTTGCATTCCTTCTGTTCAGCCTCTAGAAATTTGACTTCTGCATTTCATCTGGTGAAGTAGCCACAGAGCAGAGTTCCAACCTAAGTGCAAAATATTTCCCTGCAGAATAATAATCTGGAGAAGCACAAAATAAGAAAATCTGCATAGTCAGGAATTATCCAGCTGAGGATACAGAGTGATTGTTAGCTGCAAGCTGAAGTCAATGATGCTGTACTATAAAAAAAGATGCATGTTAAGTTTGATAAATGTCATTTTTGCATGTGCTAAATAATATTCTCAATAAAATTAACTCAACACTACAGTTTTAACTGTAGTAGTCTATCCAGCTTCAGATGCTGCTCTTGCTGGAAAGGTGGACCAAAGAAAGAGTCTGAAGGACAGTAAAATGAATGAGAAATTTAGAAATTTTTATAAGGACAGACGGAAATAAAGCAGCAGGTATCAGTAGTCTTCAGGTATGAGCAGTCATCAGGTATCTAAACTCACAACAATATTGCAGACAGGATGCATAATACAGAGTTTGACTTGTAGCCATCCTAGATACTAGGAAAAATTGTGAAATGGCAAAGGATTAGAAGACAGTACCTCCAGATGTCATTCAGTAGCCAGGAAGTGTTTCAACAGTTTTATGTCCAGGAATGCCAAGGATATAGGTGATCTTGGACTGAGACAGAGCTGCATGCAGAGTCACACTGCATAGGTCCTCATGAATCCTCCCATGTGTCACTCTGTAAGTCTTTTCCTGCAGAATTATTCCTTCTGTCTACAGAAAGAAAACAAGAGATTTTAGGCTGCAGGGGAAAAGGTAAAAATCAGAAAAATGGGAAGACTTAGGAGAAGATGAACAAGAGGTATTTTAAGTTGTGCAGCACAAATCACATTAAATTGGGACAAATAATAAATGGTCCAGTTCTGTTTCAAATAAGGGTGAGTGTTTTGGATACTACCTTACTGATGCAGTGAAGTGAAGGCTTTGTGAGGAACTAAAAGTTTCCAAGGCAAAATCAGATGGAACAGTATCATGTTCAGCTTCATATTCCTCCTTAGTCAAGGTAATTCTGGCTTTTAGCCCTGTTTTTCCAAATGCCTCTCCCTTCCCCACATCTGGGGCAGAATATCCTTAAACTCTCAGTGATGATACTTGGTGACGAACACACTGGCCACTGGTGATAGAGCCTGTTCGTGGCATTTTCTAAGGATATAAGGAAAAAAGAGAATTTAAATAACACAGTAGTAATGCATCTGTTGTAAATCATCTGAGAGAAAGGAAACAATATAAACCAGTCTGGAATCTTTTGGAGTTATCTGTATATCATCTACAGCAACTAAAACCATTCGTAAGACACTTGACCTCATCTGCCTTTAAAACCCTCCAGAAAGTGAGATTCCCAGGTAATCATTTCCAGAGTTAAACTACTTTTGAAATCTGAATTTATTTCCTAATAAACCTCCTACCTTAAACCTCCTACTCCAAGCCCATGCCCTCCTACCCTAGACCCACGGAACATGAAGAAAAACATTTTCATTCTCTCTGTAGAGAAACTTTTAAAGATTTTTTTAGATCATTGCCAATTCTCCCCATACTTTCCTCTAGACTAAACAACCCCAATTCTTTCAGTGTCTCATCATGTTTTCTAGGTCTCTGATCTGTCTTGAAGTTGAGACTGTGCTAATATGTGGTACACCAAGAAAAAGGAAAACTGACTCCCACACAAAATGCACCATGAAGCTGGGTGACAGAGGGTTTGTTTGAAGAGGTTACTTGTGTATGATGACTGTCTGCTTTGTTGTTTTGGTTTTTTAATGCCAGAATACATGTCCCTTTTTCTTCTTTGTGACATACAGTGTACAGAGTAGGCAGGCACCACACTCCTCAGCAACAAAATACTTTGGATCTGGGGAAAACAGTTATTATGGAAGGCAACTTATTTATGCCAATAAAGGAAAGCATATCCTTAACAAGATGGTATGCTGGGGACAAACTGATACAAGTGGTGTCTGTGATGCCAGGATACTTGAAGCAGAAGTTTAAAGGAAATTTTAGAAACAGGAGCAAAAATGCTGCATCACAAAGTGCATTTCAGGGAAATATGTTGGGTTTATAATTGCTTTCTAGTGCTGCATCTAGTCTCTCTTGGAAAACAAGATACCATTGTAATGCACACTGAGAAATTACTACATTTCAGCTAAAATCCACAGAACTGAAAATAATCTTAGGCATTTTAGAAGCTATGTTCTTTATAACCAGATAAATTAACTCAGTCATGATCAGATTATAATAGAATGTCATTGGCTTCCATTTCCCAGTGGTATAGCAGGCCTTTTTTTTTTTTTTTTTCAGAAAAAGGTCTTCAGATAGTTATGTGGCTTATTAATCAACATTACCAGACCAAACAGTGCTATCTCTGAACCTATGGGTACCATGGCATGGCAAGATTGCACTTAAAAGTTAACTAAGCTTCTGTATATTAATTGAGAGAATAATCTTATCCAGAAGAAAGATAAGACATAATAAGAGATGATAAGTACTGGGAAAACAAGTCTGATGGAAGAAAAAAAAACTTTTCCATGGTGAGGACAGAAAAGGTCTTTCAAGAACTTGTGTTGAACACAACACATTAAACACACACAAAATGTTGTCCAATGACAACATGATCATAGTTCATGTAAAATGTAGTCACCCAAACACCTTTTATCTTTGAATTAGACAATTTATGGCTCTTTCCTCCACCTACAGGTTCTCAAAAACTCAATCTCATAATAGTTTGTTCCTCAAACTAAGCAGCGGAAGTAAAAACCAGAGAACTAAAGCCACGGGTTAAATTGTCCCATGGTTCTGCTGGAACAGGGAAACCAAACTTGAAAACCACATCCTCTCAGAAGGTACATCTAAAACCTATTTGTGAGCCCCCAAGTCCATCTGGATCTCCTACAGCACAAAGAGCTCATAAACAAGGGCCTGTTTTGCTTTGCTCTGTAGTCTATTTGGGCCTTTGTCACCTCTAGCATTCTGCATGTCCATTTCCACAAAAGCAGATACTTCTAAGCAGCCTCTGTACTTAAAAATATTACCTAATGAAAGCAAGTGCAGTGAAGCCTGCTCATGTCTGTTCAATTTTATGTAACTTTATTCTGAGAAACAGTGAAAACCGGTTTGTTTTTTTTTTTCTCCGGGAAAAAAAGTAGAAAAACCTTCCATCAAATAGTTATCGGGCAAAATGGGCAACTGATCTCAACTTGAAAAAGCTCTTTGACTGCTTTCTTGTCCTGAGGAAATCCAGTAGCAAAAGGTCTAGCCTCACAGTCACACCACAGAATACACAGGAATATTAAAAGACAATGTTTGTGCCTCTGTGAACACAAGAATTTTTTTTCATTCTTCATCTCCCGGACTGTGGAACAACTTCTGAGCTGGTGGTGCAAAGCTGTTGGTGGCCTACGTGACAGAATGGCCTAGAAAACAACTTCTTAAACCATCCCTACTTTGAAACTAACAGTTCTTCCTCATTCAGAGCTCTCATAGAAGCTAGTCTGTCATGCTGCAAAACCAAATGAGAACTGCTGATTCCTTTTTGGGCTCTGTGAGTCCACCAAGAGAATCATATCTCTTACACCATATGACANAGAGAGGGGGCATCCACAACCTCCCTGGGAAACACCTTCCACTGTTTCACTACCCTCACCCTAAATAATTTCTTTCTTATGTCTAGTCTGAATCTTCCAATTTACATCCATTATTTCTAGTCCTCCCATCACATATCATATTAAAAAAATCCTACCCCAGGCTCTCTGTAGTCCCCTTCAGGTACTGAGAAGCTACTATGAGGTCTCCTCTGAGCCTTCTCTTCTCCAGGCTGAACAAGCCCAACTCCTTCAGCCTGCCCTCATAAGGCAGTTGCTCCAACCCTCTGATCATCTTCGTGGTAGCCCAGAAATGGAGCATCCTATCCCTTGGAAGGCACCACATGCTCCCACAGGACCTCCAGATTGTACAGTGGTAAAATTACAGTGGCACCATCACATACCTGTGGCTTACAGAGCTACACCAACCACCCAGGCTCAATTGCCAATAAAGAGAATAAAATGAAGAGAACAAAATGGCAGCTGAATAAAAAGAACCCTATCTAGTTGCCATTAATCTTGTCCCCAATGCTGCCACTCCACCAACTGAAGAAGCCAGTAACAGAACTGGAGTCCCACCAGCAGCCTCTCACTACACATAGATCTTACCTTGCTTTAACCTTGAAATCACGACTGAGCGAGGCAGTGGCCTAATTCTCCTATTAAAAGTCTACACATTCATGGGATAAATACCCAAATGACCATGTCATATATAGCAGTCATTAGAGCCCATTCCAAATCCTCTCTATCAGATCCAACACTTACTATTTGTGCACCATTTTTAGAGAAGCCTAAAGTCGTGTTTGAACTCCACAAATGCCATTTGCACTGAGGCTGCTCAAGGTTATCCATAGTTAAGCAACAAAAATCTTCCAAAAAAGTAATAAAATGAAATTTCAAGAAAGAATTCACATAGATAATAAGGAAAAAGTTTGTTCTTCCTTTCTACAGAAAGGCTGGGGTAGGACTTTTTAGTAGGGTACAGGATGGCAGGACTAGGACTAATGGGTGCAACTTGGAGGAAGGTAGATTTAGGCTGGATAGATGAAAGAAGCTCTTTACTGTGAGGGTGGTGAGACACTGGAACAGGTTGCCCAGACAGGTTGTGGATGGCACTGAGCAACCTGGTCTAGTGAGAAGTGTCCCTGTCCATCGCAGGGGGGTTGGAACTAGATGATCTTTAAGGTCCCAACCCAAACCATTCTATGATTCCCAGGCTGAGAGGTCCACCACAGGACCTCTCCAATGCTTAAGCAGAGCCAAAAACACCACTATGGACAACTGCTTTGTGGATACTTTGACCTAAGATGAAAGTTCTAAAGAAGTAAAGGCTGTGCCATACCATTTTACTTTCTAGCTGTCCTTATCTTCACCAAATTTGCTTCACTTTCAACAAATACTGTAGCAATAGTGGACTTTATCTGTGGTCTGAATCTGTAGGTCAGTAAGGGGCTTTGAGGAAGGGTCTCAGATGACAACGACAGAAAAAACAATTGAAGAATCATCCTGCAAAGGGAAAAAAGAAGAAAGTATTGTTCCTCTCTGTGTGGGCCTGTGCCAGCAGAGGAAAATCATAGAATCATAGAATGGTTTGGGTTGGAAAGGACCTCAAAGATCATCTAGTTCCAACCCCCCTGCCACGGGCAGGGACACCTCCTACTAGACCAGGTACTTATCTATATTTATTTCCAAGTGTGAATTATTTTTATGAAGGGAAAAAAAAGAATACATAATTTAGCATCTGCTTATTACACAATAAGCCTCAACAGCCAACTCCAGAAGCACAAAAGTGTCACAAGTTGCCTCTTTTGCCCCACACTGGGGCAAAATCCCCCTCTCCGGAGGTGTTTAGGCCAGGCTGGACAAGGCACTGAGCAGACTGATGTAGTGGGAGGTGTCCCTGCCTATGGCAG
>VZTY01016401.1:105249-124365 GCA_013400935.1 Turnix velox | reverse complement strand
TATTTTGGTTTAAGTAAACCACCACAAAAAAAAAAAAAAAAAAAAAAAAAAAGGCCAGATGTTTTCTTTCACCGGTCGGTCTTTTCCCCGATAAGATTGGTGTAGGGTGGGAATGGCCTTGGAGAGATGGAGAAGCTGAACTTAAGGTTGGGCTTGGCTTGTGATCTCCACCCCTTACACAGGCTCCAAACAACCCACCTCCAGCCCAAAGATGGGAGGCCAGCACTAAAAAAACGAGGAAGAAAAATAAAATTAAATAAACCCCGGTGGTCTAAGAGCGAGTTCTAAAAGTGTTTTTCCTACCTGAGGTAGCTGGATGTGTTCCAGAGAAGTCTATAGCGCTGACAGCTGGGCCACAAGCTCGGGAGGGTGAGTTGGGAGCTCTCTGCTGGCCTGGGAGTCTCTGGGCCTGTAATTAACAAAAATTGCAGGAAGTGTTTTGAAGTGTTCAGAGGTGTAATCAGCAAACCCTTTAGCAAGTTCAAGAGTGACAGGTCTGATAGGAAGCCCTTGGAGTGCTGAAGAGGAGCCCTGCGTGTGGCAGCCCTGGCTGGAGCACCATTGGTTTGGTTTGGGATCAAAAGCTTAATGATAGAATAAATTCCCTGACGTGGGGAATTTTCTTTATTTTCTTACTTCTGAACTACGTGTGCTGGAGGACGATAAATAGAAAGTGCTTGGTGGCGGATTAAGTTTTTTAAAGGTGGTGTTCTGACTTAATCCTTGACTCTGTGCAGTTTATAAATGCATTGTGTGTGGAATCAATAGATAAAAGCTGGCTGTTCATGCCATTCGTTGCATTTACATCTGTGCTACAAGAGCTGTGGAGATGTTTGGGGGTTTATTCTCCTTTGGAAACAGTCTGTTGGCTCTTTTAAGGGTGACAATGGAGTGTATCACTTCTGCAGGTCTACTTGTGTGGACTTCAGCAAAGTTCACTTTGTTTTTTAATTTTTTTTCTTGATGAAGAATTTCTTGTTCTCAAAGGTGGATGGCTGACTGAGAACACAGTAGGCAGAGACATAAGTGAACCTACAGGTGTCTGTTATTGAGTGTGTTCATAGCAAAGCTTTCTCACTTGAGTAGAGAGCGGTGTACCATAGAATCATAGAATAGTTTGGGTTGGAAATGACCTTAAAGATCATCTAGTTCCAACCCCCCTGCCATTCTCAGGGACACTAGATCAGGCTGCTCAGTGCCTTGTCTAGCCTGGCCTTGAACACCTCCAGAGAGGGGGGCAGATATCTTCTTGATGTCTAATCTCAAGCATCAACCTGTCCTCAAAGTTCCTTCACTGATCTTAGCCATTCATAAAGCTTCACTTTAAGGTAGCAGTTTGTCATGTAGTCAAAATTCAAAGCTACTCTTTTCCACAGATTTTTTTTTTTTTGGAACCATAATGGTTTGTGATTTTTTTTTTTTGGTAGGCCTTGCTTAGGCTATTATGCAGCACTCTGAGATCAAGAGGATTCAGAGTTTTGAATTGTTTGGTGTCTACAAGATGAACAGCCTGGATTCCCAAGTGTAAACAGTTCCTCCTGCTTTGTTGTGCTTGCAGTAGGTCACTCTCTGTTTAACTTTTGAGTGGCAGTCTGGATTTAGTGTTACAAATGGGAATTCAGGAGGTTTGTCCTTATGTGTTATAATTACTACTTTCACAGTGTCTTTTCCAGAATTAGAGTGTGCATGAGAATGTATAAACCTAAGGAAGATCTATATAAACCTAAGGAAATATATATAAGGAATATATATATATACACACACACATGTATATGGAATATAAAAAAATATAATATAAAAATATATATAAGGAATATATAAACCTAAGGAAAACAAGGGAGAAGTTAAAAATAAGTTTTGAAAACCAGCTTGTGGCAACTGTCTAGGTGCCACATCCCCAGGAAGCTGAAAAATTTCAAAAATATAACTGCTGAAATTTTATCTATTGAGTGGATGTATTTTAGGAGAGAAAAAAAAATGTGGTATGTTTGTTTGTCATGGGGTTTGCAGTGATGATGTGCCAGTTTGCTGAAGAGGTGTTGCAAGGTATGCAGGCTCTCGGAGAAGGAAGCTTGCTGAATGAAGACAGAGTTGTAGAAAATGACTTCTGTTTCTCTTACAATACAGAAATGAGTTAACTTGAGACATTTAAGATGCTTTCTATGTTCTGACAGAATTGCACCGTGGGCTTCCATATGGGAATGTTGTTAAGCTGTAATTTTTATCTGGCTTTTTATTTCGAACTCCAAGAAGCACCTGCGATAATCATTTCTGTATTGCACATCAGTACTTTTATCAGTGAGTGCTGTGGAAAATCAAACTCTGGCTTCCAAAATTGAGATTGAAAATTGGATCAGCAGTGTGGACACATGGAATAATGAGGAATGTAACTACCATTCAGGGGCTCAGCATGTAGCTGTCTCTACCCTTGGTTTCTGTGGCAGTGTCTATTAGAAGCTACGTCAAAAAGGTTTTGGAGAGGAAGCATCCTTTTAAACAGGTATCATTAAAATATCAGATACTTTTGCAGAGGATCAAGCTTAATGGGTCATGTGGGAGATAGAACCCACCAAAAAAGTCCACGTGTTTGTATAGAAAGGAAGTGATTTTTTTTAAGAGTGGACCAACATTTTTATAGCCAGATGCTAATTTTGGATGCCTCCATTTTAGAACCCAGAAGTTACAACTGTTTTTCTAAGTGCTGAGCACATGCAACTCCATTTTTAACCAGTGAATCTGTGATTAGTAAAGACTTAGCTTTGGGCTTATTTTTTCTCAAGTCCCTGAAACTGAGTATGCTTTCAAGTTTTGTTTTCCTTTGCTGTATACGACTTCTTCACCATCTGTTGGCAATATGCCTTCTGCTGTTTTTCCATACAAGTTCAGTGGTTTTTTTCCAGTTTCTCTTACTTCTACTAGTTCTTTTCCAAATCCTTTATTTTGCAGAACAGATGTGCCACTTTTCTTAATCCCCGTCTCCCATGGCTGTTCTTAAGTATTTCCTTGATAGTTGCAGGAAATAATTTGGTCATTTATTAAACTTCAGGATTTTATACAGTAGAGGATACTTTATATTGTTTCTCTTCAAGTTGCTAACAAGTACTGCTGTGAGCCCCTTCTGAAAAAGGACATATACCACTTACTTCCCATGCTTTTAACTTAGTAATTTAAGTAGTATTGTTACTAAACTTGTAAAAGCATGTTTGAAGTGTTGATGTGGCAGATGGACTAATAAAATAGCCCTTTACTCGAAGAGATGCAAGTGCACTCTGGTACTTACCCCCTTCTCCTGTGTCTTACAGGCCTAGATAAAATGTTTCAGTGGAATTCAATGTTTTTTTGTTTTTTAATATTATTATTTGGAAGGATTAATTTAAAAGCTTTAAACCTAAATACTCCTTTTAATGAGGCTGTAGGCACAAAATGAGAGATCATGAACATGAGCTTAACCCAATGTCATGCTCCTGTAATCTTCCTAAAGCTGTTGGGGACAGCAGGTTTTGAAAGTGCAATTTAGGGGTGGGTGCCTCATGATTTCTCCTGATCTGAGGCTTCTGCTGTGGTTTCCTTGTGCCTTCTCTGTTAACTGAGCTTCGCCCATCTGTGGTGTACCCTTGCCCTCATCCATCTGTCTTCTTGCCAGCCATCTCCAGTTGAGGGAGGTGTCCCAGCAGCTTGGGATCATGGTGACCTGGGTCAGTCGCTCTTTGTGGTCCCCTCAGCCTGAGTGTTGCTTGTTGGAGGCACTGGAGAACAGTCAGAAAACCTTCCTGTGGCACTTGCTCCTGTGTGCCTTGGATGTGTTTTGCTCAACAGAGAAGTGAAGCTTTAATTACACTCTCATCATGACTTAAGTAATATATTGCCTTGTTGTTCCCTTGCTGTCTTCTCAAAGGCACAATAATTAATATCATTAAAAGTTGCAAACCAAGTTCATTCTGATAGAGGAGTTGCACTCATTTGTAGGAGGATCTATGCAAAACTCTCTTGGACTGCACATGTGATGATTTATTATCCCTGCTGGCCTGAAATAAGAAGAAATAAGGCTATGGTGGCATAATGTATTATCATTTGGCATTGAGTGCCTGTGCAAAACTAGAGTTGCTGGTACCTGTTGGAACAGCATAAGAGGAAGAAAGATGTGATGGAAAAAACCTTACATAGAAAAAGGTAGTAATGAAGAGCAAACCAACTAGTAAGTTTACTTTCATGCAAGAGAAAGGAGTGTACTTAAAAATTTCACATGCAGCTTTTGCCCTTTTCTCTGCTTGTCCTCCTTGTCTCCCTTGATGGCATAGGTGATTTACAGTTTTATGTTTGTGGATGTGGACTGAAATACCACTTCAGTCCACAACTCCTCATTCCAGAGGAAACTTCAAACAAGAGGATCTCTCTGTTGCTGTGCTTCTGGTTGGTTCTTTCTGGCTGTAGTGCCCTACCTGCATATCTGCTTTTGCCAGAGAGAAAGGGACAGGGGAGCTGAAGTTGAGTTTGCTGCGTGGATGATATACAGTAGAGAAAACCAATGATGTTTTGTGTTTCTTTCTTTTCAAGAAGGTGAATACTTGCGCTGCTGTACTTGTTGGTACAGTTCTTCAGGCATGGAAGGAGCAAGTTGCCAGCAAGAAAAAGCTCTAGACAATCGGTGCTGTATGTAGAGTTTCCTCAGACTGTGAAGTCTGACTGCCCTTTTAGGTAACAGTTAGAGAAAAAAAAACAACCTCTGCACCTGTGTTTCCTGCCTCAGTGTGTACTGGTTTCGGTGCAGCCTGCCAGGCTGTCTTCCATTTTGCTAGTGAGAAAAGCTAAAGGGGAAAAAACGGGGAGAAATAAAGGAAAATAAAGGATAATGAAGGATACCAGATGGTATCACAGTGGCTGGCAACTTTAATCTTGAGAACACCTATTAGTAAACTGCTTTTAATGAAAATTTTAATGAGTATTGGCTGAATTTGGTAATTATTTGCCTGCCTAAAATATTTTTGTTTTTAAACTTGGTTATAAATATGCATTAGACTAGAGGAATGGCTAGAGGAGATGACAGGTGTAAAGTGTATGCTGATGTTCTCTGTGTTACCTTCTTTCTATTAGGAAAATCACTCCATTTGAAGATTCATTGCTGTTGAGTTGGCCATTGGTAAAGATCTCTGCTTAGCCATTTTGGCCAGAAGGTTTTCCAAGAGGAATTTTGAAAAGAATGGGTTGTATTTATAATTTTATTTGATAGGGCATTGCTCATTTTTTTTTTTTTAGATGGATTGCTGCAAGACATCTTCAGTTCAGTTGGATCAAGGTGCTTTATTAAGTCCCTCCCTGTCTGCCTGTGTCCCTGTCCATCAACTAAAGAAAGGAAAGGGGCTCAGTTTAATGAGCACTTTTGTAGACCTGGTAATGATTGTAGTCTGACTGGTTGCAAAACACAATGTCAAGAAACTAAAAATAACACCACTTGCTTCTGACAGACTTGTGTCTTCCAGTCTTTGTGCTTGTCCTTGTTACTGCCTCCCCTCAGATGTGTATTTATATTTTGAAGAGGTAATGGCCTGTGGAATAGACTAAAGTAAATCAGCTGTGACTCTTGTATGAGCTAATGAAACAGTTCCTAAGAGACCAAAGAATTACAAAATGAGCAGGTTTTTTAGAGATGTCATGGCTGAATTAGAATAAAACCTCTCCAGGGGGGAAAAGCTGAAGAGTCACCACTCTTTGACTCTAAAAGGCAAAGCAAGCTTCAGTCTTGATTTAGATGGTGAGAAAAATTTACCCTAATGTAGTAAAGGTCTTGTAAGCAAAGATGTGCCTTGGTTCCTGAAGATGGGTTATGTTTTTGGAGAAGATGGTAGCTTTTTGTTTGCCAGCCTCTTGGGAGGCAGCAGCCTGTCCCAGCAGAGTGAGAATCCATGTGTAGCTTCTTGCTGGGAGCAGCTGTGCTACGGACTACAGCAAAAAAACCCCTCCTCATCCTCAAAACTAACAAAACTTCCCAATAATCTACCCAAAAAGTCAATCTGGCATCCCTAGCATAAGCATTCATCATTCTTAGTTGTATTCTCTTTGGTTTCTAATTTATGGCAATACATTAAGCTGGTGTGTGCCTTAGTTTCCTCACTGTAAAATGAGAAGAAAAGAAGTAATAAAACTTTATCTTTAGTGCAGGCCTGCTTGGTAATTTAATTCCTTCTTGTAAAGCATTCCATGGTAATTTGATTTTAATAAAATAATATTATTCCATTATGAAATGAACCTCTGCAGGAATTTACGACAAACCTGCTGCTGTGGAGAGGAAGCTTTATCATAAGATCTGTTTAAGGCAGGAGATAAATCTCCTGAAATCTGCTTTGGAATCTGATTGTTCAGCATTTATTTGGCAGCCTGTGCTCCAGATGCTCGATTACAAGGAAGGAGGAGGCCATGGAGGTGGCAATAAGAAATCTTGCCTAATCAGGATGATGAGTCCTCGTTATGCTGGGAGACTCTGCATTCTTTCAAGCAAGCCAACCCAAACAAGCTGTACTGCCCTCCCCAAAATCTAGGACCACCATGAGTTTAGGAAGCTCTTACGTTTCCACTGGTACATTTCTGTGATCACCAGCTGTTGCAGGACCTACATCTGAATGGGCTTCAGCTTCAGAGCCACACAAAACAAACTAGTTTTATGTTTTTGAAGAGATAACGATCTGTGGCATGAACTAACACAAATGAGCCCTGACTTTCCTACGAACTAATGAAACAATTTCCAAGAGACAGTTACAAAGAGTGGGTTTGTTTTTAATTTCCCAGTCCTCTGCAGGAATCTGTTGGCCTCTCTGTTTCCCATCAGAGAAGGAAAAAGTGAGAATGCCAGTGGCATAAAAGCTGCTGGGCCAGGATCCACTTGCAGTGACAGGGACAGACAGCAGATGCGTGCAGCAACTGGAGGAGGAGGAGATAAAAGAACCCTCCTTTAAACCGCAGTTGCGTCAGCCAAATCACAACGAGCTGCTTTATTGCATGGGGCATTTCTGCTGATCCACCACAATGCTCCTGCTTCACACACGTGCACACAGGCACAGCATCCCCTCACAGGCTGGCTTCTCAGCCCTCTCATCCACTAGCCTCTTGGGTTTTTAGCCCCTGCATTAGCACGGAGCAGATCTGAGGTGCCCGAGGGAGGACTGAAACTGTGGGAGGAGTGAGAGAAACTGTGACTCAGGAAATTCTGTGTTTCTCCCTTAGCCCCAGCATGCAGCGATGAATGTGCAGACTATTATCCCTGCAATACTGAAACCTCTTTGCTTTGATCATATTTTTTGGATGCTGGGGAGGCCTCTGTGCCCTCTTGTCTGGTCTTTCCTCCCTCAGAGCAATTTGTATTTCTCAAGGAATAGTTCAGAAGCAGTTCTTGTATATATTTCACTCAGCTCCACAGACAAATGCCTGCACGGAGACAGCTTTATCCTCCATCAAAGAGAAATCTCAGCTGCCTGACAATGCCAAACTTTCTAGAGCCTGGGATTGTAGCTATCCCATGTGCTGTTTGAGTTTGGACAGCTAAGAGAGGTCCTAGAAGCACCAAGGAAATGCCCAGTTTCTGTCTAATGAAATTTAATAAAGCTGTGATTACTCAGCAGTGAGCAAAAAGTCATTCAGTGCTAGTTGGACAAAAGCAGGGAATCTGCTGTCATGCAGCTGTGATTAAAACCATTAAATCTACCAGCTACTGATCTTTATTGTGGCATAACTGCTTTAAAAACAAAAAAAAGAAAAGTCAAGACTAGACTATAACCTAGAACTGCGTGTAATATAGCTATATGTACTTGCACAGTAGTTCTGTAGTGTCTGTAAGGCTTCCCAGTAGTCCTCACCTCTTTAGAGCTCTCCTCATGATTTGTGAACAAGCTCCAGCCAGAGGGAAATGGAGCAATATTTACCTGACTTTATTTCTTCCCATAAGATGCATCTTGGTCACGAGGGATACAAATCTCTTGTGAGTCAGTCTGTGGACGCTGCAGAATTGGATGAGGCTGGATGCTCTTGCCCTTTCTGTTTCAGTGCTGCGGGAGACTTATCTAAGAGATCAAAGTGCATCAGAGTCCATTATTTGAGTATCTGTGGGGCAGTACAATGCATGACTAGGCTGGGACAGTGCCCATGGCTGACTTTTATTCATCATTGTAATTAAACTCAGATACAGAGTTCATTCTGTGTACTGAACCTTAATCACAGCACTTTATTAGCACGCCTGTCAAAATCTCTGAAGTCAGACAGTGGAGACTAATGCTGGTGTTTGTTTTGCTTGAATAAATTAATTTTATTTAAAGATCAGAAAGAAAAAAAATGATTGCTTTCAGGTTCTGAGCAAATAGGCGTAAGCACTGCTCCACTGCAGAGGTATCAACTGCTGAACTGGTTTGGTCTGTGCTCTTGCTTAACAAAGAAGCAGCTAACTGCTGTATTTACTGTAGAAAAGGCTGACATCAGCAAACTAATGCTCTGCCTTCAGCTTTTGTTAAGACACTCAAATTATTATTTAACACTTGTAGACTTTGTGCCCTTTAGTACTCAGGTAACTGCTATTGCCAGTTTCTGGTATTTTGGGGTTTTGTCTTGGTTTTCTGTTTAGATATTAATGATCTGTGTGCCAGTGCATCCATATGTCTTCAGATTAGCTTGTGAAATGTGTCACAGAATCACAGAATGGTTTGGGCTGGAAGGGACCTTCAAGATCATCTAGTTCTATCCCCCTGCCATGGGCAGGGACACCTCCCACTACAACAGGTTGCTCAGTGCCTTGTCCAGCCTGGCCTTAAACACCTCCAGGGAGGAAAGGGGCATTTACAGCCTCTCTGGACAGCCTGTTCCAGTGTCTTTGTTATCTCCAGTCTAAATCTGCCTTCTTCCAATTTGCGTCCATTACTCCTAGACCTGCCATCCTGGACCCCATTAAAAAGTCCAACCCCTGCCTTTCTATAGCCCCCCTCAGGTATTGAGAAGCCACTATGAGGTCCCCCCTGAGCCTTCTCCAGGGTGATCAACCCCAGCTCCTTCAGCAGCCTGTCCTCAGAAGGGAGGTGCTCCAGCCCCCTCATCATCTTTGTCATCATTTTAACGTCAACTTCACAGAGTTCTGTATCGTTGCATTTGGAGGAGACTTTGGCAACTCACCTGGAGCTGTGCTGGGGAGTGTGTGATCCTTCCAGCCATTCATCTGTAAGAACCAAAAGTTTTGTATCATGTCAGAATTTAGACAAACTTTCAAATTCCTAAGGTTTTCTAATTTCTAAGGTGTATTTTTGCTGTGTGGCTAAACTACTGAAAGTAAATTTACTAGTGAATGCCCATTCCTTTTGTAAATATTGTGGGGTTCTTGATTTACAGTAGATGGACTCGGGTATTCAGAGACACAGAGTTTAATGACTAGTCTTATTTATAAAAATCCTTTAGGAGAGAAGAAATACTATCCACATAAAATTTCATGCATGAAGTGATCTTTGTTCAGTGAGTAACCTGTTTTTTTTTTTTCTATCTCCCAGAAGAAGCAAGATGACCTAGATCTTGAGCTTCCTGGGGAGAAGTTCACTTCACCCTATATATAGCTCCTCCTGAAGTATCTTTATTTAGCTGTCACCTACTCTGAGCTGATAAACTGAGGAGGAAAGAACTATAGTTTTAGGGTGAGGTGGGAAAGGGCAGTTTTATTCTTCCTCTTTTTTTTTAGGTCTAGTAACTGCATCTTACGCACATGCCACTGTCTAGATTCCAGTGGTGAAGACCAAGTTTCTAACCTTCCAGCTGCAACACAGAGAACTTCATGTTTTCATGTCTCCTCAATGTTCTGTATCCAAATAATGACCAATTACTGGTTAATATGTCAATTGTATCATGCCTTTGTGCTGGCAGGAGTTTCTGCAGTGGACTCTGTACATGGTGTCTTGGAGTCAGTGTGTTCCTCACTCTGGTTGGGTCATGCAGATGGAGATGCCTTCAAGCAGAGCTCTCAGCTTGGGGATATTTTTGGTTGGAAGACAAAGCTGGGAAAATGGTAGTAACAGCTATGTCAGGGATGCTACCAAACAGGCTGCTGGTGCTGAGAGATGAGACAAATGTTTCCACTGCAGGGTAGCAAGTGGAATGATGAGGTGTGTACTGTAGGCTGAGGGAAACTTCTCCATCCCTTTGTCAATGTAAAGCATATTTTGTAAATATAGGGGACTTTACCTAAGTCGGTGCACCAGTACCTTGAGCTTTTAGGGTTTCTGCAGCTTTTCTGGGGAGAGAAGAGTACTTTGTGTGCCTAGAGAAAATCCCCATGGACTCCTCTTCTGGGACCTTTGCACTGGGGATGGGTGCAACTGTATTGAGGTGCAGATACCTTCAGCATGTGGGGAAAATAGCTTCTGTGTTTGTTCAGCTTGATTTGAGGCAGGATTCTGCTCCAGCACTTAAAAATAATGGCTTTGACAGGTACTGCTTGGGAATGAACAAAGTCAAGGCCAGAGGGGAGAGGCTTGGAGGGCATCTTTGTGTTTGGTGGGCCATGAGTTGAAAGCAGGCAAAAATGTGGCCCATCTCCTGATTGGTGTTGTGTGTATCCATGTTTGTGTCACAAGGAGATCTGATCTAACCATCTGATGCTGCCAAAAGGGACTGCTTTGCTCTCCCCTCCTGTTTCCCACTTGCAGCCATGTGCTCTGCAGTTGCTTTGTGGTGGCTTTGGTGCTTATCTGATCCCTCCATGAGTCAGCTCATAACCTTCAAGTGTCTGAAATGGGTTCTCTTGCTCTTATGTTCCTCCTGTTGGATGAGTGAACTGTACTGACTTTTTGGTGGAGATTAGATTTATCTGCACTCTTGGCTATCTGCATTGCATTTTACTCCGTGACACCTCTGGAAAGGTCAGTTACTAGATGTCTGCTGCTACCACCCAGTATTACTGGAATTTTGGCTTCTGTATATTGCAATTAAGGATATACTTGAAGTTAATTGTATACTAGAGCTAGCATAGAAGGAATCTCTGCTACTGCTTTGGGCAGTGGGTGCATTTGGGAATGGTGTGTAAATGAAATGTAGTCTACAGGCACTGTTTCTAAGGCTGCTTCAGGACAAATCTCTGATGTAGACAAAGCCTTAAGTCTATTTTTCTTTAATGGCATCATTCTAATTAAAAAAAGATCCACTCCAAAATATAATAAAAGAATACAAGCCTGTCTACTGCAACCAGCATTAAAGTTGCTTGGGTGCCTTTCCTTACTGTTTTCTTGTGGGTAGAGTTACTGAAGCTTCTTTAAAACAGTAGTTTGTGAGTGTATTTGGTAAGGCCAGGAATGGGTGAAGACTTTCTACAGCTTGTTTGTGTTGCACAGCAGACTGTGCCATCCCTTGGGACACGACTGCCCACAGTAACACCATTCATCTGCTTTGTGGGGTGCTGCTCTGCCTCTTTCCTCACACAAGCCTTCCAGTTATGACTTGGTGGAAGGGTTCCAAAGTCTGGACATAACTTGGCAAGCTTTGTCACTGCTGTTAGGAGCTTGATTACCTTGGTGCATATGTATGTCAGGACTCCCAGTGAACATGGCTTTTATTAAAACAACCTCCTTGTTGGCTAAAATGTTTTAGAATTAAGAAATTATCTAAGTATGCAGGAGTAAGTATGCTGGCCACCTCATTTTGACTGGCTTGTTTTTGTATGTTGTGACTTCTTATTCTGGTTTGGTGTCTCTCTAGAGAGGCCACCAGTCTATTGATGCCAGTCTCAATGCAAATTGAGAGACAAAGCCCTGCTTCAAGAAATAAGCTTGAGAAACAAATCTTGCTGGTTCTTCACCCATCTTCTGCAGCATTTCCAACTCTTGCTATTTCTGTGGCAATGCCACATAGCTGGAACCCTCTTGCTCTGTATTTTTCTGTTTCGTTTTCAGAATTCAGAACCAGTAATGCTGAACATGAGCAATAAATACTGTCTTTACAGCTTTCTTGTTTTTTTGGATCCCATGAAATGAGTCAGGTCAGGCTTCATTTTTGGCTCAGAGACCTACCAAAAAAGCCCAAAAGCTGCAGGAGACGTGGATGCTGTGACATCCTTGCTCATTAGTCACAGTAAGCAAATGCCTCAGGACCTTGTCGGGTGCTGTGGGGCACTGCAAAGCTGTAGGAGCCATTTTCTGCTTGAGACCACTTTGCTGTCACAAGAAGTTCTCTTGGTTTATTTCACAAAATCCTCTGGCCAGGTTTCAGTCTGAGGACTGTAATTCATTTCAGCTGGACGATTTAAATTGAACCAATAGCTATTGTCTTTTCTCCCTTAAGAAGCCTTAAGCAACACATCAAACTGGAGATAGGTGTATTTGTTAAATCCTAAATGCAGAGTGATTACCATGTTCCAGCAATAAAGTGCCTGTCTGTTGATGTAGAGTCCCACCTCTGCTTGTTCACAGGTGACCTTACATTCTGTTTGCCTCAGGCCAAATCCCTGCCTGTGGTGGAGCTGCCTGGTTCTAGTCCAGCAGCACAAGCTGAAGATTTAGAATGTGCTAAAACTTCCAGCTAGCACATGGTCAGCACAATAAGCTTTAGAAAGATCTTGCATTTCTTCAAGTCCTACCCTCTCTCTTGCTTTTCTACCTGTATGTTCTACAGAAGGAAATGGGGTTTGGCCAAGAACCTTTGTCATAGAATCATAGAATAGTTTGGGTTGGAAGGGACCTTAAAGATCATCGAGTTCCAACCCCTCTGCCATAGGCAGGGACACCTCCCACTAGATCAGGCTGCCCAGTGCCATGTCCAGCCTGGTCTTGAACACCTCCAGAGAGGGGGCATCCACAACCTCTCTGGGCAACCTCTTCCAGTGCTTCACCACCCTCACTGTAAAGAATTTCTTTCTTATGTCAAGTCTAAATCTACCCCCTTCCCATTTACATCCATTGTTTCTAGTCCTCCCATCCGATATCATATTAAAAAGTCCTTCCCCTGCCTTTCTGTAGGACCCCCTCAGGTACTGATAAGTTACTATAAAGTCCCCCCTGAGCCTTCTCCAGGCTGAACAACCCCAAATCCTTCAGCCTGTCTTCCTAGGGCAGTTGCTCCAGCCCTCCTGCCACAAGACTTTCCCACCAGTGGTCTAAGAAAACCTGGCAGAGATCAAACCAGAATTGCTAATGGAGAATTATTTTGTTCAAAAAGTTATTTTCTCACTTTTAAAGCTTTTGGTTTTTTTGGTATCTTCAACTTCCTGGTGGATGTGACAACATCTGCAGGCGTTTCTAACAGCCTCAACAAAAAGAGTCTTGTGTTTAATGAGTGTTATCTTCAGTGTTTTATTTAAATTGCTCTTGAGTTAAATGTTACAGGTATTACTGCAGGTTCACACAGCATCATAGATTATATTACTTGGGGTAACAGCCCTGTTTGGTGTTGGAAGTTGCATGTTAACAAGTTTGGGAGTTGGATTGTTTCCTGGTGTCTGTGAACAGGGGGATCTATGGAGAGTTCAGTGTGTGTCAGCAAAATTATCTTCTGCAGACAGTGTATGGTTTTTGGGGTTGTTCAGCCTGGAGAAGAGGAGTGACTTATCAATACCTGGAGGGGGCCTACAGAAAGGCAGGGGTTGGACTTTTTAATAGGGTCCAGGATGGCAGGACTAGGGTGCAAATTGGAAGAGGGGAGATTCAGGCTGGATGTAAGAAGGAAGATCATTACTGTGAGGGTGGTGAGACATTGGAAGAGGTTGCCCAGAGAGGTTGTGAATGCCCCCTCCCTGGAGGTGTTTGAGGCCAGGCTGGACAAGGCACTGAGCAGCCTGATGTAGTGGGAGGTGTCTCTGCCTATGGCAGAGGGGTTGGAATAAGATGATCTTGAAGGTCCCTTCCAACCCAAACCATTCTATGATTAAGCTTTGCCTTTACTGTTCCTACAGGGAACCACTTTTGAGCAACCAAGAGCTCAAGAAGCCATTCCACAATTGCAGGTTATTTATGACAAACTTGCACCTGTTATTCTTGTACTGACAAAGATCTTTAGTTGTTTTTGTGGTGTTTGAACTCCTGATTTATTTAGAGATCAGTCTTATCTCCCTTTCAGCCTTTGTTTTTCTAGGTTAGTGCTTCTATTTTTATTTTGTTTGCTAGTGGATGTGATATTCAATCAACTTGGTTTTCCTGAAAAACAAAATCTGCCTTAGCCACAGTCGGTGAAACTAAAACACAAAAAGAAAAACATGTTAAGGTAGGATGTGTTTTAAATGACTGGAGGATTGTTCAGCATCTTGCAGTGAATTTTGTCGTTGTGACTGATGACAGAAGTCATAGTCAATATTTACTTTAAATCTGTACATCTTGGAGGTGTTGGGTGAAACACCTCTTAGTGTGCTGCTAGCTGTTATTTTCTCTCATTGGGGTAAACCATTCCATGACATGGCTAAGACTCTATGAAGTGACACAACAGAATTGCTGAAGGAGTTTGGGGTTGTTCAGCTTGGTGAAGAGAAGGCTCAGGGGGGGTCTCATAGTAGTTTCTCAATACCTGAAGGGAGGTACAGAAACGTAAGGGTAGCACTTTTTAACAAGATATGTGATGGGAGGACTAGAAATAATGGATGTAAATTGGAAGGGGGTAGATTCAGGCTAGAGATAAGAAAGAAATTCTTTAGGATGAGGGCAGTGAAACAATGGAAGAGGTTGCCCAGAGAGGTTGTGGATGTCCCTTCTCTGGAGGTATTTAAGGCCAGGCTGGACAAGGGACTGAGCAGCCTGATGTAGTGGGAGGTGTCCCTGCATGTGGCAGGGGAACTCAATGATCTTTAAGGTCCCTTCCAACCCCAACTATTCTATGATTCTATAATAGCAGGGCCAGGTCTCTAAGTTATTTCAAGGCTAATTTCTGTCCAAAGCTTCAGCAGACCAACGAAACTTTCTTTAACCTGATCTGTCAGCCTGAAATTGCTCTGACAGGCACTTGCTGTATGGCTTTCAGCACATCTCATTTGATGAGGATCAGGCTGGTTTTTGGCAAAATTCACAGAGCAAGCCATGCCCAGCCCTTGCCTGCCTCCAAGGAAGCATCTGGGGCTGCCCATTTCCCCAAAACGAGGGTTTATTTCTGCTTCTGCTGTCTGATTCGAAACAACCAATGACAGAACAAAAAGTTGTTTGCTGCAGTCATTTCTTTTAGTGTCTGTATTGCAGCTGAGATGTTGTGTAGGAAAGGAGGTGCCCCAGATAAAGCCAGGAATTAGACTCATCTTGCTAACCCTGGTTTGGTTCAGGGGTTATTCAGCAAACCTTTTATTGTCCCTGGGGAGGCACCTTCCCTGGCCTGGGCTTAACTGCAGTGGTTTGTGGGGAGACAGGAGTTTTGTCCTCTAAGTCCTTGGACTTGGAGGGATGACACTAAATGCCATCAGCTTCCCAGGCTACTCTGCTGCACCCACTGCCTCTCAGAAATACATTTGGTGGGTGACCTTTTCAGGGCCTAAAGTGAGCTAAAACACCTAGAAAGAGAACTGAAATATTTCTGTAGTCATTGAGTGGTGATATTTCTTCTTATGGAGTTAAAATGAAGAAAAAGTTCTTCTATTTGAGCCTCTCTGGCTATTAACATTGCCCCTGTAGTTGCACCTTAAAGACTGTCCAGGTAACGAGGCATGTTCTAGGCTGTCATAAATTAAACCTAAAAAATTTTATTTTCCCAATAGCTGTTTTGCTGTGGCTGTGTGTATTTTTTTTCTACAATAATGTATGGAATATCTCTAGATTTACTGCCTCAAAGCTCAGCATTTGTCCATTCCAGTGTTTTATTGTGACAGCAGTTTGTGTATGAGCTGGCAAAACTTATCTTGGTGCCTGTGTGGCTCACAGCAGGGCATGGTTATTCCACCCTAAACCTTAATGCAGGAGAATGCAAGAAGTATTTCTTTGTATCTTCATAAAGCCTGAAAGACTGTCAGTAGTACATTAATGACTCAAGGCTTTAATTTTTGACTCTGAGGGACAAAAGTAAAATGTGCCTTGCAGGGGGGTTGGAACTCAGTGATCTTTAAGGTCCCTTCCAACCTGAACTACGCTAAGCTTTGATGCTGGCCCATTTCCTTGTACCCATGTGTCTCAATTGGAACATTTTAAAATCACGGGTAATATTCTTGCAGAAAAGTGCTTTTGAATTTGCACAGGTAAGCCCTTAGGAAACATGTTTGTAGACCTTACTGTCTGACTCTTGCAGCCATCAGGATGAATCCATTGTGGAAACTTCAGGTTTGTTCTCAGGGTCCCAAAAAGAATATCTTTTTTTAAAACCCTAAAAAACCAGCATAGGCTGAAAATGCTGATTAAATGGGTGGTTGCTTATACAGTTAGTGATGGACGTTGTACCTTATTAGTCTCTGAAACTGAATATGTGCAGCTTGTCTGTGTGTTTCATCCCCAGCAGCAGAATGAAGGTGTGTTTTCTGGTGACAGATTAATGCTCACTGAATTGTCTCTACACATTTGAAACTTCAAAAGTAAATAAGGAGAAAAATCATTCTGGAAATACTTTGCTTGTATAACCAGCTCCTGAGAGAGCTATTTATGATTTTTTTTTCCCTTACCTGTTCTTGGCACAGGCCTTTTTTTCTGTTAGAAGAGGTTTGACAGTTGCGTGAGATCACACTTGGATTTGTGCCCTGTGAGCTGAAAACGCAGAGTCACTGCTTGTGAGGACAAGACTGACGGAGAAAATAGAAACATTGCCCTTGTGTTCACTGCTAATACTGCTTTGAGGAGTGGAGCGAAGTCAAGCTTTAGCCTATCTTAATGTTCACACAGTCATTCTTTGCTTTTGTAGGTAGAGCACTGCAAACAAAACAAATTTACTAATAATATTTTAATGCCTGAGATGTCCCTTTTAAGATTAATAAATGGACGGCCGAGATGAGCTGATAGCAGGAATCTTTGTTTCTGGCTGCTGCTGCTGCTCATTAATTCCAAGTTGAAATAATTAATGTTTTTTGTCAAATGATGCTAAACAAATGGCCAAATTGCAGTTTTGCTCTATGTTCATTCTCATCCAAGTGGGAAAAGGCAGTGAGTCTGTGCCTGCACCAAAATCTCTTGTGTCCAGCCCAGAGTGCTGTCTGTTCCCTGTGATTCAGACCCAGTTCCCAGCTTCAAGATGTGGCAGCAATGTGAGAAACCCTCCCCCGTGGGCTGCCTGGGATCTGACACCCATTTAAGGCTGCATTTAAGGTGTCCTCATGTCTGGCAGGTGTATGTGAGGCTTCACCCCCTGTGGCTGTCTAGCAGCTAACTCAGGAACATGCTTAGAAAAAGCTGTGGTTAAGCTGTTGGAAAATGCAGCATTGATTATATCCTTTAATTGGCCTCAGGAGGCCTCCTGGCTGCCTCCACACACTCCAGTTCCCAGCTGTGCTTCTGAGGCTTCAAGTCATGTCTCTGGGTCGTGGGGACATCCACTCTGTGCTGGAAAGCGAGATGCTTTTAAGAAAAAGGAGGGGCCTGTGGATCCCAGGCTGCCATCAAACTACCAAGGTGTGGCTGCTCCCTCCTCGAGCAAGCATTCCTAATTGAGGGTGGCTTTGTAAAGAGGCAATTAAAATACTTCAAATTGAGTACAAAGTTATGATCAAGTGAGGTATTAGGTAGACTCACGAGTTTCAAAACAAGCCTTGCTGCCATGAGCTGCTGGGATGGGAACTCCAAGCAGGTTCCCCAAACCAGCCCCTTGTCTGCTGTCCTTGCAGACCCAGCCCACCACCTGCCCCATCTGCTTTTTGAATCTCTCCTGCAGTAGGATGTAGGCTACTCACACTTTGCTCCCCCAGTTAATTTGTCTGGAGCAGAGCCTCTTCCCTGCATTCTTGTTGGGTATCTCAAGAACTTCAGCGTCCTCTTCCACACCTCTTGTTTGGTGCTTGCTTACAGCTGGATGGTATAGAAAAGTGGCAGAAGTCTGGTGCATGGGGTAGATGATCCCAGATAACTGCTTTGGAACTGCTTGATTGTTTTGTTATTTAGTTTAGACTCCTATCTGAGTCTAAATTGACACCTCCCAGAAGACCTCCTGTGAGGGTGATGTTCTCCTTCCAGCTGGGGCTGTTGTGTCTGTTTTAAGTCCTGTTTCAGGAGCTTGATGTGTGTGGATTTGAGTTTGATAGGATGGTTTTGGATATGCCTTGGAGCTTGGAACACAACTTTCAGCCCCCTTTGCCCAAGGAGTATCTTCCCCTGGAGTTGGATGGTGACTCCAGGATAACACAAAACACTGAGGCTAGAGATGACATCATTGACTGCTTGGTTTGCCTGATACTTTGGTATACTGCTCACTCTATACTTTTCTTAAAATACTTCTAGTTCTGCATAATATTTCTCTGCTGTATGTTATTATGTTCTTGTTATTTTGAGCCAGCACATGTAAACATATATACTCACATCTTCTGTTTACACAGGGAAGTATAGGCTGTGTAAAGGAAGTGTAGACTTGAGCAGTCCTCCCCTGATGGATTGCTCATCTCTTCAGCTTCTCTGCATTTTCATGTTCACTTCCAGTTCTAGCCCTCTGTCCCAGCCTGTCCTGCTTCATTGGTGCCCCTTGCTGTCATTCTGCTTCCTTTGTTCTCAAAGTACTCAGAAGGTTTGTTTCTTCATAGAGTTGCCTTCAAACCCACCTGATTCTTGCAAAAAAGATACAATTTAGTGTTCTTGCTATTGATTTGAAGTGTTTGGAGTCAGGATTTCACAACTGGCTGAGGTCCCTGTTGGGATCACTCTTCCATTTTCCTCGTCTGCCACTGTCCAGCTTTCCCAGTAGCTTTTCCCAGTAGTGATGCCAAGCTGATGGTAATGGCTTGTTTGCTTTTCACGAGTTGAGGAATTGGTTGGACCAGTGTCCTGGCAGCCAGGGAAGTGGCAGGACCTGAGGTTTCAGTCCAGCTGAGCTCAGCTGCACCCTAATCCCTAAATTCCCCAGGAGGTGAGCAGGGGCTGTGTGTGCAGAGTTGTGTGCTCTGTAAGGAACTTGGTGTGTGTGCTGTTACTGCTCCACTGTGTTACTGCCCACCTCAAGTGGCCTGTAGTCTCCAATGAGTGAGTGCTGAGAGCTGTGTGAGGGATGGAGCTTCTGGGGCTACAGGATGGTAGATTTGGG